>SRLM01000168.1:85734-144078 GCA_015708895.1 Populus ilicifolia
CCATCTCATAGAACAAACTCTTTCAAAAGACAAATCACCACTTTCACTCAAAAACCAGGAGAAACATTTTACCAATGTTGGGATAGGTATCGAGACTTATTTAGTACTTGCCCTCATCATGGTTTTGAAACATGGACATTGGTTTCACATTTTTATAAAGGGTTAACACCTAAAGATAGGCAAATGGTTAAATTGATGTGCAATGGAACTTTTGAAGACAAAGACCCTGATGAAGCAATGAAGTACTTAGACTTGTTAGCTGAAAATGCTCAAAATTGGGACACCGCGGGTACTTATGAGGCACCGAGTAAAACTCAACCTCATACATCTAGTGGAGGTATGTACAACCTTAGGGAAGATCATGACCTTCAAGCCAAGTTTGCATCTTTAGCTAGAAAAGTTGAGGCACTAGAATTGAAAAAGAGTGGTCAATTAAAATCTATTGAAAACATTGCATGTCAAATATGTGAAACAAATGAACACTCAACCGATAACTATCCAACCTTGCCTTCTTTTAAAGAATGTCTCCATGAACAAGCCCATGCTTTAAACAGTTTTCAAAAGGCCAACCATAACCCATACTCACAAACATACAACCCTGGTTGGAGAAATCACCCAAATGTTAGTTGGAAGAGTGAGAACAACAATGCACAAACTTCACAACCACCATTTCAAGCACACCACAATTTCCAAAATTCTCATGGATATGCACCTCCTTATTCTCCACCTCCTACAAAAAGTTTTTAGGAAACTTTGTATGTATTTATTAAAAAGCAAGAGATAATCAACACTCAACTTGCTCAAAACATAACAGATTTTAAAGATACTTTTGCGAAATTCACATGTGCTCTCAATTTTCAAGAGAAATATAAGTTTCCATCTCAACTACAGCAAAATTTCAAGGAGCAATACAATGCAAATACAAATAATTATGGAAGTCAACACATGAATCAAGTCAAATCAGTCATCACTCTTCACAGTGGTAAGGTTATTAAAAAACCCACTCTTGAACCTTGTGGGAAAGATGATGAGTCAATCTCTAAGGGTAAGGAAGGGGTTGAATATGAATATTGCAAGGAAAAGACTGATTCCCTACTAGTACTTCCATTTCCTCATGCCATGACCAATCATGAAGAAATCGAGGATGAAAAAGGAACTGAAAATGTTGATGCAGATCTTTTATCAAAAGCGGCAACAGATTCAACACTCGACATTACACCAATTGATGATTACTTTCCTGATGAATCTTTACTTTATCTTAGTTCAATGTCTTGGTTTGCTAAAAATATCAATTTTCTTGCTTCAGGATTTTTGCCAGCTCACTAGAGTATCGAAGATAAAAGAAAATTTTTGAGCGGGGTGCAAAAATTTTATTGGGATGACCTTTACTTATTCAATTATTGTCTTGATCAAATATTTCAAAGATGCATTCCCGACAATGAGGTAAGGGATGTTATTAAATTTTATCACTCTAAGACACGCGGGGAACATTTCTCATAAAAAAAAAGGATTCTAGAAATCTTACAGAGTGAATTTTACTGGTCCACCATATTTAAGGAGTCACATGCATTCTATAAAAACTGTGAAAATTATCAAAAGGTGGGATTTATTTCAAAACACAGAGAGTCTTTAGATAATCTTCTATTGACTCTTATGTCTCATCATAATCGAGATAAGCATCATGTAATTCATGACTTATGAACCCTTTTCATAAAGAACATGCTTGGTATAGTCTTGGGAATCTGACTAAAAAAGACCTTGTTTGCTAGTTTTTAAGAAAACTGGATGGGAAACCTATCCCCGACCCATAGAGGGCGTTTAAGCCGTTCTTGGACGTAAAACCAAGGGAAGATGTGAGCCACAATCACAACTACCTGTACATACACATGCTCTTTGTGTCTTTTGGTTTTATTATTGTGTTTTATTGTTTCTTATATTTTTTTCAGTGTTTGTTATTTCAGGTGATATCTTTTATACTCTATCTTTCTACCTTTAAACATTGAGGACAATGTCTTGTTTTAGTTGGGGGGAGAGAGTAGTAGCTAAAAAAAAAAAACTGTGTTTTCTATTTCACAAAACATGTGCAAAATGGTTGTTACTATGATGGCAGAGTAAGGAGAATCTTTTATGATTCTTGAGACGCATCTTAGTAATCATTCGTAATAAGGTCTATCATAATACTTCTTGAAATATTCAGATTTACAAACTCTTGCATTGTTATCACTTAAGTCTGCTCATATACTTATTTAATATGTATTCTTAAATCTTAATTTACACACACACACACTTCAACATATGATTGTGGGTTGCATATTGAATTATTATATTATTTATGTTCTTTTGTTGAAGGTAACAACTAAGGGAAATGGATAGTATATAAAAAAAATAAAAAAAAGAAAAAAAAGAGAAGAAAAAAAGATAAAAAGAAAAAAAAAGAATGATAATAATAAAAATGTAGATAAGTTTGGTTTCGTAGCCTTCCTAACCTAAGAAATTAAGCTCAAAGGGGTGTTTTAACACTTAATACCCTAAAGTCAACTGACTTGGGAGCTATTAGCCCAACGCTTGTTACATGGGTTAAGGAGAAAAACTTAAGGGAATCAAACATTGCACTATCTACATATCAGTATCTGCGACCCGAGTTACTAAGCTCATAGGGGTGTCTTAACACCTAATGCCTAAAGATCAACTAGTCTGGGGGTTATTAGCTGAAAGCTCATTATATGGGTTAAAGATGCATGGTGTTTTAAATTATATGTATATATATTAAAAAAAACAAAAGAAAGAAAGAAAAGAAGACAAAAATGATAATCCTAACCCAAGGAAGTTAACCTTAAAGATTAGAACACAAATTTTATTTTCTTCCAAGAAAAGCCCTATAATTATGTGTTGATACATTGAGCATAAAAGAAAGGTTTTTGAATATCTAGTTAAGAGGTATTGAGCAAGTATATAAATATAACAAGAGTTTGTTTATCTAGATAGAGTAATGGAAGTTAAATGATGAATACTTTGCTTTGTGGAATTTGCAAATTGTTTTTCTACTTTAACGCTTTGATTACTAGGGACTAGTAATAAGCTAGTTGGGGGGTGTGATTAGTACTCAAAAGTGTAATTTTATCATGGTTTTATATTATCATTTTGCACTTGAAGTATCAATAACTCCTTAACTAAAGTACGTTTTATAATAATCTATCTAATAATATAAGATAACTTTAATTTATGGTAAATGTCCATTTTAAATGCAGGCCTATCACATAAATGAAAGGATTGATTGATGACTTTAAGAACTTCAATTGCAAAGGCAAAAAGATGATCAAACTTAGAAAACAGATATCAGTGCAATTCAAACCGGAACACTGTTGGGTAACTGGGTCATATCTGGAGCTATAGATCTCAGATTTAGGTCTACTTTATATGGATGGAAAGGTAAGATATAGGTCTACAACTTTCATATGGAGCCCAAGATCTAAAAAGGCCATTTTGAAGTTCAAATTGTTGCAACAATAAAAAAGCCCGAATTTATCCTCTAGCTCGAGCACTATTCAATATTTTATCCATATTTGGAGTTCTAGAAGTCAAAATGAGCTGAATGTTTTTACACAAGAAAGCTGAGACAATTTTGACGTCATCAATGACGTTTTGGGCAGACAAGAGAAGATAAGGATTGTCACCAAGTCAAGGGTTGACCATCTACTAATCAATTAGTCATCAAATCAATAGTTCCTAATTTTGGCCTATAAAAGGAGGCATTTACCATGCATTTAGGTATCTTGGTTTTCAGATCAAGATCATGCTCTTCCTTTCTCACTTTGTATTCTTTTTAGTGTTTATGCTTTGTTTTCATTAATATCAAGTTTATGCCTTTTATTTCCTTTTCTTTTCTTTGTTAACTCTTATCTTATTTATGTTCTTATTTTGTTTATCTATTTTTCTTTCTTTCATCATGTCTAGCTAAGTTAATTATCTTAAGGTGAAAAGGTTACACTAATGGTGTAAGAATAAGTATGATATAAACTTAAAATAGACTTTAATGTTTGATACTAACATGTTTTATATTTGTTATCTTGTTAACTCTTTAATGTTTTGCTTGTTAAATGACTAATCTTGATTTATGTTGTATAACAATTGGTACAACAAATACTTGGCACTTTCATAGCCCATACTGTATGGTATAACCGACACCTGAGCTATGAAAGGAACTTGATTTGTTGTTAACATAAGTTATAATCATGAATGCTTGACTAAATTTACAAGTATTAGCATTAATTGAATAAGATGACTAATATAATCATGTTAACAATCTATAACATGATTAGAACCTCCTTTGTGTGTGGATTCCAATTGAACAATAAGAGTTTATACTATACTTGTTTGACATATCATTAGTGGAACCTTTAACCTTGACATTTGATATTATCACTGTTTAATCCTTACATTGATATTCTATCTCCAAGTTCTCATCATCATCATCATCTTCTTCTCTTTATTATTACCACCACCACCACCACCACCACCGTTATTATTATTATTATTATTTTTATTATTATTGTTATTGTTGTTATTGTTATTATTGTTATTGTAGTATTGTTGTTATTTATAATTTGTACAATAACCTCCCTGTGGTTCGACCCCGGTCTTGTCGGTTATTTATTACTTCGACACTCCTGTATTTGGGAGAAGTCATCAATCTTTTCGTCGTGTCACTATGAAAGGTATTAATACCTCTAGTACACCTTATCTAAGGTAAGCTGTATTATATGGTATTGATATGATTTAAAGGTGTTGTAGGTTCTTAACCAGTGATTTGTCTATTTCTAAAAAAAAAAAAAATTTTATATTCATAAATAAATTTGTAATTTTGGATTTTTTATAGGCTTGTATACTCAAGTAAATTCTTATAAAAAGAAATTATATAGGTGCCCTGATTAGTACTTAAAAATACACTTTTATCAAGGTTTTATATCATCATTTTGCACTTGAAGTGTTAGTAACTCCTTAACTAAAACATGTTTTATAATAATATATATAATAATATAAGATACCTTTAATTTATAGTAAATGCTCATTTTAAATGCAGGCTTATCACATAAATGAAATGATTGATTGATGAATTTAAGAACTGGAATTGAAAGATAAAGAGATGGTCAAACTTAGAAAAGAGATGTTGGTGTAATCCAAATTGGAACACTGTTCAGTAATTAGGTCATATCTGGAGCTATAGATCTCAGATTTAAGTCTCTTTATATGTATGGAAAACGAAAACATAAGCCTATAACTTTTATATGGAGCTTAAGATCTAAAAAGACCATTTTCAAGTCTAAATTATTGCAACAACAAAAAAGCCCGAATCTGTTCTCTAACCTAAACACTGTTCGGTATTTTGGCCATATCTGGAGTTCTAAAAGTTAAAATAAGCTGAATTTTTTACACAACAAAGATGAAACAATTTCCTGTAACTTTCATGTTTTCAAGTGGCTCCAAGTTTGATGTTATCAATGTTGTTTTGGACAGATATGAGAAGATAAGGATTGTCACCAAGTTAAGAGTTGGTGACCCATTCATTAATTAGTCATCAAATCAATAATTCTCAATTTTGGTCTATAAAAGGAGGTATTTGCTATGAATTTAGACATCTTAGTGCTTGGATCAAGATCATGCTTTTGCTTTCTCTCTTTGTATTTTTTGTATTACTTATGCTTTGCTTTCATTAATATCAAGTTTATGCCTTTCATTTCATTTCCTTTGCTTTGTCAACTCTTATCTTATTTATGTTCTTATTTTGTTCATCCATTTTTCTTTCTTTCATTATGTCTAGCTAAATTCATTATGTCAAGGTGAAAAGGTTACACTAATGATGTAAGAATAAGTATCGTATAAACTTAATTTGGACTTTAATGTTTGATACTAACATGTTTTATATTTGTTATCTTGTTCACTCTTTAATATTTTACTTGTTAAATGACTAATCATGATTTATGTTGTATAACAATTGGTACAACAAATACTTGGCACTTTCATAGCCCATACTGTATGGTATAACCGACACCTGAGCTATGAAAGGAACTTGATTTGTTGTTAACATAAGTTATAATCATGAATGCTTGACCAAATTTATAAGTATTAGTATTAATCGAATAAGATAAGTAATGTAATCATGTTAATAATTTACAATCCAACTAGAACCTTCTTTGTGTGTGGTTTCTAATTGAATAATAAGTGTTTATACTATACTTGTTTGATATACCATTAGTGGATCCTCTAACCTTGACATTGTTTATTATTGTTGTTTAATCCTTACTTTAATTTTTCATCTTAAAGTTCTCATCAATTTTTTCCTTCTTCTGTACTACTACTACTACTACTAGTATTATTAGTATTATTATTACTACTATTATTGTTGTTGTTGTTGTTATTACTATTGTTGTTATTTATAGTTGTTGTTTATAATTGTTGTTTATAATTTGTATAATTAACCTCCCTATAGTTTGACCTTGGTTTTGCTGAGTTATTTATTACTTTGACACTCCTGCACTTAGAAGAAGATAACAATCTTTTAGTCGTGTCAAGTTTTTAGTGCTGTTGCCGGGGAGGTAAGTTTTATATAAATTATAATATTTATTTTATTTTCTCCTTTCACTTATCTTGTATATAACTTTGTTTCTTTTCTCTTGTTTCTTCTTCTTTTGTTTTTTTTCCTTTTATTCTATTCTTATACATGCATGAGAGTATGGTCACGTACATCAAGTGGTAGACTTTGTAGGGTATCCTCATCATTTTTAGAAAATATGGCCGAAAAAGATAATCAATTACTTCATAATGAGAATAATAAGAATAACTATGTTAAAACATTTAGAGACCACATGAATCCCACAAGAACAAGTGCATCATCATGTATAGTTTTTTCTTTCGATACATCTCATTTTAATTTTAAGCCAGGTACTATTCAACTTTTACCTTCTTTTCATGGCTTAGAATTGGAAAATCTATACTTGCATTTAAGAGAATTTGAGGAGGTCTGCAACACATATAATAATTTAAATTGTAGCATGAACACCATCAGCTTAAAGCTTTTTCCTTTTTCATTAAAAGATAAAGCTAAAACATGGTTATAAAATTTAAGACCAGGATCCATTCATGCTTGAGATGAAATGCAACAACAGTTTTTAAAGAAGTTTTTCCCATCTCATGGAACAAACTCTTTCAAAAGACAAATCACCACTTTTGACTCAAAAACCAGAAGAAACATTTTACAAATGTTAGGACAGGTATCGAGACTAGCTTAGTACTTATCCTCATCATGGTTTTGAAATATGGAGATTGGTTTCACATTTCTATAAAGGGTTAACACCTAGAGATAAACAAATGGTTAAATTGATATGCAATGAAACTTTTAAAGATAAAGATCCTAATGAAGCAATGAAGTACTTAGACTTGTTAGCTGAAAATGCTTAAAATTAGAACACTACGGGTACTTATATGGCACTGTGTAAAACTCAACCTCATACATCTAATGGAAGTATGTACAACCTTGGGGAAGATCATGACCTTCAAGCCAAGTTTACATCTTTAGCAAGAAAAGTGGAGGTACTAGAATTGAAAAAGAGTGGTCAATTAAAATCTGTTGAAAACATTAGGTGTCAAATATGTGAAACAAATGAACACTCAACCAATAATTGTCCAACCTTGCCTTTTTTTTTTAAAAAATGTCTCCATGAAAGCTTACTTTGATAATTTTCCTAGTGAAAATGAATCAACTGGTTTGAATGATCTTATAGATAAAGGTTGATTATTTTTTTTTCTTACATTATTTTTGTGTTTTTTTTTATTGATTTTTGCTAGTTTCTCTCACCTCGATCAAATGGCAGACAACGACACTCTGTGACTTAAGTCGGTTTTTTCAGTTTTCTATAATAATTGATATTTGTGTATATATTTGTTCAATTCTATAAATCTCTTTTCCAATTCTCATTTGGAAATGGACACTCATTTTGAAAAATTGAAAAAGTATTCTCCCACTCTGCCTCAGAATGCGATTATAAAAATTTACCATACTAGATATGCAAGATTGAGGTTGTTAATGAATCATGAAATTCCTGAAGATATTTGCTGGTTGATTGAAGCAAAGTTTTGATTATCAAGTGAGTCCTCTAACTCCTTCATTTCACATATGCCTAGAAAAAGTAAAAGTACTTTTGCAAAGAAACATTGTGCAAAACGATTGAAGTCTATCATTGATGTGCTAGATGGACTTGTAATGCACAATGTCATTCTTTAGGAATGGTATATATAAACCGTGAAGATAAAATACAATTCATTAAGGATGACATGAGTAAAAAGTCTTTAGATAATCTTCTATTGACTCTTGAGGTGCATCCTACTGGAGATGTGCATTATGCAATTCATGATTTATAGCCATTATTTCATAAAGAACATACTTGACTTACTATTGGGAATTTGACTAAAAAAGACCCTGTTTGCCAGTTTTTAAGAAAACTAGATGGGAAGCTTATCCCTAACCTATAGAGAGCGTTTAAGCAGTTCTTGGACGTAAAATCAAGGGAGGATATGAGCCACAATCACAACTACCTATATATACACATGCTTTTTCAAAAGTAAATAAATAAATAAATAAATAAAGAGTGTGTGTGAGACTCCAATTAGCCTATATATAGATGATATGATTGCCTTTCTAATTGGAAATGGGACATCATTGGAAAAACAATTGGAGAGAAACTTCAGGTCTCCACAATGTCGGCTCTAATGAATGCAATGTTTAACCATGCTAATATCTTCATTGCTTTACCAGGTGATCTAGGCATATTGGAAGAGATTTTTTATATTTTCTTTTGGGCCCAACTACATATTTACCATAAACCCATAGGTTTGTTAAATGTTACTCATTATTATGATAAGTTGTCTTTTCTTGATCATGTTATGGAATAGAAATTTCTAACATCTTATGCATAACAAATCATAATCTCTGCTGCTATTGCTGAACAATTGATTGACCAACTACAATCTTTCATTCCTATAATTGATTTTTCCATGAGTCACATAAATTGATCAACTAAGAAAAACTGTAAAAAGCTTAGATTGGATTTGAGCCTTCATTTATGAATTTTTATGTCTTTTGGTTTTATTATTGTTTTGTTGTTTCTTATATTTGTTTTAGTGTGTTCCAGGCTTGTTAATGTCTGTTATTTCAAGTGATATCTTCTATACTCTATTTTTCTACCTTTAAACATTGAGGACAATGTCTTGTTTTAGTTGGGGGGAGAGAGTAGTAGCTAAAAAAAAAAACTATGTTTTCTATTTCATAAAGCATGTGCAAAATTACTGTTACTATGATGATAGAGTAAGGAGAACTTTTTATAACTTTTGAGACGCATCTTAGTAATTATTCGTAATAAGATCTATCATTATACTTCTTGAAATATTTAGATTTACAAACTCTCACATTGTTATCATTTAATTTTGCTCATATACTTATTTAACATGTATTCTTAAACCTTAATTTACACACACACACTTTAACATATGATTGTGAGTTGCATATTGAATTATTATATTATTTATGTTCTTTTGTTAAAGGTAACAACTAAGGGAAAAGGGATAGTATATAATTAAAAAAAGAAAAAAAATAATAAAAATATAGATAAGTTTGGTTTCGTAGCCTCCCTAACCTAAGCAAGTAAGCTCGAAGGGATATTTTAACACCTAATACCCTAAAGTCAACTAACTTAGGAGCTATTGACCCAATGCTTATTACATGGGTTGAGAAGAAAAGCTTAAGGGAATCAAACATTGCACTATCTACATATTAGTATCTGCGACCTGAGTTACTAAGCTTGTAGGGGTGTCTTAACACCTAATACCGTAAGACCAACTAGTCTGGGAGTCATTATCTGAAAGCTCGTTACGCGGGTTAAAGATGCACAATGTTTTAAATTATATGTATATATATTAAAAAAAGAAGATAAAAATAATAATCCCAACCCAATGAAGTAAACCTTAAATATTGTAACAAAAATTTTATTTTCTTTCGAGAAAAGCCTTATAATTATGTGTTGATATATTGAACACAAAAAAAAGATTTATTAATATCTTGTTAAGAGGTATTGAGCAGGTATAAAATTTAATGAGAGTTTGTTTATCTGGATAGATTAATGAAAGTTAAATGATGACTACCTTACTTTGTGAAATTTGCAAAGTATTTTTTTTATTTTAACACTTTGATTACTAGGGACTAGTAATAAGCTAGTTAGGGGGGTGATTGATACTTAAAAGTGTATTTTTATCAAGGTTTTATATCATTATTTTGCACTTGAAGTATCAATAACTCCTTAACTAAAGCATGTTTTATAATAATATATCTAATAATATAAGATACCTTTAATTTATGGTAATTATTCATTTTAAATGCAAACCTATCACATAAATGAAAGGATTGATTGATTAATTTAAGAATTGAAATTGAAAGGACAAAGAGATGACCAAACTTAAAAAAAAAAATGTTCGTGCAGTCCAAACTGGAACACTGTTCAATAATTAGATCATATCTCTTAGATTTAGGTTTACTTTATATGGATGGAGAGGTAAGACATAGACCTACAACTTTTATATGGAGCCCAAGATCTAAAAAGGTCATTTTCAAGTTTAAATTGGAGCAATAACAAAGAAGTTCGAATCCATCCTCCAACCCGAGCATTGTTCAGTATTTTGGCAATATCTGGAGCTCTAGAAGTCAAAATGATCTAAATTTTTTATACAAGGATGAGACAAAATGGATGAACAAAATAAGAACATAAATAAGATAAGAGTTGACAAAGCAAAGGAAATGAAATGAAAGGTACAAACTTTTTTTTTTTTTTAGATTAACGTGGGTGTCCGGGCCAGCTTTCACGCACCACGACTAATCCCACGGGCCCTGAAGTTAACGACCATGTAAGCCTCCAGTGGCCATCATATGAGCAACCAAGGACTCGAACCTGAGACCACAGAGGGAGCAAACCCCTTGATCCCAAGTCCTTACCACTTGGCCACCACCTAGATGGTTAAAAAAAAACATAAGCAAAGCATAAGCAATACAAAAAATTAGGATGAATTGTCTCATCCTTGTATAAAAAACAAAACCCAAGGTTCGTGTTGAGGTTGTTCGGGATGAGAATGAAGACACAAATATGATAAATGAAGTCTTTCAAGCTAGTGAATTGGTGAACCATACCAAATTGCTCCATCAATTGACTTAGTAAAAAATTTGAATTTTCATGTTTTCAACGATTGTCTTGTTGATGTTGACGCAAAGGAGTTGAATGTTGTTCTAAGCTCTACTAATGAAAAAAAAATGTTATTGAAAAAAATGATAACGAAATTGAAGAGTACGATGAAGCTGATGATAACAATTCAATAAAAGAAGAAAATGAAAATTTCAACTAACTAAACATGTTATTATGTTGTGTAATAATTTGAAACATTAAATATTTATTCTTCTTTAATGGTCAACCCTTGTTATTGTGTTGTGTGTGCTGTAAGATTGCAATTCAAGATTTTATGACAGGGTTACATAAAAAAATAAGAAAGATTTATGAGATTGTGCCACTTTCATTGATGGAGTCACCGGCGGCCAATAATTAGTCGGTATTTCATAGAGAGTTGAAAAACATTTATGGGATTATGTCACTTTCACTGACGGAGTCATCGACGGACATTAACCCATCGATATTTTATAGAGAGTTAAGAAAAATTTACAGGATTGTACCACTTTCACCAACGACATCACCGAAGGCCAATAACCTATTGGTATTTCATAGAGAGTTAGGAAAAATTTATGGGACTGTGTCACTTTCACTGACAAAGTCCTGACGGCTAATAACCCATCGATATTTCATAGAGAGTTGAGAAACATTTATAGGATTGTGCCACAATCACGGATAACTATATCGACGACATTACCAATGACATCACCAATGGATTTGTACACATCCTGAAATGCAAGCATGTCCGACACGTGTCTGTCTGACGGATCAAAAAGTCTGGCAAGATTTTTGAACTTTTTTGGTGAACATTTTAATTAATTTTTTATGGTATTATCAACAGAATTTAATGCCACCAACAACAATTAATGTCCGTCGGTAATACCGTCAGAAAAATTGCTATATAAAACCCCCCCCATTTGGTTCATTGTTTTCTCTGGTTTCATTTCTCTTCTTCCCCATTTCTCTTCTCCTCTCTATTTATATTTTTTTTAGAAGTGATTTTATTATTTTGGTGGTAGTTTTAAAAGGTATGTATTCTTTTTTTCTTTATCTTTATATTGTTTTATTTTAATTATGATTATTTGTTTTTTGTGTTTTTTGTTTTGGGTATTGTTTGAAGATAAAATCTTAAATTCAACACACTATTAAGGTAAGCATTTTTTATTCCCAAATTTATTTTGAATTGATATAGTGTTTTTTTAGTTTTGTGCATTGTTTGTTTTGTGTTTATGTTGTTTTGTATAGTGTTTTTTAGTCTTTTCATTTTATTTATTAATTTTATGATATTATTTTTTATATTGCTATAATTGTTATTGTTGAATTTATGTTAAAAATGTTAATTTATATATATAGAATTACATTTAATTAGCTTATCTTAATTTAGGATATTATTGTTTGTATTGTTATAATTGTTATTGTTGAATTTATGTTAAACATGTTAATTTATATATATAGAATTACATTTAATTAGTTTATCTTAATTTTAGCATATTATTGTTTATATGTCATTGTTATTGCTTGTTATTACATTTTTATATTTATATGTACACGTTAATTTTTATTTTGAGGTCCATTATAGCTGATCATGTTAGAGATGATATTGATTTAGTTATCGTTTTCTTTTGACCATGTAATTATTTATAAATTAAGAGCCTTGTCTCCTAAAACTTGAAATGTAATAGTAATCTGTAAATTTAAATGTATAACTTTAATCTAATGTTTGTAACTCTAGGTACCAATTTAACAATGAATGTTCATAGTTGAAATTGATTCTTGTACTTGAATATCATTATATGATGTTATTGAATAAAATGTTGTGTTGATAATGATGAGATGGGTTAAGATCTAGGATAATTGGATCAGGATGTGAAATAAAATTGGAAGTGTAATATGATTTTGTCGATAACTTGGAACCCTCCAGTATAGGGGACATTGTCGAATTTGTTTTAAAATAAACAAAGTTAATTATTTAATTATTTGTATAAATTTCTGTAGATATGTAGAATGAAATCCATAACACGTTGTTAGAAGATGGTTGCAGTTAGTTCTTTTAGTAGTGAGGAGAATGTATCCGTAGGAGCTGATCACGGAGAGGAATCTACGCCAACTTGTGATGCTGCTTGTTATAGCGCACTTTCACAGCGTAGAAACGGTGTGCCTTCACAGCGGGGTCAATTCACTTGTAAGTACTTGACACAATAGAAGGATGACCTCTCAATGTACGTTTGTTTACGTTTGAGTTTATATATATATATATATATATATATATACTTATAACATAATTTATGAACAACTAATTAATATTACTATTATTTCATTTCAGGTTTACAAACATTGAGGCTGCAAGGACTATAACATTGGCATTTAAATCGTCAATGGAGATTCCATTCTTTTAATGGAGCTAGGTTTCCAAACATCTTGAATGGAAACTTAATATCAATGCATGGTTTAAGCAATTTCAGGTTAGTGTTAATTTTTAATTTCCTACTTATTTTTAATAAATCATTTTTATAATTTCATATCTTGTACTATTTTTATTTTATATGAATTATTTATATACACATAACAAATTTGAGTGGGATAGATTAAACAACAATGTTGTGAGAAAGATATGAAAGAATCACGCGACAACTAGGTAACTTAAAAAATAATATTTATTTTTATTTTATAATTTTATATTTTAAATTCTAATTTGTTACTATAGAAGTAGGTTGCATGATTTTTGGTATGATATCTAAAAAAAATCAAAGAAACATACAAGGGATAACAATCATGAAGGATGAAATGAGGTGGCAGTTTGGTAGGAATTCAAACCGTCATTCATCTCGAGGTAAATATGGACAACATATATTGAGCACGTGACTACACACACTGGCGGATCCGTCCCATTCAACGCACATGCAAAGTGGATGGTAAAATTAATTTAATGAAATATATCGTTAATTAATTTGTTGTTCCTTATAATATATTTAACTTTCAACGTATTTTTTCTTTACAGTCTGCATCTCTTGGACGTGAGTCAAGTCCAATGAAGGTGTTTGTAGAGACACATGTGCGAAGTCAAGACTACTAAAAAAGGGTGCAGCAGTTCGTGGACAACTGTGCTCAGCACTTCATGGTATGTTCGTTCATTCATTTTATTTTGTAAGTTATTATTTTCTTGAATTGCATCTTGAATTGCATTTAATGATTTTTTTACCAACAGAATTTTCAAGAGACTTATAATAACTGATTGAGGGACAGATTTGGAGACCATCTTTTGACCTATCCAGATTTTGATTCAGATTTGTAGATGGAGGTGGGATTGTCTAGCAGACCCGATAAAAATCAGGTCTACGGGCTCTCCAACACTATAGCTGAAAACTTGCATTCAGCTTGTAGTGTCTCAATTGTTAGAAGCTCTCCATCAGTATCGAACACCCAGTTTGAGGAGTTCATTGCCTTGAAACAACAATATCAACAACAATCAACAAATTAGGATGAGCTGCGTCAAATAGTCATAGAGATGAGATCAAAGATGGGTGATGATACTTGTGCAACTTTTTTTTGGTCGTATGGTCCTGGAAACAACCAGCCTCTTCCTTCTCCTCCTCCTCCTCCAGCTTTGTCACTATTCTAGTTTAATTTTATTTTCTAAACACATTAAATTTGTAATGAATACTATTTAACATTACTTATATATTTTTAATGTTTAATCCAATTTTATTTGTTTATTAAGGTTTTTTGCTATTAATAAATTATTTTTTATATATATTTTAAATACATACCGACGGAAACATCGATGGATATTATCTGTCGGTATTTCATAGAGAGTTGCCAAACAATTACCAACCATGCCATAATTACGACAAATATATTCTATTGGTATGTAATCACTGACGGATAATATTCGTCTGTATTTCACATAGAGTTGGCAAACAATTACTACCAATGCCATAATTACCAACAAATAATTTGTCAGTAATTACTTTTGAAATTGCAGATGGATTTATTCTATTGGTAATGTTCCCATGGGAAATGTTTTTTGGGCGCTCGCATATCCGTCTGTAAGACCGTCGATGTTCTGTCAGTGGGTGTTTTTTTATTTACAACAAAATTAGCAATGGAAGTCGGAGTTACCGATAACTATTATACCGATAGATGTTTTCTATTGGTGAGACCATTGGTAATTATTTCACCGATAGAGTCCATTCCTGTCACCAACGAACTTAGTCTATGAGTAAAACTATTTAATCATGTAGTGACTTAATTAACTTTAAAAGGTCCAATTAATTTTATTAAGGGCTTAATTGGTAAAAAATTAAGTTTAAGACTTCGATTTAGGCTTCATTAAGAAGATTGAAAGTTTAAGGGATCAAATTTAATTTTTACCAAGTCAATTGATTGAAATCAAGGATAAAATCATAAGAAAATCAAAGTTATGGGGTCAATTAAGAGTTAAATTGAACCATTTTGCAAAAGACGCTAAACTATAAGGCTTCAATTGACAAAAACCAAGATGAAATTGAAAAAAATTAAAAGTTTAATAGTCAATTAGAAGTTAAATTGCATAAATTTGAGATTAAGGATCAAAGTGAAAAGGGTGCCAAAATCTGGGGTTCAAATTGAAGTTTAGCAAATTCTAAATTACACTAAATAAAAAATATAGGTTAATTGTGGTAAAATTGAACAAAATTAAAAGCTAGAGGACTCAATTGAAATTTGGCTAAAATCCCTAATTCAAGTATAAATGACATTGTTTTGCATTAAAACAAAAGTGACTAGAGTCGTCTAGTCACCATTTATTATCTTCCCTAATTTTACATGGAAAAGCTAACGAGTGGCTATTTTTTAGGTGCATTTAATGCATCATATGTCTATCAAATTTCACCAATCTTGCATTTAAATGATCATTTGACATTAGTCTACAATCCTTTGTGGTTCGTTCAAGTTGATTGACACCACAAAGGCTGCAACATCCACCTAAAGTTGCCAACTCATGTAGCCTTGAATTATCAAATTTGACAGTTCATAGTGATTTCTTTCAACCAACTGTTGAGATCTTTCCCAACTAAATCAAGGATCAAAATTTCCCCCTCAAGGATCAAAATTTCCCCCTCTTCCACCCTCTATAAATAGTGGTGGATTTCATGGCCTAAGTAAGAATAAAATCAAGTCCAAAGTTGTCTGAAAACTAGGCTTCCCTTATTTTTTTTTTGTTGCAACAAGTTCTCTCCCTTCTTTATCTCTTTGTTGTGGCCTTCATCCACCACCACACTTACCACTGGCTTGACCACCATCATTTCCACCAACCCAGCTCCTCATCAGTGGTGAAGCAACCGCCACAACCTCCTTTCTCTCTCACCCCCCCTCTACAAGCTTTTTCTCCTTTTTTCCATAGTTAACACCAACTACCACTCGTTCCTCCAATTCTGCCTGAAGCCACTAGCACATTCACCCACCTCATGTTAGGCCGATGATAACAACTTTATCTCCTCTCGCCAAGTCACCTTCCATTTTTCTCTCCCATCATCTGCAATTAGGTAGTTGCATGCAGAACATGAACTACTATTCATGTTTTGTAAAATAACTAATCTTTAAGGTAGGCCGAACCCGTTCCAGCCTAGCCCCCCATAAAAAGAGAGAACTATTGGGCTAAGATCAACCTCACTGTTTTGAATTTAAATCAGTCCATCCCAACCTTTTTGGGTTGAGTCTGACTTGGCCTATATTTTATGATATATAATTAGAATAATATAATATTTATTATTATATATTAAAAAATCCAAACAATTTTCAATTGGCATTTTAAAATATTTGTGATTTTATCAAATGTTTTCCCGCCAACTTTGTATGATATTGAATTAGATATTTACACTGTAAAATACAAATTTGATATTAAAATACTAGGTTTTCTCTAAAATATTTCAAAAATAAAATTAAAAAAATCTCATAACTTTTAAATTAATTTTTATTTAATTTTTTTTCATGCATACGAGCAAATACTAAAATTTTTCTAAGCATATCTTCATGAAAACAAAAATTTCATCTTCCTCATGTTTTAAAATGCACAATGGATATCATAATTAGTTTATGAATATCCATTAAGGTTTGGTTAAAATATCAAAAATCCTTTACCAATCTTTTTTTTATTTTATGTTAAGATTCAAATGTAAACTTTAATATTTGTGGAGTGTGAAATTACACGATAGAATACACTATCATGTACTAAAAATACAAGATATAGAAAATGCAATACTAAAATTCAGATTTTAGAATGGTTAGAATTTAATTCGATAAGGTAAAGATTCTTTCATGAAGATAGATTTATCTTAGGCCTTAGAAAAAACCAATAAATAGAAATTCGAATTAGAAAAACAATAAAATAACAATGCAGCTTACCTTAGATGAGATGCATTGGAGAATGATGTGTCTTTTTCTTATACAATTAGTTCTTTACTTAAGTTCTTATAAACCATAAGTTTCTAGTAATCATAATACTAACTAATAATTTTTAAATTTTAATTATAATTTTATAATTAAATTCAAAAAACTATTCACAACAATATA
The DNA here is from genome assembly GCA_015708895.1 of Populus ilicifolia. Lineage (NCBI taxonomy): Eukaryota > Viridiplantae > Streptophyta > Magnoliopsida > Malpighiales > Salicaceae > Populus > Populus ilicifolia. Next base: position 103,542 of record SRLM01000168.1, read on the forward strand.
CACCTTCTTAAGAGACATGATAAAGCTCGTTGTCGCTTTTGACATCGCAGCACCTGCGACAATTTAGACATAGGACTTGGGATGCTATGGAAATGATAGTATTTAAGGTAGGCCTTTTCTGTATATAGGTAAACATGTTATTCGGGCATATAATAGTCTATCTCTGTATTCATGTTTTGTAAAATCATTTGCTTGGAAAAGCATTGCATATGAAAATGAGTATAAAAAAGACACAATTATTTATGATGCTCATGCGATGATGATAAAGGAGGTTTTGTAAATTTGGTTTTTCTTTAACAATGAAATATTTTTGTATTAAATAAATTTCAATCAAATGAGCCAAACGTAGACAGATATTTTATAGAATCATTTCTTTCCTAATCTTTCCTTATCATAGAGTCCAAGCATACCGTCATTCTGTACCTAAGTGGAGATTGGTATAAAGTTTATTTAATCTATTACTTGGGAATCAGTGGCATCCACGTGGCATGGCATTGTGATTATACATGGCATTTTGGTGAACAAATGGCGTCTAAGGGTGCTCGAGGTTTAGTCAAATTTAGCTTTTTGCATGACAGGGTTTGCCAAGTTAAGCCAGACCTAGTTTTTACGAGGATGAGAGGAATTTAACCGGGCCACGATTTATGTATAAATGTGAAGTTGGTGACGTTGCTCTTGGTTGGTGTTAACACGTGGACCTTAGATTGCAACCGTGTGGGAATAAAGCAGAAAGGAAGAAAATAAAATAGAGCCACGAGGCACGTCCATGGCTGAAGGGAGGCCATGGATGAGGTTTCTTGTGTGACTCCATATCTTACCAAGGAATATTTGCTGCCTTATGGCGGCATCATGCATGACATCACAGAATTAAACAGGCATGATTCTTGTATAGGAAAACTCAGAAGCATTTCTAGGGTTAAGCAGACCAAGCCATTCACCCATGCTCCATATGATACCGATGATGATAAAATACCTCAAGGATTTACCCCGTAAAATATAAAAAAACAATAGTAAATTCATAGTGGAAAGCTTTATCGATTATAACTTTTATCGGTGGATCAACCAAAATTAAATAGGAATTACGAAGCTACAAAATTAATTTAAAGTTTGTCTACGTACATAATTAATAAAAAAAACTATAAAAACAAAATTACACCAAATGGATAGAGTAATTAAATAAATTATTTACAAGGAAAACCAATAAAAATAGTTATTTAGTTGGGGCTTCCCCGGTATGGACAATGAAGAATGTGGTCTCTTTATTTTTTTATCTTTATTAATTTTTTTTATTGAATGATTTTAGTTTTTTTTTAATTTTATTTTTTAATACTTTATAGATTTTAAATAGGATATCATAATTTCTTTCAATTTATTTTTTATAATGTTATAGTAATCTCAAAAAAATATCTTAATATTTGATTAGTGCTTGATTTTGTAAATATCTATTTTTATTATTATAATACTAAATAAATAAAAATTTTAAATGAAATGGAGTACATGATCCCGGTTGTAGATTTAGTGAGTCAAGCCATAAAACTCAAGTTCTCCATTATATAGTTGTCTCATATAAAAAAAAAGTTGTCATCTTAAAATATTTTTTAAAATAAATCAAGCCAAACTTTTACCATCCACTACAATATTTAATAGTTTTACCAATGGAATTTTTTAGTTAGTGTAAGACATATATTCTATCGATAATGAATTTACCAATGAAATCACTAATGAAAATGCTTCGTCGATGAATCTTTTATTAGTAATTTTTTATCCACCAATAAATTTATTGGTAATAAAAAATATTATTACCGACAAATTTACTGATGAAACAGCGTGTAAAAAAATTTCCCACTTCATTCCTCAGTAAATTTCTTGAAAACTATCATTAGTAATTCCATTGATAATTATTTAAAAACATTAAAAAAATTTATTTTATAAAATTATAAAATAATTAAATTAACATAAATCAACACTATATAATATATACTCAAAATGTTTGGAAAAAAACAAAAACAAAATCAACTCAAACAAATTTGCAACAAATAAATAAAATAAATTCAACTACAAAACTCATACAAAAAAAATAAAATTGCGATTGCTAAAAATTTAAAAATCCTATAAATAAATCAATTAAAAATTTATCTCATATGAAAAAATAAATCTCACAACATTTATACAATTATTAAGAACAAAAACAATTAAAAATAAAATAAAAAACAAACATAATGGAAAAAATCATGAAAAAAAAAATTTACTTTAATATAGTTGCAAGTGAAGTTAAGGAGAGAAATTTTTTGTTGTAATGCATGTTAATTATAAAAACTAAGAGGATAAAAGAAGAAAGAAGAAGAAGACATACCCGAGCATATGGAGGAGAAGAGAAGAGATAAAAAGAGAAGAAAAGAGAAAGAAATAAATATTGATGTTTTTTATATATAGGAAAGAAGAAGAAAAAGAAATGAGTATGTTTCTTGTTAAATAAAGGGATTCAAACTTGTTATTAGAGGGTGTTAGCGATAATTTTACCTTTGTATAATTAAATATTAATATTTTTTTAACTAATTTATTAGAAATTCTGTTTATAATATTTAATTTAAATTTTTAATTTCATAATTTTTTAAAAAAACCGCCAATAATTACTGATGATTTTTCAATCCATCAGTGATTTTGGTTATAATATTTAAATAGAAATTTTAAATTAATTAAATTTTTTTTAGAAAACCGCCAAATAACATCGATGACTATTCAATCTGTTGGTGATTTTGTCCATAAAGAACAACAATCAATAGTGCAATTGAAAAGTGAATAATTCTGAAGATCTCTGGAAAATATCAATGAAATTTTTCATCAGTGATTCTCTTTGTAATTAATATGATGAACAATATTCACAGTGTACTAATAATTTTATTGATAGAATTTACCGTAATTCCGTTGGTAAAAGTGACATGTCAATATTTTTTTTACTTTGTTTTATTTTTTTTCATTATAATTCCCTTGATATATACCAAATGAATATTCCTACTAGTAAAATCCCTAAAAAATTTATCGACGAAAATATTCTCTCAGTATTTCTGTTTGTATTTGTCAATTTTTTGGTAGCAATCTATTTAGATTGCTTTTACACCTGTCATTTCAATTGAGTCCCTTAGAGACAACAACTCTCATATAGGTCAATTTTAAACCTAAGCTAAGAAAACGAGATGTGAGGTTTTAAAGTTGACCCATGGGTTAGATGAAATACTTCTTTCTATTTTTTTATTCCATCCTCTCATTCTCTTTTTTTTATTGAATTATTTGTTTTTATCTTTCAACATTTAAATTATTTTTAATTTATTTTTATAATTGATTTTGGTTTATTTTTATGAGATTATTGTAGTCTCAAGCAAACATCCTTTCATTTAGTAAAAAAATAGTTTTTTTAGTACTTATTTTTGCTATCATTTCATTAAGTAAAAAGTAGTTTTTTTAAAATAAAGTTGTTAAACCCAATGGAATCCATAATCCGAATAGATCTAATATGTTGTTATTTTAATATTAAAAAAATATCATCCAAATTATCTTGAATCGAACAAATTAATTAGATCACATTAAAGTTGTTAGTTTTTTCAATATATATATATATATGCAATGAAAATAGTAAATATTAAATCTTTTTAGAAGTCACAAGAGTTAGATAAATATAAAATTATTTAAAATTTATACAAATATTATCTAAAACTCAGTTGTTCACAAATAGATATGATAAAATTGGTTTGCTACTATTTTGTATATCATATAGAATTTTATCAATAAATTTTATTGGAATCCTTCTTTAAAAGATAAGTGATAATTTAGAGGTATAGCTCTAAAACAAAGGTGAAAACAAATCATTCGTATCAACAGAGTAAATTATTAAACTTTTGTTTTTTTAAGTTTTCATAGCGTTGAGTATTTTTTTTTTTTTGGGGGGTGNGGGGGGGGGGAGGGACCTTCTTATGAGATTAATCAATGAATTGTGGCTGTTTAGTTACACTAATGTAATTAATTAAGTACCTTGATGCCGCATGATTTTTTCTGCTCTTAGACTTAGTCCTGAGATTAATCAATTAAATACTCTTGTCACACAAATACTCATTCCTCAACATGTCCAAGAAAATCTAGTTTTTTGGAGAAAGGAAGTAAAAAGAAAATAATTCGATACAAGGTTACCTCTTGTTTCTCTGTTTTCTTGTTCGTTGTGGTTCTGTGTGCGAGCCAAGTTCTTGATGCTTTTAGCGTTGTTTTTTTTAAAAAAAAAACTTTCTTTTTTTAAGATTAGAATAGGCCCTCTTTGAAAGAATTTAAAGCTAACATTAAGGTTCTCAAGAATGGATTCTCCATGCAACAGAAACAATGGATGCTTTAGTTTACGGCAGATAGGCTTCAAGATAATTCTCCATGATGCTGTTGCTGATGGGCAGCTTGCAGGTGTTTCTTTTCTTTCTCCCTGTTGTTTTATAAATTGTAATGGAGGAATTTGACACAACAATTCAAAAACAAAGAAAATGGAGAGAGTTTAGTTTCTTTTTCCATTTTGGATTAGGGTAGTAATTTCTCAGGAACTGCATGGTTTTGCACCCAAATTATTGGGTTAGACTTGCTAATTTATAAAGCTTTTTTCAGAGAATTTCCAGAGAAGTTAGTGAGGAAGTAGGGAAACTGTCTGCCAAATAAGGTACTCCTTGAGATTCCTACTGGTGCTGCATGGTAAATAGAATTGTTCAAGAGCATAACCAGTGACATGGAGCCTGATGTCGAGGGACAGCTTCAAGAACCAATGACAGAAGAAGCTCATGATAATGTCTCTTTTCAAATCATTACGATTTCCCCCGACTCAGGAAAACAAAAGAGAAATTCCCATTCCCATGTCCTCAGCATCATAAGAGGATAACTCTCAATTTTACTAGTAAAATTGAGAGCACTTCAATAGGCGCTGGATCATCTGTGATGAAGCAAGATGATACGATAAGATAAGTTAATGCAGCTAGTCCACTTAAATTGGAAGGTCGGTCTGTGATTGCTACTTGCACAATGTTTTATATGAGACCAATTGAAGTGCTTGCGCTGTGTTTTTAATGCTTTTCCATATCTTAAAATGGGTTTGCTTTACAACTCAACGATTTGATTTTGCAGCACTCAGGCAGCAGAGGCATTTCTTGTCAGCAAAACAAAAAACAAAAAAAGGGTTGCGGGTACTTACAGATGGTGACAAAACTAATGCTCTTCAGAAAACTAATGCTGCTTTCCAATCCACGAATCCTTCTATATATGCTGCTAGGTATAGCTGCTCCAACACTTGCATATGATGTTTTTATTTGTTCTCTCGAACCTGACCTTAAAACTTGCGACCTGCGGGGTGGGACAAGAGGTCCCACGTCCAAGCCATGAAAACCAATGTGAGGCAAGTGCTTCCAAACTTTTTGCTACTTATTAGACCTCAACCCGAGTTCTCAGGAGGATGAACCTTCTCTTGGCCTTCTCTGGTATTTTATTTTATTTTTAATGTTCGTTGCAGGCATCTTAACGAGACTGATCAACAGGAGGTAGAATCAGTTTTCTCACGTTGGGTAGAGTACCATCTCGTGTCTATCTTCGACTAAAATGCACGTAAGAAAATGTGAGAGGTGTTGTTCAATCCTTCTTAGGGACATTAAAGGGATTGTATCAGTGAATAATAATGCTATATCCAGAAGTTTCTCTATGGAGAGGAGGTGGTATGCCGACCCCCATGGGTTTACTTTACTACAACAGTGCCACTGCATCAACGAGGGGAATAATCCCACATACTATAAGCCAGAATTCTAATTTCTTGAAACCTGTAGGCTTAGATTCTTGCTTTCCAGCTGGTAACCACAACTGCCCCTTTATCATGACATTTTTACGTAAAACATTTCCTACTTCGTTTTCTGTTCTCTTTCTGACTCGATGGAGAATCCCTCATCTACCGATTTGTATTCTTTTTTTTTCCTCCTATTCTTTACGGGTACTTCAATATATTTCCGACTTTTTTTTGTTCTTTCTATTAATACATTCCTCTTTTTATCCAACAATAAAAGAAAAAAGAAAAAACAAAAGTATCCACCATAAATAATTAGCAACAGTTATAAAAATACCAGCTACTTCTATATGTAGACGATAAAGCATGATCTAAAAAATGTTCTGTAGCTAGATGAAAAATCTTTCAAGAATCCGATTAAAGAAACTCTGAAAAGCTAAAAATATTCAAAACCGCAGGTAGCTCCACATCATTAGCTATTCCACTTCCTTTATCTAGTTCGGTACTTTCTCCCTCATTGACAAGAAAACCACAAAAGCAAGAGAAATTTCAATTATCTTCAGCATCGTCGTCTTCGTTGTCATCTTCAGCGTCGTCGTCGTCATCTTGTTCATCGCCATTTTCCTATAGACAGACATCGTTCATGTCAAGATGACATGCACAGCATTGTCAAACCATAAAAGTAGCAGCAACTTATTATTGCAATTTCCGAATCTTTCAAAGCTAAAAAGATACGAGTGGAAATGCAATTGGGAGACTAGGACTATCAAAGTGCCAATGTTAGGGAATATGACGTTGAGAAGCAAGCAAATACACATGCACAGTTCAAGGATTGGTAGGGGGGAACGCTGGCGCAGATACCACTACTATTCAATCATAATTTAAATATCCATCAATTTATAAGGAATTGAAGTACAGTGATTATGATGATAAGCTATTTGTCCAAACTTGGATTCATGAGCTATGCTTAAGCCTCAAAAAGAATGCTTGCGTTTCTGTTAATATTCTACACTGCAATCACTTCTAATAATTAGCTCTGATCTCCATCAGAACAGATTAACAGAACTCAAAGTTGCAGCATCACACAAACGTGTTCCCCATTGCCCATAGCAAATAAAACATTCCATGTTAGATCACTTGATGTTAGCAGTGTTTAATAAAGCACTAGATTTCTAGGAACTAGAATCTGCATAAATGCATATGCTATTTCTATGGAACTTGGCTACATATAGAACTCCTACAGGTCAGTTGCTCACTCATCAGATCCAGTTTCTGCTCCTCCCCCACTTGCCCCAGTCTCGGTCCTCTACTTTCAAGTATTTGCTTCACCCTATTATGAAAAAATCTACTCTCTCTCTCTTTCTGAGATTGGAAGAACTAAAAAATGTACCTTAAACTCAGTTTTCATGTAAACAACAACAAAGACCATGAAGTGACTAAATGCAAGCATCAAACAGTGCCCAACTATAATACATGCATGCATGCAGACACGCGTGCGCGCATGTATACATGCATGCATTGTGTACATGTGGAAGTGCTGTCATGTGTATGCAAGGATGTATATATTGAAATCTTAGCTTCATTACCTCTTCCTCTTCATCTGCATCAGAATCCTCTTCATCAGCTTCCTGAAACAATAAAATAGAGTGACTTGAAAAATTAACCTATTTCTATAAAAGAAAAGGCAGAAAATGAGAACAGAATAAAAATGAAAATCTAAGCTAAAAGAATTATTAAGAAAGCAATACATTGTTAAAGTACTTCAGAGGATTAGGCCACAAGTCCTCCTTAATTATCTCCGCAACCTGCAATTTTGGAGGAAAATAAAAATTAGTAAGACAGTAAGAACTAGATGGCAGCAGTTTAACTTCAATCCAATTGTCCCAGATTAAGCTAATGTAGGTGAAAAATTGAACATATTTATACACTAAAACAAAGTGAAGCATAATGGAACACAAACTATCAAATCATCAATTTACACTATCAACATATGAAATTAATAGAGCAAAGGGCATCTAATACCTCATCATGAAGCTCAGTGATCTCCTTCTGTTCAGTTTCAGCAAACCAGCTGAAGAAGCTGCACCATCAAATAATTGATGAATGCATCAATGAGAACATATACGACGAAATAAAAACAGTAAATTTATAAAGATAATTGCCCTCTCAATGTTTTCTGTATCTGCAATTTAAGTTGGGGCATGAGAATAATTATAGAGTTCTAGAGTAGCTCTCAAATTAAATTGCTTTTATATTTTGTATTGGAAGGTTCAAGAATCTGAAACTGTAAATACCAAAGAGCAACAAATCACAAGATAGCAGATCAGATCCCAGTATCAGATTACATGAGGAATATTTTTCCATTTTGTCCCAGGTGATACAGCCTTTGTTTTTATGTGACATTAATAGAGAGAGTGAGCAATTGAAACAGGGAGGCTAAGGCATAATCCTACAGTGAGATAGCACTAGGGCTTTCCAATTTGTTGAAACATTGACTAAAACTCCTCAAAAATCCCTTTAAACACTAGGGTTTTCCAATTCGTTGAAATATTGACTAAAACACTCAAAAATCCCCTGAGCCAGAGTCCCATATAGAGACCAAAATACTGATCTAAAGCTCACAGAAACTGTTTAATTGATAAAAGGTTGAATCAGTTTCCAATTAGGCACCTCCAAACAATAGCATACATGTTGCTTACCACAAAATTGTACAGTCAATCCCCCTCCCGTACATGACCAATACAGGTGGAGGGCATAGTAGTGGTCTGGCAAGCTAAATGAAATTGTGAAGGATAGACTACCTAACAAATTTATAGATTTTCAGGTTAACCAATTTATGTTTCACATCAAGAAGTTTCTGAAATACAAGTCGAATTGTCTCCCTCCACCAAATAAACAGCATCCTCCAACTGAAGCATGCAAGATAAATATTTTAGCTTAGAAGTTGGCATCTGAGTTCTAATTAAACTCCTTCAAATTTGAGCACAACAAAGGTAGGTTACTGTTTTGGCACATTAAGTATTTATTCCCTTAAATACTAATGTATAATTAATTAGATATCTCAATTAATATTGTGAAATCATAGAAGATTTTGCAGCTCGTTGCCATAAACCACATGTTGCTTTTATGCCCACGCCTCAGCAAACCTTTTTGGTGAAAAAGCATAAAATATGAAATTAGCTGTACCTCTCTTTTTTTATAACAACAAATGGCTTAATAAAGCAAAGAATGGTTAGAGAATAACCTCAACTCAGCCAAAGGTCGTTTGTTTCCTTTTTTCTCATGATTGCTTCCATTTGCAGTGCCCTTCACATGATAGAATTTACAATCAACTTTCTACAAAAACACAAGTAAGAGAGGAAAGAGTAAAGGATGCCACAGAGATTATAGATAAGCATTACCATGCCCTCCTTCCACTTTATGTCTGTACCAGTTATCTTAGTTGTACCCTCATCAGAGAATGTAAAGGTTTTTATCAGCTTTGTATCTTCAAAATGAGGATTCTCTTTGAAGTTCTGAAAGTTAGAGTGACAATAGAGAAAAAGGAAAGACAAGAAAATGATCAGCAGTAATTCATCAACACTCAGGTCATGAGAGCAAAATAAGAGATAATATGGCATCTGAAAAGAAGAAATGAATAAAAAATAAATAACTGCTCATGAGAAAAATAGAATCCATTCCAGAAACAAGAGCAACATTAATCAAGTGACCCAAAAAAGAAAGGATGGCAAAAAATACTTACAAATGTTATAGAATACCCTGATTTCACATCTTTGGAATCCTCCACATGTAGAGAATCCAGATACTTGAAGATCTGTATCAACAACAGAAGACAAATGTGTAATTTGGGTGCAAGCATTCATTGTCAAAATGATTATTGAATTAATAACTTTCCATTTCAATTCAACATTAATAACCAATAAAGATTCCAGATATTTTTTTTGGGCTGCAATGGCAGGAAATGAAATTAAATCCTGGCCCTACCATCCCAATTTTGCATGAGAGCATGCCGCTGGATTAAACACTCATTGATATTGATATCTTGAACATAAGAAAGCGAAGGTAATAAAACAATATTGCAGCTCCAAACAACCAGTTAGTGTTGAGTTACATAAAAAGTAATAAAATGAAATTTAGAATGTAGATGACAAACCTTTTGGTCATCCTCAGTCAAAAGATCACAAAGGGCAGGGTGGCTCAGGAACTGCATCACGCACATGACATATAAAGGTTAGATACGGATAGCCAAAAGGTAACTCAAAAGAGAAATTTTAAGTGTGTAAACAGGTCACTCACAGCAGTTAACCAGAAGTCAGGAATACATTTGATGATATCATTCCTTTTAGTGTAGACAGGTCTGCGAACCTCATTGTACTTCTGCTCAATTTCCAGCACTTCATCACTTGCTTGTTCATTAATCTGTTCAATGTCAAAGCAAATGCCAGGATTCATAAATTACATTTCCTATTAAAAAATCTCAAAGCATACCCTGATGGTCTACTCCAGTCTCGCACCAGAATTACAAAGAAACTGCAATACATTCAAGAACGGCAACAATGAAAGGCATATACAACATGTAATTTAAATTGTTATACAACATGTATAACCTTTTTATGTTTTATTTCTTTCTTTTTTCATTTTTTGGCCTACCAATTAAATAGAGTTCAATTTAATATCAACAGAGTCTCAATTTCCAAGGTACATAAAATCTCACCCAAGAAGTAACAGGATTGGAGCTAGTAATCCATGACTCACAAGGTCAATTCTCCGAAACAGACGTGTAAAAAGCTTGGATTTTCAGAACATCAACTTGGCCATTCACCTAAGTTGTCTTTAAATTGTTAACCTAAGCAAAAGATAAGTTATCCAAGCATGTATTTTTTTTTCTTGGTATTGTTACAATAAACCAAACAAAATCCGACAGCTTCAACCACCCACCCACACACCCCTCCGCCCCGCCCCCCCGCNCCGACCCCAAAAAAAAACAAGAAGAAGAAGAAGAAGAAGAAGAAGATATATATGACTTGAGTAAAAGCATACAAAGAGAGGAAGAGGGAAAGAAAGCGGGAAAAAAAACCTTCTCGAGCTCATCCTGGAGCTCTTGCAACTTCTCAATGGAAATAACAAGCTCTCCATCAATGTGATCAGTCTCTTCTTCTTCAGTGACCTTTAGTTTCTTTCCATTGTCAGCCACCATTCTCCTTTTATTTTCAAAGAAAACAAAAAACCTTAGCTTTTGTCGAGACAATCCCTAAAGAGGATTTTAGGGTGAATTCGGCTTTTCTTGTACTAGCAAAGGCGAATTCGCAGCGAAGAGCAAGCGGTGGCTATTTATACGACCAAGACAACCAAAGTACAGCTTCACTTCGTGCCTGATATTTCATGCTTCTCTGTCTTCTTATTTTTCTCTCCCTCTTAGTTTGTGGGCCCCACGACTTAGGGTTTAAGAGAAGGAAAAGCGACCAGACGTAGTAATTGGGCTGAAATATATTGTTCTCATGTGGGCTTTGAGAGGTTCTGACCTTTTATATTGCAGCTCATGCCCATTTTGATACCTCACTAGCTCTTTGGTGAACAAAATTAAGCTTAAATGTTCTGGCATAATAATGAGTTTAATTATTAGGTTTAAGGAATTAAAAAATGATTTCTAATTTTATCAGCAACTCTTTTGCTATAGTTTCACAGAAAATAATGGAAATAAGTTATCATGAATACTTTTACTATAGCTAGTAATATAACATTACTTGATTGTATCTAAATTTTCATTATCTATTATTAAATTGCTACATAATTAATTAGTATTGTTATAAAATTATGTGGATGTCTACATGCCTCCCTACAACCTTTCTTTATTATATTCATTTATCATTTATCAACTTCATTCTAATCTCTCCAATCTCTCCAAATTCATTTGAATCTATATTTTCTAATATTTTAACTTACAAGTATTTCTATATATATATATATATATATATATCGAAGCATTATTAAGAAAATACACATATAAATAATTAAAAATTCATATAAAATAAAAATGTTTCTTTTTATCCCCCTCTAATCTCCATTGTTCTTATATATTCTATTTATTTTTTATCAAAAAATTGTATTATTATATATTTCTTGAGATATAGTTTTAACAATATGTTATCAGTATGAATTGCTCCTCACTTTCATCTTGAAGTAGACAATCATATTTGGTACGAAGTAAAAGCATAAATTTCTCCTCACTTTCATCTTGAAGCGATATAATCATATTAGATTTGTTGATAAAAAATAAAATATATGTTTTTCTATTGTTGTTGCATGTTCTGCATTTTGTTTTAAGATCAAATATATAGGATGAAAACCTGTGATAAAATCTTAAGATTATTTTTAAGCGTAACAATGTAACATTCTAATTTTTATTTTATATTTATATTTATATAAATATTTTTTGTGTTTCAATATATATATAAACCAAATTTCTAATAGTATTGATATTTTTTTTATGAAGTAACAATGACAAACCTTGCCAAACTTGAGTTTGTGGCATTTGATATTACGAGTAAGAATTATTTGTCATGGATCTTTGATACCAAAATTCACCTACATGTCATGGGTCTTCGAGACTCCATTAAAGATGATAATGAAGCATCTAGTCAAAACAAGGCAAAAGCCATGATTTTGTTTACATTGTTATCTCTATGAGGAGTTGAAGATGAAGTATCTCATAATTAAAAATCTCTTTATTCTTTGGAAAAATTTGAAAGAAAGATATAACCATCAAAAAACAATTATTCTTCAAAAAGCTTATTATGATTGGATACATTTATAATTGTAAAATTTTAAATCAGTAAATAAATATAATTCTGCAATGTTTAATATTAGTTCTAAATTGAAACTATATAGAGACAATATCATCGATGATGATATGTGTCATGGGGTACGCGAGCGTCTGGCAACGACGGAGGCTTTTGTTGTGCCTTCTAATAAGGGGTGTTGTATGTTGGAAAGAGTTTTGAATTTAATCATAAAATTATGATTAATATTTGAGAGTCGCTACCTACTATTATAGTCACTAGAAACCTATGGTTTGCATGAGTGTGAGTAAGGGACTGGTTGTGCAAGAAAAAGACGCATTACCCATAATACACCCTACCTAAGTTGCATTATTGTTTGCTTGTTTTTTTTTTTTAAGTTGAGTTTCTATTTGTTAATCTTTTCTAAGATTGAAGATAGATCTCTCTTTATGAGAGAGTCTCTACCTTATCAGTTTCAATCTTAACTGTTTTAAAGTCTAAACTTTAGCATTACATTTATTTATACCTTGTATCTTTAATACTTGAGGGTGTAATTTATCGTGTAATTTTACACCTCACAAATATCAAAGTCTACATAAGGATCCTAAAAAAGCTAAAAAAATATTTTTGACATGATGGCCAAATTCTAATGGATTATCCTAAACTAGTTATGATATTTATTTTTGGATTTTTTTTAAACATGAAAAAGATATAATTTTTGTTTTTTTATAAAAAATATGCTTGGAAAAATTTTAGGATTTGTCCATATATAACAAAAAAAATTCATTTTGAAAATGCTTTGAATTTTTTTTGAAATATTTCAAAGAAAACCAGGTATTGTAATACCACATTTGTATTTTACAATGTAAATATATAACTCAATATTATGCAAAATTGATAGAAAATATTTAAGAAAATCATAAATTTTGTAAAAAAAAATTTAATTTTTTTATATATAATATATATTATATAATATTAAATATGTGGGTTGGGGTGGCCTAGCTAATTGGGCTAGCCTTAACCCAAGGAAAAAGCAAGCCAACATTAGCCCAAAATGGTTAGGTCGAACTCAGCTAAAAAATTTTTTTCTTCTCTTTTGGGGTGGGACCCAGCCCATACATATGATCTGGGTCGAATGAGGTTCGACCCATCTTCCATGTTAATTATTTTTGCAGAAACATGAACAGTTACTATTCACGTTCTGCATGCAACCAAACGGTTGCAGAATCTGTAGGCGAGCAGAGGAGAAGACTACCATTAACAGTGGTCATGGATGTGATCAGGAGGTTAAGCTGATGGTTCAAGTGGAGTCATTGCAAGGAACGGTGGAAAAGTAGTCAGTCGGTGGTAAAGGAAGCAAAAGAAGAAGAAGAACACGGGTGGGGCTGCAGAGAGGAGAGAAAGGTTCATGGTGGCTCTCGATGGTCGTTTGGAGGCTTTTCCAATTGTGAAACTGATGGTGGAAAGACCAGTGATGAGGGTGGTGGTGGTTGAAGGCCATGACAGAGAGAAAAAGAAGAGAGAGGACAGTGCAAAAATCAGAAAAGTTGGTTTTTTAGTTTACTTTGGACTCGATTTTCTCCTCCCTCAGACAATCAAATCCACCTTTATTTATAGGCAATGGAGGAAGGCAATCTTGCCTACACTCAAGAAAAATTTCAGCCCTGATTCATATGAAAATGATCCTAACTATTGACTCAAATTAGGCAGGACACACTCTCAAATTGTCAAATTTGCAAAGCTCGAGTTGACCTCTTTGGGGTCGTGCCACATCAGTTTATTTGCCAGTGAGTTGGTGCCAACCATAATCGAACATAGAAGGATGTTTGGTGATCTATTTCGTGCAAGTTTTGGCAAATTTGGTGACCATTAAATATATTAAATGCATCTGCAAAGGAGGTGACTAAACCAATTTTTTCAGAAAAAACTGAAAAAGATAATGAATAGTGACTAGACGACGCGTCGTCTAGTCCTCTATTTTCTATGTAAAACTACATCGTTTAGGTTTAGGATATTTCTGAAATTCAAAGAAGTCTTTCATCTTTCAATTTTGTGCAATTGTACCCTTAATTGATTTAATGCAATTACATCCTTTTTAAAATTCAATTAGAACCCTGGATTTACGTGCATTTTGCATATTAGTTCTTGGTCGTGGATTTATGCAATTTAACCCCTAATTAACTATTAAATTTTTAACTTCTTTAGTTTAACCCCTGGTTTTTGTCAATTATACCCTTATAATCTCGTGTCTTTTGCAAATTGATCCTTGGTTATGAATTTCTTCAATTTAACCTCTAATTGACCCCAAAAACTTCAATTTTCTTATAATTTAGCTTTTGATTTCAATCAATTAACTTGGTAAAAATTAAATTTGTTCTTTTAAAATTCTAATCTTCTCAATTAAGCCCAAATTAGGCTCTCAAACTTAATGTTTTACCAATTAAGCCCTAAATAAAATTAATTTGACCCATTTAAAGTATAATTAAGTCCTTGCACTTAATTAAATCCTTCAATTGGACCCAAATTAATTCTTAAACATAATTAAAATTTAATTTGGCCCATGATTAAATCATATTGGCCTATTAAAAATTTAATTATATCCTTGGAATTAATTTTTATACAAATTCATCCAATCATCATTTTAATTTGACCTTGAATTTGTATTTTTTTTCTCCATTTTAGGCATAATGGTGTACAATGAGGCCTTGAACTTCTTTAAAAAATTGCAGCTTGATTCCCCAGCCTGTATCCTTCATGTTGCTAGCCTTTATTTTATTTTTTTGATTTTTTTAATTTAAAAAGGTGATTTTAGGGGAATAACCCAGAATTAATTTATCCAAACTTAATTTTTTAATGACCAGTTTCTCAGTATAATTATTATGTATTCATCAACAATGGTCCAATTTAGACATTATAGCATGGAGTGTGTCTATTATGTTAAATCTTATTTGTTTTCATCATTATAGTCATTCATTATTTAAATAAGATTTGAAACTCTTTACAAATATCATTCCACCTTGCACAAGGATTTACAAACAAACAAAATTATTTGAGAACAAATAAAATATATTTTTTAATTTACCTAAGATGGTGAATTCTTTCTTGATTACTTAAATACTTTCGTATAGTTAATTTAATACTTAATATCTACTCGTTTGTTACCCTTAATACTTTCGTATAAGGTTGTACAATAGACATCTAAAAAGGAGTGTTATGAAATCATATATTGTATGTAGATGTTTAGATGTCTTCCCTCCCTTCTTTATTTTGTTCATTCATCATCATCAAGTTCATTTGAATCTCTTTAAGTTCATTTGAATCTACATCTTCTTATGATCATTGAGCATACAAGTATTTATATACATATGCTTATAAATAAGAGTATTATTGAAGAATAATTGATACACATATATAATTACAAATTCATATGAAATAAAAGTGCTCCATCTTCATCCCTCAATCTTTATTATTCTTATATTATATATATATATATATGCTATTTACTCTTTATTAATCATATTGTTTTATGATTGTATGCTTTTTGATATATAGTTTTACAATAAGAATGTATATATAAGAAATCATAGATAATAGTTAAGAGGAAAAATGAAATACAAATAAATAATAGTAATATATTAAGAAGTAGCAATTGTTAGATCAAAATATAATCTATGATTGATAAGATGGGTAAAACTCACATGTCTTCAAAACAAAAATGAAGATAATTTTATCATTTTGAAAGGAAAATATCACAGAGACAATAATTTTTTTAAAAAAATTATTTTTAGGATGTCATCTATAATATTTCAAAAGAATTCTCAATCTTTCTCTGTATTTATTAATTTTAAAATAGATAATTTTCACAAATATATATGTACAACCCCATAATAAAAATAAAATATCT
Organism: Populus ilicifolia; assembly: GCA_015708895.1. NCBI lineage: Eukaryota > Viridiplantae > Streptophyta > Magnoliopsida > Malpighiales > Salicaceae > Populus > Populus ilicifolia. The sequence continues at coordinate 120,013 of SRLM01000168.1, forward strand.
TCATAAAAACTCAGATACCATCGGCAAAAGCCTATTTGAGAATGCAATTCAAATTGTATTCCTCTAAAATTTTAAATTGTTTGCTTAAAATTATTTTTTTATGTTTTCAAATTGTTTTGATGTGTTTATATTAAAAATAAATTTTAAAAAATTATTTTGATACATTTCTAAGTGAAAAACACTTTAAATCGCAAGTTCTACTATATTATCAAACATACCCTAAGTGTATGGATAAGAAATTAAATATATAAAATTTAACATGATAATAATTACAAGATAAATTAAAAAGCTTAGGGTTTTTTTAATAATATAACTGCATTACATGACTACAAGAGAGGATAAGTCTTGTATCAAAAAATTGAAACTCACTCTTAAAGTTGTGATTTTAAATCCAAAGCTTGTCTTTAATACCTAAAAACTCTATAAATAGTAAAATATCAATTCATCCAAACTTAATTTTTTAATGACCAGTTTCTCAGTATAATTATTATGTATTCATCAACAATGGTCCAATTTAGACATTATAGCATGAAGTGTGTCTATTATGTTAAATCTTATTTGTTTTCATCATTATAGTCATTCATTATTTAAATAAGATTTGAAACTCTTTACAAATATCATTCCACCTTGCACAAGGATTTACAAACAAACAAAATTATTTGAGAACAAATAAAATATATTTTTTAATTTACCTAAGATGGTGAATTCTTTCTTGATTACTTAAATACTTTCGTATAGTTAATTTAATACTTAATATCTACTCGTTTGTTACCCTTAATTATTACTACGTGTAACATGATAAAAACATAACACTCTTTATATGAGATAATTTAGTGACTTCAAGTTCAAGAATCACTTATACAACTATCACGTGAAGCTTTTCATAAACAAATGATCTTTTCATATGAAATTTTCATGCAAGTCAATTCAGTGAACATGTTATTTGACAAATATCTACATATTAGTTCTAGATATTCCTTATACCTCAACTTATGAGAACAACTATTTTTTTTTATAAATGAAAAAATATATACTAATCTTAATAACTCTAATTAATGTTGAATTTTAATAGAGCATTGACTGAAAATATTTTAGAAATAATATTTTGATACGATAAGAATCTTATAATTATAACAACTTTATAATTTTATTTGCAAAATATTTTTTCCCCGTGAACTTTATCTTTACTCTAGATTTATTAATTAAATATTAAATTTATTAATTAAATATTTTATGAATATTAAAAATAAATATATTTTTATTAATATTAAATATGTTTACATGAACAAAGTCACTAATATGTAATTAATATATTGACTTTAATACATATATACTAATAATTTTGACCTGCAAAACTAGTGAAAGGTATTAATTACTGGTTGATTATTTAATAAATTTGTTTCTAAAATGAAAACTGTTTTTTTTCATCTTCATCTCTTTTCATTTTGAATTGAGAAATTTTGAGTTCATCAAAACTTTTTGTTCCTGATCAAATGTGTTCATTAAACATGGAAGCTGATGGATGGGGATGATTTATACACATCTTCCAGTTTGTTGGATAGCACCTGCCTTCAATTTAAGACGAAATAAATTCCTGGAAGTTCTTATTCCATCATGAATTATTTAATTTAAATGGTAAGCTTAAATATTATACTCTAACTTGGACAACAAGACGAGAGTTTGTATTTTATGCTTATCTTATACTAATTTTCTGGAGAAAAAAAAAAGGGTGACAGATATGTTGACAGATTATTAAGGAAATGGAAATTCTCAATAATTAAAAAAAAGGCATAATGAGATATCTTCTCTGCCCTTCTTAACGTCCCTATGCTTATCTTATGCTAATCTAACAGCGTTATGATACTTTCTGGAGTGCTTTTGTGGTGGAAAATCCCAGTTTCTTCTCATGATTGATCGTTTGAATATGCCAGTATGCTTTTAGATCTATCTTTTCTAATCTTGGTTGCACCTTTTAAAATACAGGATCATGGGATTGTCCCTGATGGTAGTAAGGAAATGACTAAATCACAGCCCGAAATATATACATGGGCTCTAACACAGGAGCTTAGCAGGCATGCCGCTGTTATTCTTCGAGGAACTCGTATAAGCAAGAGCTTTCCATCAATTTGATTTTTCTTCAAAGTGCTTTAAGCATATAATGAATGTGTTTTTTTTTTTTTTTTATTGTGCTACTTTGACGCATCTCACCATGACACTGGGTTTCGTTGCTTTTATCATGCAAGTTGCCAGACATCGTTGTCTGGGCATTCCTGGGCTTGGAAAGGGATCCTCGAACCCCTAGGGCGTCTGCTGAGTCTTCCTACAAATTAAGGTCTTATGCTTACGTTTTCTATCCTTTTATTAGTAGCTATATTGATCTTTTTTGATCTCCTATGGTTGTTTTTTTCGGCATACTATGCTGGACTGTCAATGCTTACTATGGTTTAACTTTCATCCGTTGAATTATTGAACTACAAGTTTGTCATCTTCGTTGAATTGATAGCCACATTGGTCAAGGCTTATTGAATATGGTGATTCAGTAATTCTGTAGCCTATACAGGGACATGACATGGAGAGAGATCTACTTTCATTCATTTCTTGGCATGTGTTCACGAGAGGCTAGCACTTTAGACTACCAGCTACTAAACTGATGGAGCAAACTTGACTTGCATTGTTCTAGCTTAAGCCATGCTGCATATGTGTTACTACATTTGCGATTCAATATTCAGTCAAGGATTGTGGGACTCATTCACTTTCTCTTTTGCACTTGAGTTCTTCCATTGTTTTGGGCCAATACTTTTGCCTTCACTTTGAAGGTTTCCAGCTTGGCATGACCCCCGTGAATGTGGCATCCCTCTGTTTCATAAATGATCGAAACTGATGGTCAAAATCATAGTAGTTTAGCTCCAACCTCTAGGTCATGGGGAATGGCGGGACTGTTTTGTATTACTTTTCCCTTCTAAATGCATATTCTTAGGCTGTTATTATTATTAATTTTTTTTTCAATCAATTGCCTTGATGAAACTTTATTTACTAGTTGAAAAGTAGCTCCACCGTCCACTCCCTAACATAAGCATTTGAGAGCGGGACTAATAACAACGGGCGACAAGAAAATTTTGGCCTTGAACTTGCACCACACCCCTCTAAAAATAAGCAACACGCATGAGGTAATGAAAAGGATGCCATGTCTACTAAGAGACAAAGTTAGTACAGAAATAATTTCTGCTTTCGGCAGCAACTAGTTATTACAATGGCATACATCCCACACAAGAGGAGACTTGTAATTTCATTCTTTCTCGCGTCTCCAATTGATTGGAGAAGGAACTGGATATTAGGATAAGCATATTGCAAATGTTTCCCGTGTTGTTGCTTAGTAATTCTTCAGGTTAACCACGTTGATGTAGGTAACTTTGCTGCTGCTTGGCTTCACAGTATGGATTCTCATGAATAGTATGATCAAATCACATTATTCAGTTCTCAACAATGAATTCTTGAATTTCTATTCCCGTATGCCGTGCTCCTCCTTGTATTCGCAACAATACTTCATCTCCAACTTTCAGTGAAGTAACAGGAATAGCTGCTTTTAGCAGTCCATTTCCTGCGAAAGACAAATAGGCGATTTTGGAACTTTCAAATACGCAAGATGAAGAGAAATAACCGACAAATAAATGACTCAAAACATTGCAAAAACCAAAACCAGCAGTCCTGGCAGACCTTCACAAGGATGGATTAAGGCAACTGTTTCTGCATTCTGGAGGAAAATGCTGTATACTGTTTGATCATCTGACTCTCTCTGCAACACCAAGCATTCTATAAGATTTAAAATACAATCCTTCTTCAATCAGTATCAGCAAGCTCTTTAACAAAATTTAAAATACACGGCAAACATAAGGAACAGATTCCTCTGACAAGGACTAGCAACAAAGAATATTCTCAAAGGAACCATAGCAACTATAAAGGAACCAGCAAGACAAAAGAAATCCTTATTTTATGAAAAAAATTAATAAATAAAAAATAATAGTCTACACTTTTTGGCCATTAAAATAACTGAAGAATCCCAGCTATTAACGTATTTCCCTCAAGATATGTCTGGATTTCACTTATTTAGATTCATAACATAGGAAACGAAGAGGACAAAAAACCAACAAAAGGTACCCTATTCAAAGTTCCTTTTATGATACTCTTTTAGCAACCAAACTGGTGAATAGTGCGTGCCCTAGAAGTCACAATGCAGAAACATAACATGAGAGGAATTTCATCATCACTTTCTCTGTAAAATGATTTAGCTACAATTTTGATTGTTTCCATTTTCCACTTTTCCTTTGAGATTACAGGTCAACTCAATATTAAACAGATATGTTTTTTAGTGATCCATCTTCATCACAATTTCCATGCCCTGAACATATTCATCTCCTTCTACTTTCACATCCTAATATGTTATAGCATTTCATGTGACTTCATGTCTTCAGAGATTCTGTTCTGCTCATGGAATTTTTAACAAGGTTATCATTACCAGCTAAACATCTCAAATTCTGCAGGAATGAAGCACTTAGTAGATCGACCATCTTCAACTGCACCTCATTACTATTTACTAATTAGTTTAATTTGTTTTGATCAAATGACGTAAAAGCCCCCTCATCAGTTATTTAATCATGCTGTAGATAGTTGTTAGCACTCACATTTTAACAATCAGATGACAGATTGAGATGGTTCAGACAAACAAATTGCAGTCTCAATTTTATTCGCACAATTTTTTACAATTGTAGTTTACAATATTTGTAATTGAACCATAGATCATGCTTGCTAATGGTATGTTCATACAAACCTTTGCCTCAACAAGAATAAGAGGTCTAGTTTCTATCTTCACACGGCCAACAATTGCAGTTCGCAGCTGCCCGTTCTGATCAGCCACAGAAACTTCTTCACCTGCTTTTAGCTCTGAAAGATAGCAAGTCCTTCCACCTGGAATTGAGACGTATGCATGCACTGGTCCCTGCACGTTTCCATAAGATAACTTGGTAAAATATACTAACATATATCACAGAATAAATGACTCGGAAAATACTCCAAGTGGAAAATCCAACTACTTGAACATCTGAGAAACCAACCTATTTTCATGCTTAAAGTGTGCAGTAGAATAACATGACACAACCAGAAATTTACATAGAACTTTATGGCTCATGATATTGTAGTATTATTTAAAATTCTGAAAAAACTAGATCAACTAATTTCATTTTTAACTGTTGTCTGCCCAAGTTTCTCATGTCTTTGCCAGTGCTGTATGTAACAGAAAGCAATGAAGTGAATATCTTATGAATCAGATTACTTTTAATTGCAATGTTGCCATGCTCAAGGCAACAATATAAGGATCCAGACTGCATACTACAGTGAATCCCAAAAGTTGTAAAAAGACAATAGTCATCATGATATTCTTGTCAGCATGACAACCAACTCACTGCATTAACGCGAAATGGCCTGCTTGCAATGTAATTTGACTCCAAGCACTCTGAGTGAACAAGGAATAGTCCTCTAGCAAAGGAACCAACCTGTGAAAGAATATCCATCCTATCATAAGTGATTATATATAACCAGCACAAGGAAAAAAAAACACAGGACACATAGAAGTATAGATGAGAAACTAGAGGGATACCAGAAGCCCTTCACCAGGTTTCATGAGGCTACAGAGATCCACACAAACACGATCACCCATTCCAGCTACTTGAACTCGAGTTACGGTAGCTTTGGTCAAGCTTAGCAGATTGGTTGCTTCATTCCTTCTATCACAATATTCCTGATAATATTAACGGATAAGAAACAATCTTTACTACTTAGGAATCAAGGGGCAAAATACCGAAATAAAATTACCTTTAACTTAATAACAGCTTCAACATCTTCAACTTTTAGAACAACTCCACCCAAACCATGCTCCAAGGCCTACAATGACAGCACAAACATTTAAAGTCACACCAATACAATTAAGGAAACATCCAGAAAACAATAAAGCAATAAATCAGGCAAGCAAATTTCATTTTCCCCCCTGATCAAAGAGTATTCAGCAGATACCTCAAGGAAGATTTGTGCTTCAGAATGAGTTTTTGAGATGGCAAGCACTGTCTTTTGACTGCCTTGAAAAGCTGCAACAATATTCTCTGCAGGTATTATCTGCAAGACATAATTACAATTATGAGATAAATTGTTTAAATTTGTGAATACTTGCAATCAAAGAAATCATTTTTGAAAATAATCTACTATGTTAACCTTAATGAGTGAATCACCTGAAACTGTAAGCAAGAGGTGTTCATGGAATAGGGGTAACAGCCAGTAGATTTAATTGTTTGGAATATAAAACTAGTTTAGGTGATTCTTAAGAATGTAACGGATCACTTGAATATCAAGGGATGTTCACGGAATAGCAAGAAACGTCCATCAGATTTAGTTTTTTTTTTAAATTTAAAGCTTTTTTTGGTGTAAAATATATTTGTTAATAAATTAACAGCTAGCGAAGATAACATCCACATCATTACATTGTGCTTCAGGGAGAGGTACTCCTAAAAAAAAAAGGGGCAGTTCTCAATATCCTAAACCAGGTAAGCACAGAGTTTTCTAAAACAAGCAAGTCCAAAACCATAAAAGACGGCTGATTGGTTCCCGAAATCCTAGTGACAACAGAATCTCCTAAGGAGCAGCATCCATACCTGCCAATCCAATAGATTAATAATCACATTCTCAGCCTGCCCATTTTCTGGCTGAAGCTGCTGTAATTCTTGGGGAGTTGAAACCTCAAAAATAGTGGCAACCCTTTTGTTATCACCATCCAAAACTTCTCCTTCCTCGATAAATAAAGGGTTTATAAAGGAGAATGCTGCACACACGTTAACCAAACTTTAAAATGACAAACTTTCATCATGCTGTTTGCTCCATTTATTGATTATATCTTACTGTGCGCTAATTATATTAATCAAGATCAGTAATAAAACCCATATCCTAATTAGTAATCAGAGCAAGAGAAACAATGTAGAGGATTTCTAATTTAGAAAGTATTTACATGACCAGTCAATAGCAAGTTGTCTATGGTTGGGCAAGAAGATGAAGGTATTCCAGCCTCTTTCCACAGCAGCAGTCATGACTTGCTTGCTTTCTGTCCATATCCATACCCTCTTCGATTTCTCATAGGAACCGCCACTTGATGACATTGTGAACACAGACGTGGAAGAAGAAAACGTTGTGACACAACAACTGTAGCCCAAAAGGGTTTCCTTATTCAATCTCAACGAGTTCCTTTTATCTGCAAGTATTTATCAATATAGAAAGCAAATTAATAAAAAGAAATATTGGGTTTTGATGAAATGTAGAGAAGAAAACGTGAGGAATTTGAAAGAAACCTTTCAAGGGAGTGAAGTAGGAGAAATGCTTGGGGAATGGGAATCCCAGGAAAGAAGTGGAAGAGAGCAACGTAGCCATGTTTTCAATTTTTTGTTAATTTTTCAGGGGTTTTTTTTTTAATACAAATATATTAAAATAATATTTTTAAAAAAATTATTTTTAAAATTAATATCGATATGATGAGAACTATCTCTCTTAAAAAACAAAATGTTCCGAGAGGGACCAGGCGGGGCAGCCTGGGGTTTTCATTTTCATTGAATTCCAAATGAAAAGGTTCCTGAGCAAAAATAATTGTCCACTCAACAAAAAGAAGTGGGTTAGCTAGAATTCACTAAAACAGCATGTGCCTTTGGGCCCATCAACTTGGAAGAAGTCGTGAGCTCCATTGAGGGGCCTTCATCGAGCTCCAAAGAAGGTGAACTAAATACACAAATTATTTCAGAAAAAGGGGGCCTATAAAGATAAATAATTGTCCGTTTCGAGCAAATTCAGCGATTATTCATTCATTTTCTAGAGCAATATATTGCATAAGACAACAGAAAGAAGAAACGACCTCCTCCGACTTTGAAACTACCCAAAAAGCAGTCTCGAAACAAGTACTAATGTACTTGTGTTTTTGTCGTGAAAATTATCTAGAAAGTAGAGAACTTGAACAACATGTAATGCTTGTAGGGCTTCCCTGGATTCACAATCTGTGAAGGGAAGTTGGGATGGTTAACAGAATCAGGAAATCCTTGAGTCTCTAGACATAGAGCTCCATGACGTTTATACATAAAACCACCTTTTCCCTTCACGTTCAAAGTGTTGCTGGTAAAGAACTGCACACCAGGTTGATTGGTTAATATCTCCATTGCTCTTCCAGACTTCTCGTCATGCACAATTGCTGCTTTCCTCAACTTCTTGTTTCCACTTCCATCAAGTGCGTAGTTGATGTCATAGCCCTTAGGGAGTTCGTTGATCCTGCTGCCAATGGTGTTAGGCTTGAGAAAATCATAGGGTGTTTCTTTCACTGTCACAATTTCTCCTGTAGGAATGAGCTTGCTGTCAACAGGAGTGTAACGCGAAGCAAAAATCTGAATTTTTTCTGACAAGATATCGCCACTATTGTGGCCACCAAGATTCCAAAAGGCATGGTTTACTAGATTAACCGGCGTGGCCTTGTTTCTAGCTTTTGCTTCCATTGTTATACACAGTTGGTTGTCTCCAAGTAGCGTGTAGCTTGTTTTTACAAGGAGATCACCAGGGAATCCTGTGAATATGAAAATAATCTTCACATTGTGTCATTCATGCTCTTAGATATATCATAGATGTTATATCTGAGCCTCTCTAGCGTGGAAAATTAAAACTATGGCCTTAACAGACTATATGTTCTTACCTTGTTCACCATCAAAGCTGTGATAAGCAAAGACAATGTAAGGAACAAGACCATAGGGGCTGTACTTTTTCACTTTCCAAACAACCTTACTGAATCCTATAGGCCCGCCTGATATCCATTTAAGCAAGCAATTCGTTCAGAAAGAAACAAGAAATCTCAAGAAATTGGTAGAAAAGCAATCTGAGGAAATTAAGCTTCCACTTTGCTAGGTGTAATATGATGTAAGGTTACCATGAATCGTGTTATTCCCTGAATTTGCAGGTAGTTTGTAAACAGTTCCATTCAAGGTAAACTGAGCATTAGAGATTCTATTAGCAACCCGTCCCACAGTGGCCCCGAAGGGAGATGAAGCATTCTGCGCAAAAAGTCTATCAATTTCATGGTATAATTCAAGGGAAATTATCAATGGAAAATATTAGTACTTGACGTGAAACAAAGCATAAAGTGTCTGACAGAAATGCACCAACGGACAGAACAGTTTCTGCATGTCAGAAGTGAATTTACTTTTATCTCTGAACAAAGGGAAGGCTTTCTTTTCTTTTCTTTTCTTTTTTCTTAGGATGCAGAAAAAGCAGTAATTTGAAAGCCGAAACATTTCTTAAGAAGAACAAAACAATTATTGAAGTATAAAATGGGTCATGCTATTTGTCTTACATGTTAAAATCTTCTCTAATTTACTGATAATTTAGAACTTGAAACCCTATTCTAAGTAGTCTCAAATAAACAGTTTTTTTTTTAAAAAAAAAATACTTTTGACAGGATTGAAATGCTGGAGAAAAACAATAACTCTATTTATATAGAGGTTTTTGTTAGCAATTTTTTTCTTTATCTATTATTAACCCTAGTTCTTGCAGGACACTGCCCTTCTGTGTACCATATATACTTAATTAATGTTTGATGCTATGATATAGTGTTTTTAAAAAATAATTTAATTTAAAATATACTAAAATGATATTTTTCTTTTTATTTTTTTAATGTTTATATTAATGTATCAAAATCATATAAGAATACTTAAAAAAATCAATTTAATGATTTTTCATGCAAAAAAATTTTTTTTAAAAAAAATAAATGATTATTTAGTAACCATTTGATATTGTGATAGATTTTGTTTTTGAAATTATTTTTTACATAAAAAAATTAAATTAATGTTTTTTTAAATATTTTTTTTAATTTTAATATACTAATATAAAAAAATATTTCACAATACCAAACATATTATTAATTTTTCAATAGATATATATATTAAAAAAAAAGTAGAATTTGAAAATGTCATAGGTCAATTATCATGGTATTACAGTTAATTGCCTTTGAAAAGTCATAGACAAAATATATTAAAATTATCTAAAAATATTATTTTAATATTTTTTCAGGAAAAAATCAATTTGAAAAATACTTTAAAAAGTAGAAATGAACAATCATTTAGTGTTCATTTAACATTATAATAGCTTTTGTTTTTTTGTTATTTTATTTTAAAAATATCAAATTGATATTTTTCTAAAAAATATGATTAACATTTACAAATCACACTATTAGTTTTGTAATATATATGTGCGTGTGGGGGGGGGGGCGGAATTTGGAAATGTCAAAGGTCAACTCTCATCGTCTTACAATTAATTACCTTCTTTGAAAAGTCAATGGCAAAAAATTGTCTTTATAGCGAAGGAAAAGGCATTTAAAAAAGAATGCCTTCACATTTTGGCAAAGGCACTGCAAAATTTGCGGCAGATTTAGCTACAACACATTTGTCTAATAGCTAGGGTGTGGGTTCAGGCGTCGTGGAATACTGTATAGCACTGCAGTGGGAGTCCTGCATGAGCAGCACCATGTGCTTGAATGTCCTTGAAAGAGACACAAACAGACAGGCAGGCAGCAAAGGCCATTCCTTTGGGAATCATTTTGCTCAAGAAAGAATGCGAAATGATCCCTTCTTTCATAAACAGAAAACTAAAACATGAAAAAAAAATTAAAGAGAGAAAATCCTCACCATGAACTCCTCAATAGTATCAAAGCCAAGAGCAACATCACCTAGCTTTCCTGTCAAGTGTTCGTCAACAAGCAGACGTTATCAGCACAAGAACTCGTATTCTTGAACTTGAGATGCAATATATATAGTAACAAACAGGAAATCCCAAGAGATTGAGTTCACAAAATGGATCGAAGAAGACAACATACCATTTTTATCAGGGAGAACAAGGGAGATGATACGGGCACCATAATTGGTAAGCTTCATGCTGAGATTTCCTTTCTTGAGCTCGTATATCCCAATCTCTCCCCCCATTGCCGAGTCAATACAGGCACACCCAGAAATTACCAGTATGATAAAACAAAACAACGCAGAAAACTTGGACATCTTCTCCACGCAGAATATGAAACAGGCTCGGTCTTTTATCTGAAGACACGAGCCTTAGTTACATAAGAGATATTTATTGGTGCGCATTGGAGTTGAACGTTGTGAAATAGTAAATGAAGACACAGCGTGTCGACCATAGCCCGTGGTGTTGACCTGGTAATGAATCAAATTAATGAAGGTTGTTAATTCTGTTTTGTTTTATTTGGAATCATCGAAATATTTTATATTAATTTAAAAAATAAAATAAAATAAAATAAAATAAATTTTATTTTATTTTAAATTTTGATTTATTTCAGATTTTTTTATTAAATTTCATTCGAAATATTCTGGTTTCATTTCCCGTGTTCCATTCCATTCCATTCTTGAAAAATTATTAAACTAAATTAAACCTTATTCAATTTAATTAATTAAAACACTCAATTATAAAAAAAATTATTATTATTTTTAATAAAAATAATATTAATAATAATATTGAAAATTATTATTACTATTTTTATTAACAATAATATTAATTTTTTAAAATTAGATTTATCACTAATATATATAATTTATATTCATATTATTTTTTCTTCATATTTATACTTCATAAGAATTTGAGCAAAACAAGAGATGTTTTAGATTACATTAACGTTGATAATATTGACCTAACTTTATATTTAAAATATTTGTATTAAAATATTTTAACTTTCATAATATTTTGATATTTTGTTTAAATTAAATTTTTTTAAGTTAAAAATATATTTAATCTTCACTATTTAAAAATATTTTAAATTTTAAAATTATATTTGTTTAGCATTGTGTTTCTATTGTATAATTTATAATTAATTTATTTTAAATTTGTTATATATATATATAACAAATATAATTCAAATTTAATATATATATATAAAAAGTACAACCCTAAAACAACATATCAAAATATTCCAAAACTAAAATATTTTATTTTAATTAAAAAATAAAATACTAACTAAAATAAAATAATTGACAACCTTAGGATCAACCCATCAAGATTGTTAACCTCTCCATTTGTGGACTCCACTATGAAAAGGAGACCATGCATGCTTGGCCCAAAGGGTGCTTAATTTCGGCATGCCCGAGTCACAGATTGGATATTTCTTTAGAAGCTCGTCCCTGGCCTTTCATGAACTTAATGGGCCTGTCATTTTCATCTCTCCAAGAATTGTGCTTTGCGATTTTTCTTTGGTTCTTGTGTAAGCACGCTTTCAACTCTTGACTATAGCAATGCTATCATGTTCACGACCTGCCAACTATTCGAAATATTCGGGCTTTAACGTCTTCAAGAATGCAATGCATTCCCAAATGCGTATTTTGGATTACGCCAAGTGAAGATGCTTAAAAAAAAAATAGACGTCCTTTGAGTCAAATTTGAGACTTCTCTATCGAAGGATGTAACCATCGATGAACTCATTTGTCCATTGGCGCGCGGTAAACTCAACCCTGATAATTTGGCGGATGATATAGTAATTGTGACCAAGGAATTCTTTCTTCAACTATTCTTAGCTACGATGGCGAGCTCGAATAGGATTATAAGGTGTTTATAATTAAGATATTATAATCTGACCTCGTATTCTAGAATAGAAAATTAATATATATACATGTAACAAAATATTCTATCAGTAAAATTTTTTTAAAAAAATTGTTTTATTTTTGTTGATATAAAAATTATTAATGAATTTACTAATAAAAATTATCAACAAGTTTTCTTCTCGCTGATGTCTTATTCATTTTATCAGTTAGTTTTATATCACAAAATTATTATTATCAATGATAAAAATAGACATGTCATTGTCTGTTAGCATATCTCACGGTAAATATTATCGATGGATTATCAAAGACTAAATTCATCAGTGATATATTGTGTGTCACCAGCAGATTAACCGACATGTTTTGTTGGTATATATATCGGTTTATATCAAAACAATCCACAATTTTTATAATTATTTAAGAAAAATGATCCTATTTGATCAACGGAATCACTAACAATTTTTTTTATGTCTATCGGTGATTTTATTGGTGTTTTAGTTAATTAATTTTTTAAAAATGCTATCACACAATGTAACATTAAACAATATTAAATAATTAATTTAAATTAATGAATATATTTTATATTATTAATTTAACTATATAAATCAATTACAAATATTTATATATATATTAATAAAAAGCTGGCATTACAGGTGGAGGTGGGGGGAAATCTCTTAAAGGTTCAGGTTCATAAATGGTAGGATAATTACTACACAAGTATGCCATTAGCTCCTCTCCATTAGCTCCTCTTACTGCTTTTTATTTTATTCTTTCTATTTTACCTCCATTTCAGTCCTTAAAGCATCAATTCATTTTTTAACCAATTCGTCAACAGTTGATGATGGCTTCCTCAATTTGAATTATAAGGTGTCTATAATCAAGATATTATAATCTTACATGAGTTATAATTATAAAGATACCATAAACCCGATTCTTATTATGTCCCCCGATTCTTATTATGTCTATTTATTGCTTTAACTTCCAATCACAACTTTAAAATCATCTTCTGGATGGGTTAAAGGATTCTCTTTATGTTTGGTATACATGTCACTTTTATATCTTTCATACATTAAAACAAAAAAAAGAAGAGTCAAAGATATAGATAAAAAATATAGTCCAAACAATATAAAAAAATTTAAAGTTTACTTACAATAAACAACTCAGTTATCCATGAACTATTACACCCTTTTTATTTACCCCCTTGTATACGTGTCTTCATATCTAACTCCATTAAAGTTGACTCATGTTTAAGCTATGTTGTTTGTAAAATAAATCAATAGTTAAACAATTTTTAAATAATAACTATCATTTTAAGAAAACTAATTAAAAATAAAATAGACTCTTATTGAGCGTTTTGCATGGTTAGTACAAGGATGACCCATTGATATGCTTGATAATAGAACTAGGAGTCTTCTTGTTTCTGTTTGAAAATTCACTTCATGATTGTCTTCTAAAACCATCTAATATCAAGAACTCTATATATCTTTCCCAATTACTTTTAGCGATATAAGAAAGTCTAAAAATCTTTCACACCTCAAATTTATCTTACTCGACTTTTCTCTTAGCATAAAAGTGTATGTCATACTAAAAATCATGTAACTTAGTTTAGAAGTTCGTTAAACTAAAAAAACATGATGATAAAAAATTATAATTTTACTAAAAATTATAAATGTAACAAGTTATAACTTATTTAAATGTGCTATGATTTTTCCTAACTTGTCTAGCAACCCAAGAGTTTGCATCATCCCACCTAAAAAATTTCTTATAATCATTATAATAAAATAATTAATTAAAAACAAATATATATTAACTAAAAGTATAGATTATATTTACAAACCTAACATGAAGAAATTTCTTATTAACATGTTGCATCTGAACCTAAACTTATAAGAACATATCTGAACACAAGCCTTCATTGAAGCATAAATATAATTAACTATAAGTAATAAGAAAGTTTAGCCTATGAGTCTTATTATTTAAAATTTGACCAGGCTTGTTTGTATAATGATTTATTATTAAAAATTGTCATTAGAAAACAAGCAACAAAAGGATCTAGAAAAACAATATTACTAACTAACTACTAACTAACTAACTAACTAACTATATATATTCAATTAATGTAATTAATATATCTCATTAATTTAAATTTTATTGAAATGAAAATGATGAATACAAAGATGATGAAAATTTTGGAACATTCAATAATTTAACAAAAATTTCATGAGTATTAATTGCTACTAAGCCTCTTATAAAAAGGGATAAAAAAAGTATATAAAAGTGATTAGCAATATTGAATGCCTAGTTTAAATCATTAAAAAGTTTAAGATATGAATGACTATTTTTTAGGATAAACTATTCAACAATTTATCATGACATGATGTTTATAATTATAATAGACTGTCTATACATGATGATATGGTGACATTCAATAATAAATTAATCTTAACTTTCATCAATAGATTTAACAAATCAATATTAAATATATATTTGACTAGGGTTTTTAATTTACTATGGTTATTGATTCCAAATCAATTTAATGTTAAAATATAATAACTTATGTTTGTTTTTATTAGTCTTTTAGTCAATGATTTTATTAGTTTCTATATACTAACCTCTAACTATGAGTCATTCCATTACATGCCTTAAAGTTGAAAGCATTTTCATTTAGGGGAAAGATAACAAATAAAATATAACCAGCACTTGAAAGATAAATCTAAAGTGTAATTGTGTATTTATCTATTGAAAGAATTTTAAATATTTTTGAAGAGAAGGTTTTACAAACCTTAAATAATAGGGGGGGAGAGAAAGAGAGAATGTCTGTGTCATCATCTGAAGAAAAGAGAGAGTTTCCACCACCTAGTTCTAGAAGAAAAAAAACCCAATAGTTTGGTGAAACAGAGAAAGTAGAGAAAGTGTGAATTTTAGGAAAAATACGAGAAAGTTTAAAATTTCATTATATATTTGGGTTTGAATTCATTGGTGAGTTTTTTTTTTTGATGAGTGTGTCAATGATTTAACATGTTAGTAGTCACCAATGAAATCATTGACGAGATATTTTACAATAATCAATGAATTTGTTGGTCATTTTAAAAATCTTTAAAATGTTTTGAAAACCTCAAATTCATCTATGAAATTTCATAATTGAATCCAATCCTATGAATTATTTCTTAAAGCCTCTATAATTTTTTAATGATTTTTATTCTCCATTGATGAGATAGTTGTTGAGTACAATATCATCGACGATATTTTTTTCTACCGTTGAATTCATTTGTTAGTTAAATCCCCTAAATTCTTCCTAAAACTCTCTACATTTCTCTAATAATTTTAGCTATATTTATTGATTATAATCCTTATATAGCCTAATTAATCAACAATAATATATGCATTTATAACTTATTTAATAACTCATTAAAACTATAAACAAAACAATAAATACTAGATAAAATTACAAAGAACAATGCATTATACAATGATAATAAATATTTTAATTGCATAATGATATTTTATATATAAAATCAATTCAAATCAATTTAATTTGAATCCTCACCATCTTTTTTTTATTGAACTAAAATTGTTCAATTCCTTCATCTTTATCAACTTTTATAGGTTCACCAGTATTCAATATATTATTTAACTTATTAATATTGATATGAACATAAATATTCTTAGCGCCTTAAAAATTTAAATCTCTTTCTAACTTGATAAATGAAGCAAGTCAATATATATCAACTCACTTAACTAGTTAAAATACATTTTTTATCCTAGTTACTTCATCGTTGTTATTTTTAACAAATTAGACATGACTTTTGAGTTGATTTTTTTATTTTTTTTTTAATTTTATCTTTTAATATTAATTAATTAAAAATTAGTTTTCATAATTTATTTTGTTTGCTTTCTATTAGGTTATTCTAGCTTTGTAACCTGAGAATAATGCTTCACGAGTTAACTTGAGTTGACTCATATTGTTTTTTTTGTTTTTTTAATGAAGTTTTTTTTTTTAATTTTATTATTCAAATTGGGTCAGTTATGAATTGAACTTCATAATCTATTTTGATTTGTTTTTATAAAAATATCTTGGTTTCATAACTATGGTGTATATTTTAGTATTTTAACCCTAGTTAATTAGATTTTAAAAAAAAAAATATTCTAAAAGATTATTTTAATTTTATAATCTGGGTCATGGGTCCTTTAACATTGAATTTACTTTTTAATTAGGTTGTCTCCATCTCATAATCTAGATCACAACTTTATTAAGGATTCTAATTAATTAATATAAACAAAATCCTTTTTATCAAGGATTTTAACTTACATTAGAATTTTAATTAATATCTAATAAAAAAAATAAATTGAATCATTTAAGTTGATAGTGGTGAGTTGGTATAACTTTCCAAGAGATTTAATTCTTAAATTATACTATATAAACTAAATAAAGATAATGTTTTACTAATTTTTTTTCAAATTATGCTTTAAATCTAAGTGTTTAATGGACTACTAAATTGCATATGGTTTATCACCTTTTTATTTGAAAAATTATTCATTTCGCATACTGAAATTTTTTATTTTTTAATTTTATCCTTTAACATTATATTTATATAATTTAAAACCTTACAATTCCTTTTAGGTTGTGTTATACAATCATATTTGTAGTGTCAAGAAAATCCCAACTTCAAATTGATACTCAATCTTGTAGAATTAGAATTAATTTTATCAATTTAAAAAAATTAAAACAACATAAATCAAATTTTATGCAAAAACAAAGAAGTATTTTTTTTAATTGTTAATGAGGCATAGAAAAGTAAATTTTTGTCCTTGATTTTTTATCTTTTTCAATTTTAATCCTTTTTTAAGATTTAATGTTTCAGTCTTAAACTTAATTTATTTTATGTTTTTCTTTTTAAAATTTAAAAGGTGAGAAAAAATTACTACAAAAAAAAGAGGGAAAGAATGACTGCATCCACACTCTAATCACTAAAAAAATATTTGTTTTAAGTGTTCTCTAAATTCCTTTTAATGATAGAATTTTAGTTGAAGTATTTTTTACCCTTTATCTTGCCAAAAATACATAAATTGAAATTAATGAATTTTGTTTTTGGTTTTTTGAAAATTGAGTGTTTTTTATGCTATAAATTGGTTTATTAAAATTTTTATTGTGTTTATTACGTTAAATATAGTAGAAAAATATTTTTCCATATCCAGAAAACTTGGCCTGACTTCCCAACCATTTCTCTAGAGATTGAAATCTACACAAGCAAATCATACTTTATGTGTTGTATTCTTTTTTAAACACAAAAGAATAAGTATTTCCAGGTGTACTGGCATAGCCTTATAGATCCATTGGCACCACCTCTTTTGTATATTGGGCCATGTATGCAGGCCTAATTTATTTGACCCATGTGCCTGACATTTTTCTATGGTTTTTTGTTTCAATTTTGTTTTAAGATTTTGAATGAAATGCACTATAAATGAAATACTTGATATTATATTTAAATTATTGGTCAGTTTTTTATAATTATTAAATAATATTATTTTTTTATAAGAATCTTAATAATTTCCTTTTCAATTATTATATAATAAAGAAAAAAACTCATGGATATTCAATTAATTTTTTTTATTTTTTTTAAATTGCATGATTTTATTACATTAATTAATTATTTTTTCCTTCATGAATGTATAAACCTATTGAGATATTATTTTAATATTTTTATTAAAATTTGCTTTTAGTTAATGATGGGTTTTTATTTAAAAAATATGATTACAATTAATTTTTTTCATTAAAATGATAAAAAGATGAATTAATAAGGAAAAGAATTTAAGATTGAAGATATCTTTTTTTTCAAACTTATTTCAAATGATAAAAAAATTTAACAAACATATATTTTAACTGTTATTGCATTTTATTTTAAAAACTAACTCATTATTATTGAATGAGAATAAAATATTAAGTTTTTTAATTTGCTTATTGTAAATCATTCTTAATTTGTTTATTGTAATTATTTTATAGAAATTTTTAAATTTATTATTCTTATATTTTTTCGTACGATTGTGGAGAGACAATTTATTCATGATTTTTTTTTAATTTTTTAATTAATACTTGCTTTCGTAATCATAATAAGTGTTTTGCTCAGAAAACAGAGTTTCTAACAAAAAAAAATAGTATTTTCATCAATATCAAAAAGAAATCCTTGAATAAGAACATTCGGGTTTATTTTATTAAAAATATACATTTTTTTAAATTCATATCATTATATGTAGCATATTAAGATTTAACTCCTAAATGCCCTTAATGTGTTGAAAATTTGTACAACATTACATGTTTGTAGTTCTTTCGAGGCTCCACAATAGATTGAGGGAAGTCGGGTTGATTGACATAGTCAGGATACCATTGAGTCTCCAAGCATAGAGCTGCATGAGCCTTGTACACAAATCCATCTTTTCCCTTCACATCCTTGATCATGTTACCAGTGTAGAATTGCAACCCAGGGGCGTTTGTCGAGAGCTCCATTTCAATTCCAGACTTCTCGTCTTGCAACACTGCTGCTTTCCTAATCTTGCCACCATGAACCCCATCAAGAGCATAGTTGATATCATAACCTTTAGGAAGTTGCTTGGTCCTACTTCCAATGGCCTTGGGTTTGAGGAAATCAAATGGAGTTCCCTTCACAGCTTCGATTTTTCCAGTTGGAATGAGGTCGCTATCAACAGGTGTGTAATTGGACGCAAAAATCTGAATCTTTTCGGACAAGATGTCGCCCCTGTTATGGCCTCCCAGGTTCCAGTAAGCATGGTTGGCAATATTTACAGGGGTTGCCTTGTTACCAATATTTTTGGCTTTCATTACAACAGTCACTTGGTTTTCTGCAAGGAGAGTGTACCTGGCAGTGACTAGGATCTCTCCAGGAAATCCTGCAGAGTTTCCAAAAAAGGAGAACGAGCAATCTTCACCATTTTTTTCTTGGAAAAAGAATTAAGATGATATTGACATGGAGTAAATCTTTATCTTAAAGAAATGCAGTGAGACAGAAATTCAGGAACCTTCTTCCCCATCAAAACTGTGATAGCTAAAAACAATGTGAGGTTTATGACCCTTGTTCTGATACTTGGTCACTTCCCAAACAACATCAGCATATCCCTTCGGACCACCATGAAGCATGTTTTTCCCTTCATTAGGAACTAGCTTATATGTGTGTCCATTTAGCTTAAATTGAGCACCCTTAATTCTGTTAGCGACCCGTCCAACAATGGCTCCAAAATATGTTGTATCGTTCTGCACAAATTTATTTACCAAACTTTCTGTCAGAAGATGAAGAATCAGTGGATATAAAACCCATTAGGACACAACATAAACCTTATGTAATGATACAATTTATGTCCAATCCCAATAATTTGTTAATTTGTCTGCGTGTCTCCCTCAGCTCTCCTCCTTTCTTTCAAAAACAAAGGTAGCTACAAATGAAGAAGTGGAACCCTACCTTGTACTGGTTTATTGTATCGTACCCAAGGACAATATCAGTCAGCTTTCCTGTGACACACCAGAGAAAAGAGTGGAAAAGAGGACAAACACTTAAAAGAGAGAATATATGGAGCCTCTAATTCTACCCAAAGGCCATAAATCAAGAACATGATTGAGATGAACAGAAGAGCAACAACGCCTACCATTTTTGTCAGGGAGAACGAAGGAGACAAGAGTCGCCCCCCAATTGGTAAACTTCAAGGACATATCTCCTCTCTTAAGCTCATAGATACCAACCTTTTCCTTTTCTGTGTGGGCCTTAACAGAACCAAAGACTGCTAGAACGCAAAAACAAAGCAACACAGTTACCTTCGCCATTTTTATTTTTTTTGGCAAATCTTAATTATTTTTTATACGAAGCGGATTTATGTCTGGATTTCCAACCAGCAACACCTTAACTATATACTTGTTGGATGCTAATAGTGCTCGCTCGAATTGTCATCCATTCACTGGGATAATTAAATCTTGAACTTCGGAGTCAAAAGTACTTCTGGCCTGAGCTGTTGTATTTATCCACGCCAGATGCAGCACTATTTAGATATAGATTTTTTTTTTCTATTTTTATTCGTGCTCTTATATATGGTTGTGATCTTAAGGTGTCCAGCAATATGGTCTCCCTGGTCAAATGGGTATAAAGCTAAAATTAGAAAAAACTTGGATTAAAGAACAATTAGATCAGAGCTATTCTTGTCATGGGACGAGGCATTTATTCAAAGCATAGCTATTAAATCTGAATTTTTTGGTGAGTTGATTTGTGATTACATTGACTTGGTGACTAAACTAAGTCTAGATAAGATAAAACAGAAGGATGATAAAAAAACTTTGCAAAATCTGATTAATTCGATTCCTCCATAAAGCTCAGTTAAAAAATATTTTAGTTATATTTTTTTAACTAAATGTTTATTTTATTTTATAACTTTTAGGTAGTTATTAATCCTTTTCAAAGTTTATTATATATATAATAAAATAATATTTTATTTTTTTAATATAGAATTTAAAATTCTTTAATATATATATTTAATATTCATAAGAAAAAAATTATTTTTTAATATAGAATTTAAAACTCTTCAATATATATATTTAATATTTACAAGAAAAAAATTATATTTTTTCAATGTAAAATAAAAAATTTTTTTAGTTTAAATACTTCAGCTTAAAAGATAATATATTAATATATCTTTTTAATATAAAATAAAAAAAATTTAAAAATAATTTTTTAAATTTCATTATTTATAACATGTTTAGTTTTTATTTATATAATTTATTTTTTATTTTTTATATAAAATATTAAAATTTAAAATATTTAAAAAAATATTTCTAAATTAATTTAAATAAACCCATCCAACCTAAAACCTCAATTCTTAATCGGGTCCATATTCAAACCGGCGCGTATGGTAACTATGGTTTAAAGGAAGTTTTCTTGGGATAATTGAGAAAATATAAAAATAAATCTTTTATATAAAAAATCCAAAATCTAACTCTCATGATAGACACGCAACACCCATGAGGGAGTTGCATGTGGCGCCCCTTGGCCAAGAAGTCTCTTTCCAGCAGCCTCCGTCCAGTTCTATCAGTATTGAAGGGTCAATTTCAAACCCCTATGTGTTGATTTATTTGTTTGGTCTCTAATATTTTGATTTTCAATGCGTGGATAGATTACTTGCATGTGTGTTCTTGCTTCATGTGTTGATGCTTTTAAGTGAGATTTGTTAGGTTTTGTGTGTTATTATGCGTGGATGTATTTTTATAAGATTTGTTTGTATGAATTAAATATTTTTTTTATAGATATATAAAAAATAGAAATTATATATATATATATATATTAAATTTGTATGTTTATAATTAACTATTCTTTCTCTATTTAATTATAAACATAGAAATTATATATATAAAATTAAATAGAGAAAGAATAGTTAATTTTAAACATTTATCTATTCTTGCTCTATTAACACCATCCCATTAACACACAAATTATTACATTTATCTATTCTTGGCAAAACAATCCATGGTTGACCATAAGGTTTATTTTGTTTCCATAATCCAATCTTTAATTATTTATAAATTGTCATTAAACATGTTAAAATAACTCAATTTATTAATTATAAACCATTAACATAATTTTTTAATTTTTTGTACATTTACCCTAATTTACAATATATATACTAACAAGAAAATCAATTAAAATTTGATAATTTATTTAATCTAATTCTAATCATCATCAACACATCTTTATATGCTAAATGCATCCAATAATTAAACATTTAATTTAGTTCCATAATTTCTTTTATTTTTATCTATTACAGGTGACCCTAATTTAACCAAAACACAAAATTCTTCTTTTTTCATTTACTTATTATTTGAGTCATTTATAACCTAATCTATCCCAATTACATCATTCCACCGTAATTTTACAATTCTCCCAATTCTCGTTCAAAAATCCTAATTGAAATTTAAAAATTTCATACAAAAATTCATTTATCTCTATTCAAAACTTGTATAATTGAGTTTCAAGTATAATTGAGTTTCAAATTATTTACTTAATAATCACATGAGCTTCAAATACCGATCAATAAAAAATAATTACCCTTTTTTTTTGCTCATTTTATCATAATTTATCGCTCTAACTTCTTATTCTCTCACTTAATTTCCCTTCTTAAAATTATTGTTTAAACTCTAGTCCTCTCACTTACCATGCTCCAAATCATGGTTGCTTTCTAAGTAAAAATCAAGAAAGATGAATAATTTTTTTCTCTTTGAATAAAAAATTTTAAATATTTTTTTATTTATATAAATATTCGAGTTAGTTTGCATGTAATTTAATTAATTTTATAAATTTTAAATTAATAATCATGTAAATTTTTAATGGTAATTATATTGAAAACTATATAACTCAAATTTAAAATCAAATTCCTAACTATTATTACAAGCAAAACTACTAGATGATTACTTCTAGATAACTTATTCATGCGTGATATGATCATTTCCACTGACTTTAAGTAATTTCATGTTTTGGAAACATCATTCCCTTTACAATTCACTGGGCAGCATTTAGGTCAAATATTATGTGTTCATACCTGCGGCTCAAGCTGCTACCACGCATGCAAGCACAATCTTTAAACATTTTTTCTTTATTCAGAAAATCAAGATTTATTATTTATTTGAATTTATTGTAAATGAAATTCTTTTTTTATTCAACTAAGAAATTCAACTCAACTTATTGCTTAACATAATGACATGCTTAATTTTGTGTGGAGTGAAGGTATCTTTTTTTTTATATATATACTGAATTCTTTTAATTATATTTTTTAATTGTACATGTTTATTTCTGTATTTTAAAAATATTTTAAAAAATTTAAATTTTTTATTTTTTATTTATTTTAAATTAATATGTTTTTAGTGTTTTTAAATTATTTTGATGTGCTAATATAAAAATAATTTTTATAAAAATAAAAAATTTGTTAATATATATTTTAACATAAAACATTATTTGAAAAATAAGTGTAATTACAACTATATTTTTAAACAAGTTTTAAGGTTTGTTTTATATTTAGAATAGTAAGATATTTTGCAGCTCAAATCGTGCATTATCTAACGTCGTTTTCTTTATTTATCTTATTTTCAAGTTTAAACTTTGAATCTTTGTATTGTATATATTTGCTGGTGTGAAAAACGTAATACTTTGGGGTGCAATTTGTAGTTAACCCTCGCTTAAAATAATAATAATGATAATGATGATGGAAGCTAGCAACTGCTGGTGGGCGGGTAGCATTAATAGATACTAGCAAGGGCCAATTTCTAAGGTGGACTGCAGATCGATCCTAGCAACGCCACTGCTTCTGGACCGGTTAGTTTGGCTCATGGTGTCATTTTTGCTGGCCCCACAAACTGATTGTTACTATGATG
>SRLM01000169.1:0-143306 GCA_015708895.1 Populus ilicifolia
TATAAAACCATGATAAAAATACACTTTTGAGTACTAATCAATAAGCCTAGAGGCAATAAGGGCTTCTACAAGTTATTCTATTGTGTCAAAATTGTGTAGTTTGATTATTAATATACAAATATTTCTTAACATCATTTGAAAGGGAAAGAGGAAATGAGTGAACAATGGTTACGCTGTTACTATAAAACAGTTCATTTTTCTGGGTTTTTTGCTAACAAACCGACTCGAACAAAATGGATTTGGTTTGAACTAGTTCTTAGTTCGGTTTGGGTTGTATTTATAAAGAATATTATTTTTCAATTCGGTTATTGTTTTAGGTTAAAACTGAACCGTGAATACCCTAATCTAGGACGTAGCACAAGGGGATGTTGTCGTATTGGTGGTGGAACAAGGGACCGGTCAGTGAAGTTTTATTATGGAAGAGAATATATGGAGAGATTTACATATAAATCCAATTCTAGTAGTGATAAACCAGAGTGCCTGGATGGGGAAGCAAACGTCGGTGGTAATGCTGAAAACACAACAATAGAGGGAATCTAACAGAGACAGTGTTGGCACCACAAAACCTGAACTTGCAAAATAATCAAGAGGCATAGATGGAGATGATGGTGAAAGGACCAAAAGGTTTGTAGGGAGGAGTGGTGTGATTGAGACGGTTTGTGTTGAAAAGATGTGAGGAAGGGTAAGCTAGAGATAATGGCAGACAGAAAGGAGGGACTAGTAGTGATATTTGTAAGTGGATAGGTAAACTCATTAAATGGGAAAACTTATTCATGAAATCAAACATAATGGGAAATGTAGATATGATTAAACGACAAATCAAGAGAACGATAGCCTAGATAAGATGAACTAAAGCCTAAGAATACATATGAAGTGGAGTTACAGTTTAACTTATGAACATTATAAGGGCGAAGTAAAGGAAAGTAGAGACATGTAAAAATACATAAAAAAAAAAAGCATAATCAAGTATTTAATAAAACAAGCATTCAAAAAGAGATTTGTTTTGTAAAATTGGTATTAGCATCCGATTAATGAGATTAACTGGGGTTTCAAACGTATAATTCTAAAATTTTAGAAGTGTCTTACATTAGCTAAAAAGAATAAGGCTAGTTTTAACAATACGATAATGCTGAACAATACTATTTTGTTCATATGTATATGGATATAAGAGGTGATAATGAATACCAATGGTTTTGAAAAAGGAATTTAATTTATGATATTTATCATCTAGTCAATTTAAACATATTTGATTTTGTGATAGAATTGTTTAAAAAAGACTTGAAATTAATGAAACACATTAAATACATCTGATTTTATAGTAATAGGATAAAACCAAATAAATTTTATATAAGCTTCCATAAATATGATAAAATATCAAAAATCATCAGAAGATAGCATAGGAGAAAGGCCCCAAACATCACTAAAAATATGTTCAAGAAGAGCAGTAGTTTTATGACTTATAGGTCTTAATAACAAATGAGAGGATTTTCCTAACGAAAATTCATATTACAAGAGGTACAAACAACCTTTTTATAAACGCTAAAAGTCTTAGAATACATTAACATAGGTGACCGAGTCGATGATGCCAAATATCAATAGAAGTTGGCAAGCTAGCAGATAGAAAAACTTGTGGTAAAGATGTGGTAGAAGATTTGAAAGGACATAGAGGTCATCTTTACTCTAACCGGAAAGAAGAACTTTCTTGGTGATGAAATCCTTGACATAGAAAATAAAAAAGTAAAATTCAAAAAAGATATAATTTTGACAACAAAATTATTGAACAAAGAATTTATTTTTTTTAATTTGTGTAACATATAATATATTAGACAAGGTAAATATTCATTTTAGAGTATGCAAGATATTATATGTGGTATTAGATATAATAAGTCCCTTACCATCACCAATACACAATTAATTATTAACAAGATAGGGTTTTACTTGTGTCATAATGGTAATATCTGGAGTAACATGGTGATTCGCACTTGTGTTAGGAAACCAAGTTACATAATTTTTTGTTGACATATCACTAAAGGAGAGGTTGGTTGAGGCTTGATTTCCATGGCATATAAGCTGGGAACAATGCTTTACAGAATGCCTATAAATGTTACAAAGCTGACATTTTATTTGTTGTCATGGTCACTGATTTGTTGTTGCAAATTATTTCTCCTATTACTACTAATGTCCACCATGGCTACAATTTGTTTGCCAGGGAGAACCACCACTAATGTTATGGAAAGACTTATTATTGGATTGATAAAAATTATTATAAGGATGTCATTAGCCACCTCTTTTACCTTTTCCCTGATAAGCTATGTTAGGTGGTAAAAGTGAGGGAGGTTGTATAGGTGTGGGCAACAATGGTAAAGCGATAGTCAAACTAGATTGAAGAGAGCTCCAGTGTAGAAATTCATGAAAAGATAAGTGACTATAGAGCTCAAAGTAAGGAAAGAGTTTAACTTTGGTTGACAAACTTATAACGAAGTCATAAAATTCACCGTGAAGTCCCAAAAAAACATATAAGTTAAAATTAGTAAGGGAGATAGATTTGTTAGCCACAATTAATTTGTCAAATAAACTTGTAGTGCGTTACAAGTAGAAAGTGACAATATCATTACCTTGTCAAAGATCTTGAAAAGAGTTGTACAATTGCATGATCTTAGAGTTGGGTAAGGAGGTAAGAGTATGCTTGAGAGTGCTTCAAACACTAGCACAAGTTAGACAATCAATCATGAGATGGAAAATATCAATTAAGAGAGAGGACAACAAAGTGCTAAAAATGAGCTGGTCTTACTGTTTTCAAGTCAAAAATGCTAGGGAAGGGCCAGAATTAATGCTAGTAAAGGTAATAGAAACAGTACTAGACAGATCATGTGGAAAAAGGCATGGAGTCGAGTCGTCAACGTCAACAAATAAGAAGACTCCTTGACCAATCAGATACAGCTTCATCTGCATACGTTAAAACAAATAATTGTTATTTGTGAGTTTGAAATTAATAACCTCATGGGTGTTGGAGGGGGGAATAAGTGTTGTTGTCGTAACAAAGGAAGTCATAGTTGTGTTGATTGCTATTGTTAGTCCAAGAACCAGAAAATGAATTTGAAGAAAAAGGGCTAACATTGATACCAATAGTAACACTAACTAATGGTTCTATAATAATAACCATGACTGGTTAGATTAGCAATAGCAAGATGGCAGAAGCTGAATAGAGATAAAAGATAAATCATACAAAAGTTAAACTACAAAACATTATCACATAAAACAAAATAAAAAGAAAAAGATGAGCATGTCTTGACTGATCATGTAGAATAACAAACAAGCAAAGAATCTTAAAATCACATTAACGATAGAGAGGAGAAGAACAAGGGTTGCGGTAGTTAAAAGAAGAACTTGTCAAAGAAATCAGAGAGGCCGAAAATCATGTTTGCAGCAAAAAGATCGAGAAGAAACTAAGCCGACCAAGTGAAGGATAAAAGGCATAAATCAATTTTAGATAAAGAGGCTCCAATACCAAGTTCAAACAAGGTTTTAAGATAATTTGGTGAGCACCTAAATCATGAAGGCTCCTTTACTATTTATATGATTAGGGCATTATACATCTATTATGGTGTAACCTATTATACAAGATAAATCTATACAAGAAAATCATAATATTGTCTATTTTACAACTCATCCCATAATAATTATCAAACTCATCTGGTTGAAAAGAGCTTGTTGATACCAAGATCATTGATTTTTATTACCAAAATCTTAACACTCCTGTTTTCGATTACTTTCTCTCTCTTCTTTTAATTCAAGAATTGAAAAATGAACAAAATAAACTTTTAAACCAAAATGAAAAATGTTGATAGTTTGGGAATGATGGTAATTTTTCACCATGTTTTACATTATGGTGCTTTGTTTTTCTTTTCTTTTTTTGTCTTTCTACTACAGTTGGTTCAACCTAGCTTCATGACTTAACTAATGAAACTTTCAATTCAGATAAAAGACTTTATTGGGTTTAATAACTTTATTTTAAAAAAACTTATTTTTACTTAATTATGTGATAGAAAAAATAAACTTTTGCAAAATTGAGCACAAACCCCATGTTGAAGTGTTTATTTTAGACCATGATAACGTTATAAAAAGGAAATGAATATTAACTATGAAGACTAATCATCAATTAACTCAAATTAATCTATTAAATATGTGATTTGTTTCGTAGACTCGAGTTTAATAACCTTATTTAAAAAAAAATGCAAAATTGAGTACAAATCACATACTGGGATGTTTGTCTGAAACTATGATAACCTTGTAAAAAATAAAAAATAAAAAAAAAATAAAAAGACCATTTAAAATTTATCAAATATTAAAGGATGAAATTAAAAAAATAAAAATTAAAAAATAGAAGAGAGGTGTTTCTTTTCATGTGAATAATGAAGCAAACAAGAAAATGGGAGTTCTTCATGCGCCTAAAAAAAGACCAGTTCTTAGTAATTTATCAACTTCGTAAAAAAGTATTAATTATCCCATTTTACAAAAATAAAGTATCACCAATAAATTCTACTTTATTTCTTTTTAGTAATATGTTCAAAATTCAAGTTTTTCTACTAATAATCAAATAATAGATCTTTTAACCTTTTTATTTTCTAAAATAGTTCAACATTTATTATACTTTATCAAATACCTTTTATTATTTTATCAATAAAGAAATTCCTTTACTATCATGTTTATCTCTTTTTTAGCCATAAATAAAAATTAAACAAATTTTAAACAACTGAAGATTCATCTTTTATGCTATCCCTCCAAAGTCAATAGTTTCTAAGAAAAACAACAAATTACATAGAGTGGTGCATATTGTTGTTCTGTGTCATATGTCTCAAGGTTCAAAATTCTATAAAGGCATACTTTTTTGCCATATTTTGTGCTTATTTTTTTAAGACTAGAGGATTTTACACAACATATTTAGGGAAATCTCAATGAACAACTATATATAGTGCCCATGCGATGTCGCAGGCTCCCTTCTAAATTGTGCAACAAAATTCTTTAAGCAATACCAGAACCATTTTTTGGTTTGAGATTGAATGAAATGTTTGGAACAACACAGTGAATGCTAGATTAGTTATATCCTTGTCTTTGTTAAATAATATTTATTTTGTCTTATTTATTAATGATATAATAATATTTTCAATTTAACCTATATATAATTTCTTTGTATTTAAATTAATATAAACACTCATAGTAAACAGATTATTTAGAATTATAGTCTCCTTTTTCGATATGATCTGAATTATTTTAACATGATATCAAAGCTAGTTTTATGGAACGAGGCTTAATCTCAAACATAGTATTTGCGGATCCAACTGATTTATTTCATGAATCTTAAATTTTTTAAAGTGAAATTTTTTTTTAGCTTATGCAAAATCCAGTATTTCATCTTTCTTTTAGCTCTACAATTTGGTATTTATGTTTTGTCTCTGTAATTATTTTGATATTTTATCTTTTACAAATTGGTATTTGTGTTTAGTTTCTATAATTTGAGTTGTGGTTTGAAGTAATTGTATAATTTTGAGAAGTTATTTGTTGAATATATGTGATATATGTTCATTTTTTACTATCTGGTACTTTTTTCCGCTATATTTGCATTCTAGTTCTCCTTGTTTGTTAATTATGGCTATCGAAATAGATGATTTGTTTCAGTCTATGAGTCTAAGGTTAAATAGAAAGAATTATTCGTATTGGAGTTATGTAATGAAAAAAAAATTTAAGTGTAAAAAGATATAGAGGTATATTAGTAGAACTTGTATGATACCAAAGAATACTAAGAAAAAGGATGTTGTTTTAATGTACCTAACAATGCAAATATCATTGCTTGGATTAACAATTATGTTGAGCATTCAATAGATATGCAATTGGCAAAATAAAAGACAATAGAAAAGGTTTGAAATCATCTGCAAAGACTATTTTATTTTCTAGTTATCTCTCTTCCATAGTGCTTTTCAAATGCAGTAGGAGTCATTGTATCTTCATCACAACCAAGAGTGCATTCACATGTGATTTCAAGTTCACTATTGATAAAAACCCTAAGCTTGCCAACATCATCCCCATATTTATGGTTGGTACACATACACGTCACTTCTATATACTCTTCACCTCTCTTGACTGCACTCATCTCTCTTAACTCTTCTTCACTAAACAACACCACTAGCTCTCTCTCAACCCCATTAGCTATTTTTGTACCCTTTTTAAAAACTCTCCCTCTTCTCCTTCTCTCTAAAAAACAACCAAAGCCCAAATGCTAAAATGAGATCTTTAAGCCAAAAATATCGAAGGAAAAAAAGATAGAATTTTTAGTGATGGATATTGATAATAATTGTTGCACATCACCGCTAGATGTCAGCTAGTGATTTTTGTTCTTTTGCTTGTTTTGTCGTTGGATTCGCTACTTAGTATTTAATTGAGGAATATTAGAAAACTTAGATGTACTGATCTTGTAAAAAATTTATGAATAATAAACTAGTTGTGGTTAGAAAAGATATTAGCATTCCTAACGCACCCTTCATGGGGTAAGCTATTTTGCGGTTTAATCTGATTTGAAAATTTAAAATATTAATCAAATTATAAGATTTTAATTAATTAGTTATTAAATTTTAAAATATATATAAAAACATATTCTTACATTTTCATCAAACATATAACATGATTTTATTTATCCTTCAAATATTTAATTATATTCAAATTAAACACTTAAATTTTTTTATCTTTTTTATTTTTATAATTCAATAACATAAATAAAAATATAAACACAAACGTCTCTTTTTATTATGTTAACTCACCCATAATTACATATTTACAATCTAACATAAAAAAATTTAATAAATCAAAACACAACAGTATCCAAAATATACACGCCAACATTTGAAAATTACAAAAATAGCTTCGAGAACAATACTGAAGAATTCTAGGCATCTTCTGTGATTGTGGTACAATGGTGGCGCGTCTCCTCTGCGCGCCACCATCACTGGCAACGTGTGGGTTCACACGCTGCTGCGAGAACAAACTGGGAAATAGGGGGTCTGTAATAGCTTCTTTCACTCCATTTTACTACCAGCAATGAGGAATCCTGTCACCTACAACAAAAAGCAAACACACAAACAGTAATGGGTTTTAATCTTTTCCTTCTTTTAAATCTGACCATCCTCTATCTTCTTTCTTCCTCCCAGTTTGTTTTCCTTTATTGGTGGCAGATTCGACCATTGGTTCGCTATGTGGGGTTAAACCGATGAAGAAGAGTCGGTTGATGAGGAAAGGGATGATCTGTGATTTCACCCGTGTGTGGATTGCCGCTATGTTCGGGCTGCTCCGGGTTGGTTTTAGTGGAGACCGGTCTGCATCAATGATAGATTATGGGCAACGGTGGAGCTAGCTGGAGGTGGTGGCTGGCTTCTGTGAAGGCCAATCAGTGAGGAGATGAAGGGGTTGTCTTATATTCGGCTGGGAAAGGAAAATGTGAGCTGGTGTGCTTTCCAGTCGACTCAAGGAAAAAACCTGAAGGAAATAGTGGTTGAAGGAGGTGTATAAGTGGTGGCTAAAAATGTTGGGAGACCGAAATCCAAAAGCTAGGGAGACGGCCACAGTTTCTAGCTCTCTGTTTTTTTTTTTTTTTTACAGAGAGAGAGGTGGCTACCTATACTGATGATCAGGAAAAGGGAAATCAGGTGAAGGCTACCTTAGAGAACTGGTTCGGTACCGGGAGAAGGAAAATAGACCCAAATGTGCAAGTAGGGAGGGTTGGTCTGGCTGCAAGAGGCAAATGACGGGGAGATGGGGGACTCAACCAAAAAAGGGAGCTGGCCGGTTGGCTTTGGTTAAGGGTTGGGAAATGCTTTAAAAAGGGAGAATAGTTGAGCAGAGGAATCTTGGTCGGGTAAAGGGAGAAGGAAGCTTTGGTTTTTTCAAAGGGAGGAGCGGCCAACTTGGTTTTAAAGGGTGACGGCTGCAGGAGAAAGGGTTTTAGGTTTAGGTTTCTCTTTTTTACACTCCCTCATTTTATTTTTTTAATTCCTCCCCTGTGTCTCTCAATTTTCCTCCCCCCGAGTAAATTTTTCTCCTCCTCGTGCCTCTCAATTTTTCTCCTCCTTTACAGGCAATAAAATTTATAATTTTTAATTGTTTGGTCCCCAAGCAACCAAAAAACAAATTGGTCCCTCAACTTTTATTTTTATATTTGATCCCTTGTAAAATTTGATTTTTTTGTATTTTTAATTTTAAAAAAAAAACAAGCAATATCAATATCGACTCAACAAGAAAAATTAGTAATTGTAAAATTTACACGTTAAAAGTTGAACACATTCAAAACACCTTTGAAATTTTAAATTCTTCTAAGATGACGTTGAAAATGCTAAAAATTATACAAATATATCAAAATGCATTTTTTTTAGGTTTTCATTGTTTTTTTTTCTATTTTTGATTTTTTTTCTAAAACTTTATCAAAAACATGGGTTAAAAATTGGATTACAACAATAATAACAAAACCCTATAAAACCAAAAGGTTCAAAAAGGCTAAAAAAAGATAGAGAAAGTCTTAGGCTTTCTTATTAAACACGAGTCTCCAAGAGATTTGGTATAGAAAATGTTGAAAATGTCATGAGATAAATAAAGATGAACGAAGATCATTGTTTTGTGGTGATTTTAGACAGAGAGAGAATGAGCTAACTAAAAGTTTGTAGGGGTGTGTGAGAGAGAGAAAGGCAAGGTTAAAAATCCCTTCTATTCATTGTCTTTTTAAGTATGTTTCCTATAAAGAGGCAATTCTTAAATCTCTTTGGAAACAAGATATGGATGAGGAACTTTCTGTTTTGCATAAGACAGATACTTGAGATTTTGTTCCTCTACCTCCTGGTAAGAGTATTGTTAATTGTCATTGGGTGTACAAAATCAAGATTAATTTTGATGGGTCTATTGAGTAATACAAAACTAGATTGATTGTAAAAAGATACTCTCAACAATAAGGTATATATTATGAGAAGACATTTGCCTTTATTGCAAAAATAACTACTATTCATACTCTTATTATTGTACCTTCAGTTCATCAATGGCATATCTCATAACTTGATGTTAAAAATGCCTTCTTGAATGAAGATTTTCAAGAAGAAATTTATATAGCGCCTCCTCCTAGTGTTTCACATGACTCTAGGCATGCATGTAAGCTCAAAAAAATATTATATGATCTCAAACAAGCACCTCGTGCTTGGTTTAAGAAGTTTTTTGTTATGATCTCATCTCTTTGATTTGTTTCTAATAGTCATGATTTTGCTCTTTTTATTAAGTGTATTAATGCAGGTCGTATCTCAGTTTTGAAAATAAAGCTGACTAGACAATTTGAAATTAAGGATTTGGGTTCTCTTTAATATTTCTTAGGTATTGAAATAACTTACTCACCTAGAAGTTACCTTCTTTCTTAATCGAAATATATTGCAGATATTTTTAAGCGGACTAGACTTACTGATAACAAGAATGTGGACACTCTTATTGAAGTTAACGTAAGGTACTCTTTTCATGAAGGTTTACCTTTAGTAGATCCTATTTTATATCGTACTATTATTGGGAGCTTAGCATATCTTACCATTACTCATCTAGATATTACATATGTTGTTCATGTTATTAGTCAGTTTGTTACTTCTCCCACTATTGTTCATTAGGCAATTGCTTTTTGTATTTTACGATATCTTCGTGCTACAGTTTTTCAAAGTCTTTTATTTTCATCCACCTCTTCCTTGGAGCTATATGCAAACTTTGATACTAATCATGGTAGTGATCCTACAGATTGTTAGTTTGTTATCGGGTTCTGTATCTTTTTAGGTGATTCTCTTATTTTTTGAAAGAGCAAAAAACAATCTATTGTTTCTCAATACCATGTCATGACATCAACTACTAAAGAGATTATTTGATTATGTTGGTTACTTATTGATATGGGATTTTTCTATTCTCATCCTACCTAGAGTTCTATTCAGATTGCTCACAACTCGATTTTTCATGAGCGAACTAAGTACATTGAGATAGACTGTCATTTTACTCGTCACCATCTCAAGCATAACATCATTACTTTTTCTTTTGGTTCTTCTTCCTTACAAATTGCATATTTCTTTACCAAGATGCATTCCATTTCTTGTTTTTGTTTTCTAGTTGGCAAACTCACGATACTTATAGCTGTCGTATTGTGAGTTTGAGGGGATATGTTAAATTATGTTTATTTTATTTTATTTATTAAGGATGGAATAGTATTTTCAGTTTAATTTATATATAATTTCTTTGTATTTAAGTTAAACTCCAAGCACTCATAATAAACAAATTATTAAGAATTATAGTTTTTGTTTTTTCTATTTAATCTGTATTATTTTAACAGTTTTAAAGTTTTTTTAGTTCTAAAATTGCAATGACCTGAAGAAACAAGAACTTGTTGCATGATGGATTTCTCACAAATTGCTTTACGAGGGGAGCTGAGGGATTTCTCACAAATTGCTTTACGAGGGCGAGGACAGACCTAAGAAACAAAAACCTGCAAGAACTTAAAGGGAAGCATGGAAAAATGCAAACATTAACTAATAGTAGCATTCATGGAAAGAAGAAGCTAAGGAAATGTAGTGGATTTAAGCCCACATGTTCACCTCTTGTAGAATAAGATGCGTGCTCCTTTCACCGTAACCTAGCTCATTAATATTGGATGAACATGTGATGAGAGTATGATCCAAATCATTTAAATCTTAATCTGCCAATATATAATCTTAGAGAAACAATTAAAACATCATAATTTTAAAATGTTGTTGATATCAAGATGATAGGCAACCATGTGAGCAAGAAAAAGGGCAAGCAGAAAGAGGGGCAAGGAGAGTCCGCTTTGATGAATTAATTTGTCCATCATGTAATCAAGCAAGAAACTCTACATGACAATGGGTTTCATGGCTATAGCTTGAAAGCATAAATTGTATTTTATACTTTACCATCTAAGGGAAACCAAGGATCAACAGAATTGTAATCAAGCAAGAAACTCCGCATGACAATGGGTTTTACCCTAGCTAATGACAAAATAAGCGTCCCAAGGGAAAAGAACACAACTAATAGCGACATCAAATAAATGAAACAAAACAAAGAAAAAACGAAGAAGCCATTTAACAGATGTACTATCGAAACCATGAATGAATAATCTGTGTTGGGTTTTCTTTAGCAGCAAGTGAACTCAAAGGCAAGGTTTTTTTCTCTTTTTTGGCAATCACTACAAAGTATATCCTTTTTCTCATTGTGACACATCACTTTGAGAAAATGGTGGGAAATCAAAAGCATAAAACATCAATTTGTTTTGATTCTCAACTTTTAGGGCGAGTCTACTTGGAGAGACAACAATCATTGCTAAAAGACTGATTTCATTCTTTATAACATCTTCAAAAGAAAGAGGTGATGTTTTATTTTGGTTCATTGGTCGGTAATCATTCCACGCCTCCTTGTTTCCCTATCAAAGATCCTTTTTAACATTGAAAGAGACAATCGAAAAAACAATAACATCTATAACAATGGCAGGCAAAAAATAAATAGAGATAACATGGAGAGAAGGCTGTAAACAGAGAATGAAACCACTCTTATTTGCGAACAGCCCAGGGCCATAACAACAAACCCCACTAAAACTCCTGAATAAAACATGGCCTAAAATGATAGAAAAAGAACTGAAATGATCCGTAACAAAAGAAGAAAATAATTTAAGTATACCAAGAATAGAAAAGGAACATACGCGGTTCAATTGACACTGGAACAATAGATGATCGAGAGACACAGTGCAGGAGGAATCTTAGATTAATCTTTGAGATGAAAGGGAATGTCCAATTGAATAAAAAAAAAAAAAAAGTAGCTCTCCCAAAGCTACAAAAAACCAAGGACCCAGCAAAGTGGGTGGTGCAATGGTCTATCTTTTCAAAGCATCAGCCCCAACAAAACGCCATAGAAGAAGAAAGCTCAGCCACAACCAAACCCAGCTCTCACTTCGGGAAACCAAAGCAACTCCTTAGGCGAGCCCGACCGAGCATTGACCAAGCATGGAGGAGCTTAAAACAGCCCTTTTTGAAAAAATCAGCCTCCCGTAGCGCAACCACCAGCCAATATGGTTGAAGTCGCATATAAGAAGAACCAGGACGAATGGAAACTGTGCGAATCCATAGTAATTACACTCTGGATCCACAGTAAAAACCCTGTATCTTTTATATATCAACTAGCTTTGCTACCCGCGCGATGCTGCTGGCATTTTAAGTGAAATTTGGTTATAATTATTATAACAAACAGTGATAAAATAATTGGAAATAGTATACCGTAAAAGATATAAAATTTATAAAATTAGTGGTGAATTATAAAAGTTAAATAAAAATAGTTAAATTCAAGTGGAATAAAAACATATAGAGTTTAATATAAAAAAATAAAATTAATAAAAATTATTTTAAAAAATAAAAAAAAATATGGAAAAACACTATAATAATTCATAATATTTAAAAAAAACTATAAAATTAAATTTTTAATCAATTAAATATAAAAAAATAACATTGATAAAGATAATTATTAAAAAAATACAAAAAAGAAAACACTATTGAGGAAAAAAAGAAAAGAAAAGGCGAAAGTTAAATTATCAACAGTTTAATATTAAAAATAAATAAATTCAAAAAAATAATTTGTTAAGGAAATACAGAAAAATTAAAATCTTGAAGACTAAAATTAAGGGTTTAAAAAATACAAAGCAACTCAAATTTTATCTTGTTAGGGATTGGTTTGGCAAATAATTTTTTTGTCCTATTTTGATTGCTACAATTTATTTATTTTTTAATAGTGTTAGTATAATTTTATTACATCTCAATTTTTAATATATCTTAGCATGACATAGTATATTTTAATCTATTTCATTGTTTTTTACATTATGATGAAACTCTCAAAACTCGAATTCATATATATAACTTGATTATAAAAATTGTAAAATAGAATAAAAATTTGGTAGTATTGGATTAATGATTAAAGTAGTCAATTTCTATCGGTCACTTTATTTCCCCTTCATCTAATAAATGATCTAGATCTAGTTTGGGCTCTAATAAATGATCTAGATCTAGTGTTGGGCAAAATAAACGATTAATATTTTCTAGGCAAGATAATTTTTTTACAACATTTGCATATCATAACAGTTGCCTCATACATTAAAAAATAGTTGGCTAGTAGCTTCTATGTGTTAAAAATCGAAAGCCATATATTAAGTATTATGGAAACAAAAGGCAACAAATATGCACAATAATTTGAGATGTAGATAACAACATAAATACAGTAATTTCTAACAACACAATTTTAAAAACAACAAACAGAGGCATGTTCTAAATTTGAAATCTAAATCCTCTCCTTGAAAATGGTCTAATAGAGAAATGAAGAACTGTAACAACCAAGAAAAATTGACGATAAATAATAGGGAAATGGAAAAAAGACTAATGCATAAAATCAACAACAAACTAACAAGTAATTATAGGTGAAATAAAAAAGAAAAAATAATGAAGAACCTAAGAACCAATGCATGGTAAAAACATCATGCTACCTAAAAAAATATATAAAGACTTGATGAAAAACAGGAAATCATCATAAATTATGGCTGATATACACTAAAAAAAAGTTAATCTCACCTGAACCCTTAATAAACGCTAGTTGTTGGTAAAAGCTAACACAACACAAAAAACATCTTAAAATATCATAAGAGAGCTGGGAGCGAGAGAATTGAATTGCTAAAAAACACTTCAGAAAAGCACCATCCTATGCACTAAAGTAATTACAAATAAAAAAAAACCTGCCAACTATACCAACCAAAATAAAAGTGCTAACTAAAACAGAACAGTAAATAATGAAAAGATAAGGGCAAGTATATGTGTATAATGATATTAGTGTCACATTTATTTAATGCACAACTCCACAACTAGCTATGCATATATTTCATCATCATGCCTGAGTCATTGCTGATCACAACTCTTAAGATGCAAAAATTAGTTGTGTAAGCTCATTATCTCTTGTCGTGTGCCTTGAATTATTTTTAAGCTGATGGCATGTCAGAAAATCTAGCAATTCCCTCAACTATAAAGAAAAAGAAAAGATCTAATTGCAAATAAAGAGAAAAAATTATGTATATTTTCAAAGCATTTAATCCATCAATATCATGATTTTATCTTTGCAAGTCAAATACTTTTCAAGCTTAAAAAATAAAATTAGATAGCTTACTGTAGTGTAGTAATATTTCTATATAAAAAACAAGTACTCTAAAGAAAACTATAGTGATTTTCCTAGTTCTTTTAATTGTTAATGTAATTTTTAGGTCAATCTTAATAACATGGATTTAAAATGATTTAGGTTGCTTAGTTGTGGTTTTCAAGACATCAGTTCATGCTTTTCTCCTTGTCTTTCACATATTTAATCAATTACATCAAACATTCAAACATGTGTGATTAGATATGTCCACTTATTCAACCAAGTTCTATATCAGATTACAAATGCATTCATCAAAACTTTTAGCAGAGAACTATTTGATTTTTCAAGGAACAAGTTTAGGCTTCATGTGAGAGAGTGAAAGAATGTTAGAAAATATTTAATTATGAAAAGAGTAAACTCTTTCAAAATACTCAATTAGTTCTTTTGTTAAAACTTTGCTACATGTATAACTCAAACATGATAAGGAAAAAAAAAGCTAATGACAACTAAATAGGAAAGTGAGTGTGTATTTATACGGTCTATGAATTGATTGTGCTTAATAATTTTATTTTTTAATTAATTTTTTATTTAATAAAATGAAAATTATTTAATCTCTCATAAAAATAAATACTCATAAAAAGTAATTAAATAAAATAAAAATAAAAATATTATGTAAAGTTACACAGAAAATAATGCCTTCTAATATTAGAAAAAATTAATACAATCTTATTGGAAAATCAAGTAAAAATCAAGAAATATTTTATTTAAAAGCATCACTAACTATTTATTTCCATTAATCCTAGAACACTGGCTAGATCAGGCACTCCACACATATATTTAATTAATCTTGTTTAGTAAATTTCAATTTAAATCAAAGAAAAAAAATTGAAGTTACAGAAAAAGGACTCAGGGCTTGGATTTCGATGCCATGGCTGGCCTGTAAATAAAAAAGTCATGTCCACGGGCCTACAAAGGCAGACTTGCTTGCCTATCTCACTATTGTTTTTGAAAAACAAAGAAAGCAAATGATGCCACGCAATCTGGTTTGACATGATTCCATCACCAGAGACCATAGAGCTGGCAGTGGTTCGTGTAGTATAAAAATTTATTTTTAAATTTTTTAAATTAAAAATTCTCTTAGAAACTTGAAAAACCCCAAACTTATTATGAAAATACAAATTAACCTAAAAATATATATTTTTTCAAACCCGATCTATTTTTTCCATTAATATAAATACACCTTAAATGATTTGTTTTTTTAAAATGAAATGTATTAACACTCAAAAAATAATTATTTTATTGTCCGAATATGAATAACCAACAATTATTTCCTTATCTATTTTTTAACAACTATATTTCCCCTCTTTAAAACACAAGGACTAAAACATCACCGAAGTAAAATCTTGGATCAAAACAAAAAACTATCATATTAAAGGGACCAAAACTGATCTTGTCCAAAATCCAAAGCAAACAAATTGCCAAAACAATGTGTGGGAATATAAAATCCAGATTTTGTTCCCCTTGATTTCAATTTAAGTCCCTCTAATTTCATTTTTTTTTTTTTGCGAATTCAAACATCAAACCATTGTTGGGATGCTTTTTTAGAAACCACAAGAAGTCCACACTAACCTAATCAAAACAAAATATTGATTTCAATCACAAACATCTGCAATATAAAAGTATTCAATTGAAAAAACAAAATACATTACTGCAAGAGAAATGGCACTAGATGAATCCACAGTATTACTGGGTCCGGTGCTATAGTAGATAAATAGTGTTTTTAGGAGGGCTTTTATTTAATTTTATATTTTAATTTTAATTTTAACTCTTAATAGCATTGATTACAATACGTTATGAATGTTTATATGTTTTTTTATGTTTAGAAAACTTTTAATAGCATTGATTACGAGCAATAAAATACAGTCAAGTGGTTGTTTATTTAAAAGTATAGTTATGGTTATTTATTATAGTATTTTTTATTTTAAAATATATCAAAATAATATATTACAAATTATTTTTGATATCGTAGCATTAAAATTATTAAAAAACAATAAA
The DNA here is from genome assembly GCA_015708895.1 of Populus ilicifolia. Taxonomy (NCBI): domain Eukaryota; kingdom Viridiplantae; phylum Streptophyta; class Magnoliopsida; order Malpighiales; family Salicaceae; genus Populus; species Populus ilicifolia. The sequence continues at coordinate 16,276 of SRLM01000169.1, forward strand.
ATATATTAATTTAAAATAAAAAATTTAAATTTTTTAAAAATATTTTTAAAATATAAAAATAAATATTCTAGTATCCTTCCATGCTAAGTTTTCTTTTCTGTTTGTTGGTTTGGCTCTCGTCATTGCTTTAAATTTATCGTCTACATCAACCAAGAGGAACCTTTCACCTCTCTTTTTGCCACCTTTCAGGAGATTTTGGGCAATTAGCAAAATAATAATAATAATAACAATAAAATATTAGCAAAAACAACAATGCTGCAGAAAGTTTTAGTTTACTAACATAATTTATTCATCTCAATGTTTCAAAACATGACATATAAAGAAATCATGATTATAAAATGAAATATTAAATAAATATCACATTTTAAAATTGTAATAATTACCAAAACAATATCAAAAAAGATTTAATTTATGACCTATCACAAATTAAAATAAGATAAATTATTGTGTTTTAGAGATGCAACATCTCTGAATATTATGATTAATCCATATATATAGTTTGATGAAGCTAATAAGTTAATACTCGTAATAATGGAATTGCACACTTAAATTTTATATTTTACTTTTAATTTATTTATAGCTTACTCTTTCTTTGATTTCATCTTCTTTTCAATTTTTTTTTTATTTTGAGTAATAGAATAAAAAAAATAAAAAAATTACAAAAAACTTAAAACAAAACCGTGGCCAATTATGGTCAAAAGAGCATTTTTGATATTATAGAAACTAATTAATTATTTTAATAAATTATATGGACAGAGTTATAATTAACTCCCCATTTAAAATATGTTATTTTTTAAAAAAATAAAAATAAAATAAAAAATAAAATACAAGTATGAGGAAGGGAATCATTACACTTCCCAAGTAAAATAAAAGGCATCATGCCTTTATTGTTCATTATATTCTTCTCTCTTTAAAAACCTTTATTCATGGTGAAAAATAATAACTTTTTAAAAAATAATTAAATGATGTTCAATTCTATCATAAATTTTTAAAATAATATTGGAAACTTCTATGGTTATATTTGTAATTTTTTATAATTATATATCAATGTAATATGCAAAATATATTAAAAATATGTGAAAAACATCAATGAAAATAACACATATTTTTTTTATTTCTGTATGATCATTTATTTTTGAATTAATATTTTTTATACAATCACATAAAAATAATTGAGATATTATATTTATTTATTTATTTGAGAATTTATTCAAAGGTCATGATAAGTTTTTATGAAAACGAGGCTTTTGATAAAAAAAGTATTTTTTTTATCAAAATACAAATAAATCAATGAATAATAATAAAAAAAATTTCGCTAAAGAAATATATTTTTTTCTTAAATTTAAATCATTTGAAATCTTATGTATTTTTATATTAATTGCTTTTAAGTTTTTATTCAAAAAACCATGGTGTTGATAAGAAATTAATGGCTTTGTCAAATTATATATATATATATATATATATAGAAGAAGAGTGAATTTTGACTCAAGAATTTGTTTCTTGCAAAATTTAACTCAATGAAATTCTTTCAATTTTTTTAATTTTTGAAAAATTAAATAAAAATCACTTTTAAGGATTTCCATGCAACATCAAGGTGGTAAACAAAAAATAAAAATAAAAATTACTAGTTATAACTATTATGCCTTACCATAAAAATATCCAAGCATACCTCAAATTAGCTTCCTAATAATAACCTAAATCTCAATGAAGTTAGGAACTGTTTTTCTCTCAATTGAATCATTAAAGTATACAAAGAAATTGAAATGATTTTTTCATCTAAACTCTTCATAATTTTCAATGAAAAATATCAAATATCAATAAAACAAATGTCCTTTGATGAAAAAATATACAATTTGAACAAAATCCATTAGCAGATTTTGATGTGGGACTCAATTGAAAATTTGAGACAATTTTAAAAATCAATTTAAATAAAAAATATATCTGGACTTGATTAAGAACTCTAATTCAGTTTGGAGACTTATTTCATATTTATCTAATAATTTAGTTGTAAAAAATTCAAAAATATCTTATTATTTATTAATTATATTAAATTTGATTTTTAACTTTTTGATTGATATATTTTACTTATAATATTTATTTTTCAATTTTATTTCTTAAAATTTAATTTAATTTGATATTTATGCTAACTTTGATTCTCTTTTATTTATTTATTTTTTCTTATTATTTTTTTAATTGAAATTTTTTATATATCATATTTGATCCTCATTCTTTTTATTATCTTTTAATTTATTTAAAATAATTTATAAAATAATTTTTTTAAATTTTATTCTCTTCTAATTTTTATCTATTATATTTAGTTTTTATTTTTTTATTGTAATTTATTATTTAAAATAATTTATGAAATTATATTTTTTATTCAATTTTATATATTTTTTAACTTTTTATCAATTAGATTTGGTTACTATTTTCTTAATAAACTTGAAATTTTTTTTGAAAAATTAAAAATTTATTTGACTACTCTTTTTTTTTTTGATATAGCTGAATATTAAAAAGTATTTTTTAATATAAAAAATTAATTTACTTTTAAAAATTTAACTTTTCTTAAAAAAAACTATTTTCCGAACACCTAAACAGTTATTCTAAATAATTAGCCCAAAAGGCGCCCTGCTCGTCCCCGATTATATAATAAAATAAAGAAACTTTCAAAATCCCCACCACTTTCCCATCTCCAGTTTCCCTTTCTCCATCCAATCTCAGATGCCAGAGCTGGCTGAAACCTACGCTTGCGTTCCCTCAACCGAGCGAGGCAGGGGGATCCTAATTTCCGGTCATCCCAAAACCAATAAAATCCTCTACACAAACAACCGATCAATCCTCATCCTCAACCTTGACAACCCACTTGACGTCTCCGTCTATGGCGAGCACGGTTACCAAGCTACCGTCGCGCGATACTCTCCCAATGGCGAGTGGATCGCCTCCGCTGATGTTTCTGGGACTGTCAGGATCTGGGGTGCTTACAATGATCATGTCTTGAAAAAAGAATTCAAAGTACTTACTGGTCGGATCGATGATCTTCAGTGGTCACCTGATGGGTTGAGGATCGTTGCATCTGGGGATGGAAAAGGGAAGTCTCTTGTTCGTGCTTTTATGTGAGTGGAAATGATTATTTTATTTTATTTTTAAAAAAAGTTAGGCATGGCATAGGACTGAATGTCAGTAGATTTTTATTGTGTGGTGATTGATGCTGATGGGTGTTTTTATTTATTTTTATAGGTGGGATTCGGGGACTAATGTAGGGGAATTTGATGGGCATTCGAGGCGAGTTTTGAGTTGTGCATTTAAGCCAACCAGACCCTTTCGAATTGTGACGTGTGGTGAGGATTTCTTGGTTAATTTTTATGAAGGACCACCATTTAAATTCAAGTCATCTCACAGGTTTGTAATGGTTTGTGTTACGTTTTTGGAGTTAAAGCAAACTAAAGAGGGTGCTTTGGTTGAAAAGTTTTGGTTATATGCAGGGATCATTCAAATTTTGTGAATTGCGTGCGGTTTTCTCCAGATGGTAGCAAGTTTATCAGTGTAAGTTCTGATAAGAAAGGCGTACTGTATGATGGAAAGACAGGAGAGAAGATTGGACAGTTTTCTTCGGAGGATGGCCATAAGGGCAGCATTTATGCTGTTAGTTGGAGTCCTAATGGTAAACAGGTAAGCCTAGCATTAACTTATAATGAACTTTCTGATGAGCGCATGTGCTTAGTGGTGCTGAAACCTATATCATTTGACGTGAGCCTTTAAAACTGTTTAGTTAATTATAAGAAGATTTTGAATTGGGACATTACACTAGAAGTTTGGGTGGAAAAATATACAACATTGTCTCTTCATTTATGTTTCGTTTCTTTTAAAGCGTGAAGCAACTATTGAGTATTAAAATGAATTCAGTGGTGTGTTTAGTTTCTTTCTTCAGTAGCCATTTTTGATAAACAGAGTCTGCAGCTGACTACTCGCATTTTGTAACTTATTGCTATGCTCTTATGCGCCGAAAGTAATTTATTTTCAATCAATTTCCATGAGGACTGTATAAACATGCTCGATCTCTGTTGCAGATTTTTTTCTTTGATATTTTGTTCTCTCCGTTTTATATTTGCGTTCATTTATTATCTTCTCTTTTCCCCTAGTCAGAGCATGTCTTTGTTTTCCTGATAATTAACCAATTTGTGGTTAAACTAATTTGCAGGTGCTGACAGTATCTGCTGACAAGTCTGCAAAAGTGTGGGAGATCTGTGATGATGGTAGTGGAAAGTTAACAAAAACTTTGACTTCTTCTGGTTCAGCTGGAGTGGATGACATGCTAGTTGGTTGCCTTTGGCAGAATGATCATCTTGTTACTGTTTCTCTTGGTGGGACAATTAGCATTTTCTCAGCCAGTGATCTTGATAAAAGTCCATTGAAAATAGCTGGTCATATGAAGAATGTTACTTCCTTATCCGTGCTTAAAAATGTCCCAAAAACTATCCTGTCCAGCAGCTATGATGGCTTGATAATTAAATGGATTCAAGGCATTGGATACAGTAGCAAATTACAGAGGAAGGAGAATACTCAGATTAAATGCTTAGCTGCTGTTGAAGAAGAGATTGTCACATCTGGTTTTGATAATAAGGTTATTAACATGGTTATATGTTATGATTCTTAAATTATTGTGCTGGTTTCCAATTCCATCTTTATCAACTATGAATTCGAGGAGGTGAATAGTTCATGCTTATCAGGATTAACGAATGACATTTGAAACATGCTGGAGGGATTGTATTTGGTACTCCAGCCTCTAACTTAATTGTGGTGCATGGATTTTAATTTATTTAATAGTCGTACTATTTCTTAGGGCTGTAAGTGTTGTACCACCTTGATGTTGATCACATGTATCAAATGGTTAGTGTTTAATGGGAAAAAATTTCTTCAACTTATGTATATTGTACTCTTTTGTTTGCATCAAATTCAGCAAACTGGATCCCTATCCCCTGAATTGTATCTTTAGAATGCATCTTTAAGCATCCTTAAATAGTATCTTTGAGATCTTGACACTTCGGTGCTGTTACAAGTTGTCTAAACATGGAAATTATTTGTCCCTCGTTGATTTCTAATTTATTGTGTCCTGAAACTAAAGCAAGTCGAATGAAATAAAGAACAAAGAGAGCTTTTCATTTTAATCTCCTGACTGAAAGTTTAAGGAGCCCTGAATTCTACCAAGATATGGCTGGCCCTTATATTTTTATTGTTTTCTTTAATTTCATTTGCAACATCTGTTAATTAGACAGGATTTGGGTATGATCATGAACTAAATATGATTTCCACATAAGTTGTGGTGCTTTTATTCTTCTTTGGTAAATGAAATTTGTGCTTCTTACCATCTCTAATTCTTTCCCTTTGCTATTCTTTCTATTTTTCAGATATGGAGAGTTCGTTTGCTTGATGACCACTGTGGAGATGCAGATTCCATCGACATGGGAAACCAACCAAAGGACATTAGTCTTGCCCTTCTCTGCCCTGAGCTTGCTTTGGTCACGATTGAGTCAGGTGTTGTCATGCTTCGTGGTACAAAAGTTGTGTCAACCATCAATCTTGGCTTTGCTGTGACGGCATCTGCAATTGCACCTGATGGAAGTGAAGCAATCATAGGTGGGCTGGATGGAAAATTGCATATATATTCAGTCACAGGTGATACACTCACAGAAGAAGCAGTCCTTGAGAAACATCGTGGTGCTATCAGTGTCATCCGTTACTCTCCAGATGATTCAATGTTTGCATCTGGTGATTTAAATAGGGAAGCTGTAGTTTGGGATCGTGTCTCCAGAGAGGTACTTTGATTACTTATTAAGCTCCAATAAGCCAATCTTATTCTTGTCTCATTACAACTGCATATACATAGCATTTAGTTATTGTTGGTTGAAGTGGCAGATGTGCAAACTTGTGCCAGGTCTGTGTGCTTTTATGTGGGTAAGGCACTTGGAACGTATCTATGTGATAGTAAGAATTAAAGTTTTTTCAGTATTTTGCATTCTAATTCTCACAGAGCAGAGCAAATTTAGCTGTCACTTCTCTGTCTCTGGAAATCTTATTGAATTACATGATATAGAGAAGGCACTGAACAAAATGATGCACTTGCGGTAAGATGCAATGTGTCCCAATTTGGTTTGGATGGATTTGTCCAGTTCATCATGTTATGAAATATGAATAACATACTTCCTGTCATTATGGTTCTGGGTTCTGTGAAATTTACTTTCTTACAGTATAGTATTGTTCTCAACATTGGTTTTCAAAAACAGACCTCCATAGTTACTGGCCTTGCATCTGACTTTGTTTGGTTTCATGTCCAACTATTACTCCTGAGACAAGTTATGTTGGCTGTAAGTGAAACACATAAATACCGATATTCTTACCGTTAAATGTCAGCCTTTGCATTCCCTAAATCTTTCTGTGCTATATGTTGTTCCTTTAGTTTTCAAGGGGAATGGATGGGGTTGGTGGAAGGATTGTGCTCTGTATAAGCAGGCACAGCTTGACTGGTACATTGCAGTTTGGTGCTGCTCCTCCATTGGGATTCCCTAGTTTGTGTAATATGCCACAGGCCCCTTAGGCCTTGTTGTCAGTTCGTTTGATCATCTGTGTTTTACCCCCTTAAATATGGCTATTTCATGTCGAATGGAAACATTGGGTTTCCTTATTTTGTTTTCTTTAGCTCGCTGGATTGTGGGTCCTTATTTTTCACTCTCCACATTTTTGTGCAGGTAAAGCTTAAAAACATGTTGTACCACACTGCCCGCATAAACTGTCTTGCTTGGTCTCCTGATAGCAGCATGGTTGCTACTGGATCACTTGACACCTTTGTCATCATATATGAAATCAACAAGCCAGCATCTAGTCGGATGACCATAAAGGGAGCTCACCTGGGTGGAGTTTATGGTTTAGCGTTTGCTGATGATCATAGTGTAGTAAGTTCTGGTGAGGATGCTTGTGTTCGTGTTTGGAGTGTAAATCCACAGTGATATAAATTAATGGAGGTCATCATGAAGATATTCAGGTCAAATTATTTGAAACTTGGTGAACATGCTGGATTGATTTGGATTTTATTGTCAACTTCAGCATGGAATGGGGTCAGAAAGAAAAAACTGATGCCTAGGAATGTGGTATTTTTGTGAATGTTAAACTAGCCTCTTCTAGCTCTCTGGTTATGTCGGCCATGACTATCACAAACATGAGTTTGATTAAGAGTATTTTGTTCAGATTTTGCTGTTTGAAGATTGTACTTTTTTTCAGATTACTGGTGATTGAAGTAGGGGAACCGGTGTAGGTCTTGTGCTGCTTGGCAACCCTTGAATTTTGCAGCTGCATCTTTGTTTGATGGAATATAATGTAGCATGTGCTATGGAAAGGTTCTTTGCCGGTTCTAGATATGTCAGACATCCAGAATCTCACATTAGAAGCTGGGGTTTTGCAAGAAACCGACTTTAAATCGCAGTTGGATGAATATGGTGGTACTGAAAGACGTAGATTGTTATCACAACACCCCGCTTCCCCTCTTTTTTCCTATGTTTTGGGTTTGTTAGATGGGTTATAAGCACTGGTAAGTTGCCTGCCTTTTTTTAGGTGATGGTGCCACAAAGTGAATGTTATGTTAGTTTCTGTTTCGGATTATTCCGGCAGGGTGATACCACTCGTGTCTGTATTTTCTGCTGTTTGTCTGGCTGAAGTGATTGCATTCTGTGTTGCATCTGCTGTTTATGTTCATCTTAACTGAAATGCCAGAGATGCTTATACAAACAATGATAGGCTCCCTTTGGGGTCCAGTAGACTAATTATGCAACGAGACTATATTTTGATCAGAATACGTCACGCCCACAGAACAAGGGCTTTGTATAACTAAAGCCTAAGCTCATGATCTGGAACAGGTTCGGCCACTAAAACATCAGGCTTTTAAAGTTTGTGTGATATTTTTTGTGGTTTTAAAAGGATTGTTTTATAAAAAGATCTTTCAGTTAAAATTATTTTGTTATTTATATGAATGTTTAGGAATGAGATGTATATATATTGTATTTTCAAAAAATTAAATTTCTTGTATGTTTTGTATTTTTTTGATATGTTGATTTGAAAAATAAATTTTAAAAAATAAAAATATTATTTATATGAATGTGCAGGAATGAGATATAAATTGTATTTTCAAAAAAAATTATTTTTTTTAAAAAAATTATTATTTTTTATATATTTTGGATTGTTATGATATATTATTTTAATGTATTTTAATATGAAAGTTATTAAATTATTTATAATTTTCATTATGTATAAAATATATTTGACAAGAATTATAGTTTGCATGTAACAATATGATATAAAATATAATTAAAAATAAAATAAACATTGCGATTAAATTTTATTAATACATGAATTTATATAACTAAATTAATTTTAATTTAATATATTTTTAGTTTTAGACAGGATTAGTCCGATGGGAACAATGAAACATAATTATACTGTATGTGTGATTTTTCCGTGCAAGGAAGTAACAAAAAAACTACTTTTTTTTTTCTCTATATTTCAAACACAAAATTAGCATGCAATTCATAAACAGCATATAATATTTTAATAATTGCTAAATTATTATTTCTCATGATTGGCAACAGAAGCAATTACATTAACAAACACTCACTAAAGCTTCACGTAACAGATTTTATTTAGAGACAGATGGATGGCCTTGCATGATTAATTTCTCGTCAACCAAACCACGAGGCATGCTGAAGCACAAACTGGATATTAGAGAAACGTATATGAGAACTGAGCAAATGCAGATGAACACATGTTTTCCCAAAACCTTAATTGTATTTTAGAACACATTTCTAATAATAAAAACTTTTTTAAAGTTCAGGCATGTGAAATCTTAATTGAATTTTAGACCAACCACCCACAATTTCTTGTCAATATGGACGGCTTTACTGATCTGAATGAGTGGATAAGCCTTGATTGTATTGACATAGCAGCTCTTGATCCTTCACTGCATGGCAAGTGTGCTCTTCTCCAAGACCGGGAGAGGGATCATCAATTATTAGAAATGCTTTTACTAACCCACCATGAATCGGCTTAAAACAATGGAGGTACAGGGTTTGCTATTACTATTTTTTTTGGTTGGTTTTGTTTTTTTTTTTTAAAAAATCTAAACTATTTTTTTTTTAAATTTAAAACCAAAACTATTTCAAACTATATAGATTGGATGGAAGAAAAATAAGTGTTTATATTTTTTTTAATTTTAAAATTGATTTAATTCGGTCCAGTTATTGAAACTGAATTGAATAATATTTTTTTTAGATTTTTTAATTGGTTAATTAATTTTTTTTCTTTATTTGATTTTTTCAAATCACTCACTGCATCCTCCTCTGCAAAAGCTTGTTTTATCATCCTCGGAGGCCTTTCTTCATCTTTGGCTAAACAATTTCGAACGCTCTTAGGCCGCTTGGAGCTCAATGTCGAGTAACCATGGAACTCTACATGACATCTTAAATACAGTATCGACTAGTTTATTTATTTTCTTTCTAATTATTTCTAGTTTTTACATATATTTGATTAATAGAGCTGTACTTTATATATAAAGATTAAATGACTTTAACCTTTATGTCACTTTTGACCTTTATGTCACTTCAAGCATCTTCCTTGCCAATTGCAAATAGTACTAGGCATCAAGGTTGTGGGCATGTAATATTATTTTTATTTCTGTAAAAAAATAATTTTTTATTGATTTTAAAAATAATTTTTTAAAAATAAAAAATATCATTTTAATATATTTTATATAATTTTCTTTAAACCAACCATAACCATACCTCCAAATAAAATATTTATTAATATGTGATTACTTGAAGTTAATAAATTTTTTAAAGTTTAACATCCAAATTAAATCAGATGCCAAATGAGTGGGGAATAGAAACAAACCAAAGTGAACGGAGGTCAGATGCAAATGATGATTACGGGCACATAAAAGTCTCATCATGATTTAACTCATTGGTTCCAGGCACATAAATACTGCCGTTATATTTTTAATAGGTGTTTGGTAGTATAATAATATATACTTTTATTTTTTTTATTTTTTAATATTACTTTTTATATCACGCCTATCAAAAGAATAAAAAAATTAAATTTTTAAAAAACAACGTAAAAACGTCACAGTCGTCCTTACAGACAAGTCCAGCCGATCCGACAACCCAAGGGGGGTGTTTCCTTCATGTGACGAAAACGACACTCCACCTCTCCGTATATTGATTGGTCCGCAGGATAGCACCACCAAATTAACACTGTCTTTGCTCTATCCATCTACTCTCTCTTTGCGAATTTTTAAATAAATCATATTTTTGAAAAATTAAGAAATTAAAAAAAAATCAAGCTTGAAATAACAATTCAAATAAACGTAATTTTTACCATTGGTTAAAACATAATTTTCTCAATTTATGATTTGATATGTTTCATACATATATTTCAATAATATATTAATACATCTTCATCATTCTATTATTCTATTAGAAAAAAAATATTTTTTTAATTAAATTAAAATCTTATCATAAGTAAAGATAAATCAAGAAAAATAAATTTTATAATTGGTAAGATTTTAAGTTTGTTTTTTAATGGTTATAAATTTATTTATTTTAAATTATTAAAAATTTAAATTATTATTAATTTTAAAATTTATAAAATTATTTGAGATTTGGCATCTATATTAATAATAATAAATAAAAAAATCCAACTCCAACGCACATTGGATAAGATGCGTGAGGCACCCCACATTGGATGTTTTCTCTTTGATTTTTCATTATCTTATTACATCACGTTAACGTGTAAAGCTTTTTCGCATTCTTTGTAATTTTCATTTCTATAAAAAACCACAAACTCCCTTGCTTTCTTTCTCTCTGTACTCACTCTCTTCAAGATGAGAGCTAAGGCATTGCCATTCTTGATATTCTGTCTCAGTATTGTTCAGTGTATCTCCCATGCAGCAGAATCCAATGGAGCCTCAGAGAAGCCTGAGACCGTTGGTTTGGAAGCAGCCGGAGGGCTGAGACACAGCTTCGCTAAGGGGTTTGTCTTTGGAACTGCTACTTCTGCTTATCAAGTTGAAGGCATGGCCGAGAAGGATGGTCGCGGGCCTAGTATTTGGGATGAATTTGTTAAAATTCCTGGTAATAATACTAAACATAATTGATATCTAGAGCTCGCTTTGCTTGCCTTGTTAACAAAAATTAAATTTGATAGTAATGTTTTTGTTGCCTTTAAGACAACAGCTAGTTAAAACTTGAGGTTTTATATTAATATCTTTAATGATATGGAATGTGATGTTATGAACAGGGATCGTTGCCAATAATGCCACAGGGGAAGTGGCAGTCGACCAGTATCACCACTACAAGGTAGGTCCTGTCCTGTCCTGTCCTTCCATTTCTTTTATTCGTATGATAATGTTTATTTATGTTGTAACTGTACTGATGCGTTTTAATCATGCCTGCAGTAAGACATCCACCCAAAATGGGGTTCCATGAGAATGTGGTCATCATTAATTATAACCCTTTGACCAGGCTAGAGGCTTCATGATCTTTCTGATTACTGATTTACATGACAGTTCACTGATCTTTTGAGTTATTCTTCGTCGTTCTACAGATGAATAAATGGGATTTTGACTGATCTGTTGAGTTATTTTCTGTCGTTCAATCTTTGAATCAAAGGGAACAATTCCTGTGTTTAAACTTTCATTTTAGTTTTAATTTCAGCAGTTTTGAACACTGCATCGTTAAGAATGAGGGGAAATGCCTACAAATATGAAAATCTACCATACTGTTGTTACTAAACCTTACTCTTGATGTTTTATATTAATGTAACTTGTCATTTATACAGATCATTAACATTATATTATCCATTCTTGATTTTATGCAAGTTATATCAAGTTCTTGTCATTCAGGAACAAAAATGGTAAGTTTATGCTCTTCTTCTGATTTTGCAGGAAGACGTAGATATCATGAAAATGTTGAACTTCGATGCATACCGGTTCTCGATTTCATGGTCCAGAATTTTCCCTGGTAGTTGATTCAGATGCAGTTTCTGTTAAATTTGAACTCTTTTTAAAAATTTGTGTCACTGGATCAGCCTAAACTTCTTTGACTTCTTTGATGTAGATGGAACTGGAAAAGTGAATTGGTTGGGAGTTGCATACTACAATAGGTTGATCGACTACATGATTGAAAAAGGTTTGCTTTTCTATGAAATTTGAATTAGATACATGTTGGTTGCCAACTAATCACTACACATTTATCAAGAGATGGGGATATGATGTCCATGAATATTTTGCAGGCATTACTCCATATGCGAATCTTTATCACTATGATCTTCCCCTAGCACTTGAGAAGAAGTATAAAGGATTGCTGAGTTACCATGTCATGTAAGCATAGTAATAAGAACTGATTTTTCCCCATGTATAGTTTTTACCTTATATTTTGTATTTTGGATCACTGGAATGATTTTTCTCAGGCATATTATTCTGGGGATTATGTTTCTGAGCAATATCTTTAAATAGATTGGAATTTGATAAATGCCTCAAACTCTGCAGGAAAGACTTTGCTGATTATGCAGACTTCTGTTTCAAGACCTTTGGAGACCGAGTGAAGAATTGGATGACATTCAATGAACCCAGAGTGGTAGCTGCACTTGGATATGATAATGGATTATTTGCTCCTGGCAGGTGTTCCAAAGCATTCGGGAACTGCACAGCTGGTGATTCGGCAACAGAGCCTTATATTGTTGCTCATCATTTGATTTTATCTCATGCAGCTGCAGTTCAGAGATACCGCGAGAAGTACCAAGTTAGCATCTGTTCTTCTGTTTTGAACTGGATGGAATTCATGTATTCAATGGAGCAGAATGCTATATACCTTATCCTTTTTCATTCTACATTGCAGGAAAAACAAAAGGGAAGGATTGGGATTCTCTTGGATTTTGTTTATTACGAACCTCTTACCAGCTCAAAAGCTGACAACTTCGCAGCTCAAAGAGCAAGAGACTTTCACATTGGATGGTAAAAATCTTTACTGCTTACTGATACAAGAAATTCTCTCTTTCTTTCATGTAGTGGTCAATGAGGAGTAATCAAGGACCACACAGAATTTCCCAAGATGACTAAAGTTGACATTCTTGATTAATGATTTTTCACTATATTGATAAAACACCACCAAAATATGTTGTGATTGTGAGGATGTTGATGGTTTGAGTTGGGTTGAAACAGTAGCATACAGCTAAAGTAAAGAGTTGAGGTATAAAGATTTAAGTGGAAAAATAAGACCTCTATTTATAGTAGAGAACTTCCTTACCTTTTACGCAAAAAAACCAACTAAACAAACTAATATGCCTACTCCTTCATTTTCAGCATTTCTAATTGTGATTCAATATTCATATTCAGCTTCTCCCGCCACATACTTTGCAAGAGTTGAAGAAGGCAGGCTGCAATCTTTCTCTTCTCAAAGTAATTTACTTTTCAAGTCTGAAATGTGAGCTTACAACTCGTATTCGCCCAATTAAACTCACTTTTCACATCCTTCTATTTTTTAATTCTTTCCAACTACATGTCCTTTACTTTTTTGCTAAGCCATAAGAGGATGTACTCCAAATAAACTTGCCAGCATCGATCAGCTTTGTCATAACATCTTCTACATTATCATTAGAGTTTTATTATAAATGGTGCGATATTGATCTTCAAAATGCGATGAATAGCCATGCTTTATAAGTTGTCCAACACTTAACAAATTATACCCAGCACATGAATTACCTCATGAATCACTTGTTTTCCATTCGTCGTTTCAACTCCAATGATGCCTAAGCCACCTGCACTTATAAATTCTCTATTCTCAATCTTCACTCTAGTTTGCCTTTTTATATCAATGTCATTGAACATGTTTTTGCTCGGTTTCATGTGAGTGCTATGAGAACTATCAATGAGCCATTGTCCTTTCTTGTCTCTGTTGCTACTATGACAAGTATAAAACATGCTTCCATACCTTCTCTATCTTTAATAATATTTCCTTGTGGAATGTTCCTCATACTATAATGTTTAGCTAAGTGACCAAACCCCTTACAATTGAAACATCGTGTCTTTCCTTTATACCAACAATTTTTAGGCACATGGCCTGGTCTATTAAGGAATGAAACCTTCTGACACTTCTGTCATCACCATAGTTGCTTCCTAAATTACTTCTTCCTCTTTCCCTTTGATTTCTACCCCTTCCTCTACTTATATCATCCACCTGTAAAGGATTTTGTGTACCAAGAGTGCTTTGATTGAAAACAAATCTCTACTTACTTTTCACTTCTCTTCACTGATCTCTTCTCATAATGAACCCATTAACTCTGAAACGCCCAACATAAACGAATCTTTTGTTTCTTCTATAGCAGCGACAGTAGGATCAAACTTCTCTGGAAGGCTAAACAACACTTTATCTACAACTCTTCTATCAATAATCTCATCAACACAACTTTTCATCTGAATACATGGAGAGAACACCACAATATTAACTCTTTCTCTTCTTAATTAGGAGAAACAAAAGTGAAAGCAGTTAGCAAAAACTAAGGAGAAAGTCTCTATTTATATTTATAGTAGAGGGCTTCTTTACATGTTAATAAATAAACCAGCTAGAAGACTAACTTTACTGCAGCCATTTTTTGACTCGGCTGCTCCTCCATTTTCGGCATTTCCCCCTGTGATTGCAGCCATATTTGACACCTCTACATTCAGCTTTTCCAGCCATCTACTCTGCAAGAGTTAAAGAAAGATGGCTGCAACGTTTCTCTTTTCCAACTGAATCTTCCAGTGTGAAATGTGAGTACAGCTCATAATGATGAGCTGAAATTTGGAAACCATAGCAGCACGCTGCATGCTACTTTGCATATAATATAAATTTGATGCATTTAACTGACACATTTTATGAACTTGCATCTTAGTGTCAGCTATCTGAAATTTATTTAAAACAGTTAGATTGTTGGTGAGGTAGATATGTCTAAAGAGTGTGCCTTGAAAAGAATATGAAAGTATGGTCTAAAACTTTGGATATAAACAATTTTCATAATAATGAGACAAATAAGATATTTCAAGGGCTTTCCAGTTGAATCACATTTCCATATGATACAATCAACTAACCTTATGATATAATTTAGACATCTTCATAGCTTTCATGAAATTCATATCACATGGATTTTGCTTCTTGTAGGTTTATCCATCCTATTGTGTATGGTGAATATCCAAAAACAATGCAAAATATTGTCGGGAATAGATTACCCCAGTTTACTAAAGAAGAAGTTAAGATGGTGAAGGGCTCAATGGATTTTGTGGGCATCAACCAATATACAACTTTCTACATGTATGATCCTCATCAGCCTAAACCAAAGTACTTGGGCTACCAGCAAGATTGGAATGTTGGATTTGCTTGTAAGAAACTCCTGGATTCCTTTCCCCCTCTAATAAATGAAGCTTCAAACTTCGTTTACTCCTTCAGTCACTAAATTGCAGTGTCTTGTGAATTTTGCAGATAAGAAGAATGGAGTGCCAATTGGTCCAAGAGTAAGTTTTTCACCTGTGTGTTAATAATGCATGAGCTATGGATTTGATTTTATTTCACATGAATAACTGGATATTTGCAGGCAAATTCTAATTGGCTTTACAATGTACCATGGGGTATGTACAAGGCTGTGATGTACATAAAAGAGCGCTATGGAAACCCTACAATTATACTATCTGAAAATGGTATGAGCTACCTATATGCTTTTTTTTTTTTTTGTCTTAGTTAAATTATAACTTTTGGGGGGCTTGTTTTTGTACTCTTTTAATATATATATATAAGGATGGATGATCCTGGTAATTTCACCCGTTCGAAAGCATTGCACGACACCACTAGAATTGGCTACTTTAAGGCCTATTTGACTCAGCTGAAGAAGGCAGCTGATGAAGGAGCCAATGTAGCTGGTTACTTTGCATGGTCATTGCTTGACAACTTTGAATGGAGGTCAGGCTACACTTCAAGGTTCGGCATAGTCTATGTTGATTACACCAACCTAAAGAGGTACCCCAAAATGTCTGCCTATTGGTTCAAGAAACTACTGGAGCGGAATAAACACTAAACATAGCAGCCAGGCTTTCCTTTCGATTTAGTTGTCTGGAAATTAATATTTTGACAGTAAAGCTATCAAGAACATTGTGTTTGGGCACCTTCACTGCTTGAGTTTGTTCAGTGGCGCTAATAATAATTTACACATCTGCTACCATAATGAAACAGCTTAACCGATCAAGAACATAAAATTGCAGAGAAATGAAGTGCACAAGCATGGCCCTATAGTTGTCCTTGTTTGTGAAATTTAGCTGACTATTTTTCTGAATGAACTGCGTTAACTTTGAATGATAATGCAAAATTTAATCTCGTATCTCCATAAGCAACCAGGATATCGATCTCAGTCTCAGCCCTCATTAGGCAGGCTCAGAAACTGCAAATTGCCATGCAGACATGCAGTCCTCGTCTTTGGTGGACAACAATAGGGCATGACCTTGCTACCTAACAGTTTGATCTCAAATCCACATCTTAATACCAATTTTTCAGTGGCCTATTTCAGAATTTCCATGAAAGGTTCCTACTAGTTACGCAAAAATGGGCTCTGAATTATAACCATGGAGATCGAAAGGATACACACGAGAAAAGAAATTCAAAATAGTATTCTTCGTGTTCTTTAAACTCCTGTGCTTGCTTCTCTTCTCCTTTTCATTCCTATCTTTTCCGTTAGGACTCTTTCTAGGCTTAGAATTCACGCTTTCTTGGGACTCCTTACTGACATACAAGTTGTCTGATTTTTTTACCTTGGTTACCGCTGATGCTTGTTCACCCTGGCCTAAGCGAACTTTGTTTTCTTTCTTTTCTATCATGAACCATTGACTGAACGTCATCAGGTTTTAACCATGGTGTATTCATCTTTTCCGAGTCAATCACAACTGAGATTTGTTCAGTGCTGCTATTTTTCTGATCCAAGTAGGTTTCTTCGACTTGTCGAATCCTTCAGTGGAACATCATTGGGAACCATTGCTGTTTCTGTACTTTAAACATTACGTGACGAACGTAGTTTCTAAAGGGCTAGAGCTTCGCTGATATACATCCTTTCAGTTGAAAGTGGCTCCTGCTTCATTAACACACCTGGTACAGTAAACGCATACACTGTAAAGTTATGCTACTTCTAAATATCTGTATCAGTAAAGATCAAGTGGGGTTAAAAAAACTGGCCTGCACTATCTTCTCCAGTTTTGTAGGAAAGAAAAGCCATCGAGATGTCCTTTTGTCTGGATATAATACTAGCTTTGGGTTTCCGGGGATGTGAAGGATTTTGAACGACAATAGGGTCTGGATGATGTCCAGGACTTGGGAAACAAGCGAAGGCCTCCATGGTTTTTAATCCACGTTCCCTTGAGCAATTGCAGTTGCTACTGAAGGAGGAATTTCTCTGGAGTTATTTTCAATCAGTCAAAGGAAAAAATGCTGCACACAAGGCACAAACAAACTGCATATGCAGGCTTATACTGTTAGGTTAGCATTGCTAATGTTAAACACCACCAACATGAAGTTATGCAACCAGCATCCAGAACTCTTCAAGTCAGATTAAAAAAAGGAAACAATATTCGCTGCATTCCATCAATATATGTTTTCTCTGAAAAATATTTAATGTAATTTTGTAGGTAATTATTTAAAAATATTTTAAAAAATCATTTTACAAAACAAGAAAATAATTAAATTAATATAAATTAACACTCTATAGTACTCAAAATCCTTGGAAAAAATAAGAAGAAAATCAACTCAAACAAATTTGCAACAAATAAATAACTTGAAAAAATAAATTCAACTAAAAAAATTCATATGAAAAAAATGAAGTTGTGATTGCTAAAAATTTAAAAATCCTGTAAATAAATAAACTAAAAATTGACCTTATGTAGAAAAATAAAATAAAATCCTACTACAACATTCATACTATTATTAAGAAAAAAAAACTAAAATAAAATTAAAAACAAATATAGAGAAAAAAACACAAAAAAATAATCTTATTTTAATGTAGTTGCAATTGAAGTTAAGAAGAGAAAAAAAAAACAAATTCGTAAAGTATATTAATTAAAAAACTAAGAAAAAAAAGAATAAGATATATCTGAGCATAGAGAAGAAGAGAAAGAGTTGAGGAGAGAAGAGAATATAAAGACATTGATATTGATGTTTTTAACATATAGAAAAAAAAAGAACAAAAGAGCTCTGTTTTATCTGAAATTAGAGATTCTAGATTTTTTTTATGTTTTATTGAATGTTTTACTGATAGATGATTAAATATTAATATCTTTTTTTATCATTCCATTGGTGATTTTGTCTATAATATTTAATTTAAAATTTTAATTTAATTAAAAATTTTCAAAAATTATCAAATATCGTTGAGAACTTTTCAATCAATTGGTTATTCTATCTGTATTATTTAATCAAAGTTTTTCAGGAAACTACCAAAAAACTCTGATGATTTTTCACTTTATTAATGATATTTTTTGTAAAGAATAGTAATTAACAGTATAATTAAAAAAATAAATAGTTTCAAAGCTCTCTAGAAAATACCAATAAGTTTTTTTGTTGGTGATTCTCTTTATAATTGATATGATGAATAATATTTATAGTTGACCAATAATTTCACAGAGAGACTTTATTCTATTGATATAAATGACACGTCATTATATTTTTTGTCTTGTTTTAAATATTTTTTTTCACTATAATTTTTCGGGTATATACTAAGAAAATATTTTTTTTAATAAAATATATTAAAAAATTATTAATAAAAATATTCTGTCAATATTTTTATTTTTATTTATTAATTTTCTAATAATAATCTTTGCATTAATGAAATCATGCAATCCCATTGTAAAATAGAAAATGAGTTATCAAAATAAACCCATTAATTTCTAATCTGTAATAGATTGTTGTTACTTCGATTTTTTAATATAAAATATTCAGTAAATTATGTGAGCTGGCAACATATTTCTTTATATCATTCAATGTTTTTTTCATTCATTTTCAACATGGCCTTGGGTAGCAAGAAAAAATTAACATAAAAGTTAAAATTTAATATCAGAAAATTATAAAAAATACTATGAAAATATCATTGTTAAATTACACCCATAGATTATTATCTTACTATTTCCTTTGTCACTGATAGAAAATTTTAATTTATAGGCTCATGTTTGTATACTTTTCATTGTTAAATTCAATTCTTAAAAATAATATAAAAATAAATTAGAAATTAACTCATCTATTTCCCGCACTAAAAGACAAATAAATTTAATTTTAAAATTAGTATCTTGAAATACCACTAATTACTCTCTTTTTTTTTTCTTTTTTTTGTTAAGAGTAAATAAGATGAAGATGACGAGAGTAAAATGAAAAATAAAATAAATAGAATATATATCTTTGAGAATTCAACTTATTTATTAATTGATTCTATAATTAAATTTAATTATGTTAGAGAATAGAGAATTAATTCCAAACAATTTATAGAAAAATTAAAAGATGGAGGATGAATTCTAATATTAAAAAATAAAAAATAAATTATTATCATTATCATTATCATTATTATTATTAGCCAATAAAAAAAATAAAAATAAATTTGCAAATTAATGGACTCATCTTGTGATGCAATGAAAGAAAAAGTTCAGCATATTATTTGATTATCGTTTTTATTTGGGTTTTAATCTATTTATTCGATTAATTTTTTAATTTGGACCGTACAATACTGGTCTGCACCAACACTTTGCATCCCTCTATCACGATCCTTTTCTAACTCCTCTCATATATATTGGCTAGTGGGGCATAAACTGGAGTCGGCTCAGGTGGCTTTGCTAATATGGAGATTCAGATGGAGAGGAGGAAGATCCCAGGTTTGGAAGATATTCATTTCCATGTTGCTCCGAGACTAGACTTTGGTCAACACCGCCCCGGCATCGCTCTTTTATTAAACAAGGGCGACGTCGTATATTCAAGGGTGGTCTAGGAGGAGGCCGGCAATCTTCAGGTCGATGTCCGGGCACATTGCATTTATTAAGATCTCCTGGTCTAACATATCGAATAGCCTCAACATGTACCACACAAATGATCAAAGCCACGCTCATGAGCCATGAGATCATGTTAGGAGGCTTCATGGCTTCTTTTTAATGTTTAATGGTGGGAAGTTGAAGATTTTGTAGGGTTTTATATGTTTTCTTCGGTGGAGATAATTAAGGTGATTAATTAAATGAATAAAGGATTTTTCATATCATTAAATATTGTATGCGTTTGATAATCAGAAACAGCTAGGTTTGTAAAAAAAGAGGCTTCGAAGTCGTTTTTTCTTGAGAAAAAAACTGCTATTCCAGAAGTCAAATTTCTAAACGGATGAAGATGGCACAGTTTCCATGGTGATCCAAGTTTTTGCAGATTTTAAAATTCGTCGTCATGAAACAAAGCTTCCTTTCTCCTGGAATGGTCTACGTATGAACACAGGTTCTTGCCTCATAAAATACTTGGCTAAGAGTATATATGTCCTGGAAGGAACTAGATGTACAACCTCTACTGAATTAACCTTTTTGATGCCTAGAGGTAAGGTTTAAAGAACCACGGTTCCGAAGATGATCAAGAAATTGCCTAATTTGAAGTGGGAATCATTGTATCAAATAACTTTTAAGTTATTTGTAGAATTCTTTCGTTCTTGATGAGTATTCTGACGTACAAAATTGAATTTCCCACTCTCTCTCTCTCTCTCTCTCTATATATATATATATATATATATATATGATGCATTTTGCGTTCACATTATTCTCCTATGTGCATAAGATTTGTTTTGGCAAAATTATCGTTGTACACAATAAATTTTTAAGAAAGTCCATGTTTTCCCATGCTTTGCCGGACACTACTAGTACTCTAGGCTATTGAGATTGCTTTACGCTTTACACATCAAAGAAAGCATTTCATGGGGCTGGTCTTAGATACAGGGGAATGTAGGTTGTTTGATTAGGTTCTGAATCCCAGACTGAGAATGCACTCGTACACTTCATCCATTTCTTTGTCATACCAGGGAAATGGCGATCGATCACATCTTTAAGGGTCTCTGTCTTGTTAACCCATTCGAGGCCTTTCTCTGTGTAGGTTCGAGAGTTGAAATTGGTGGTGAAGAAACGATCAGCTTCTAGCCTCCTGATATTATCTTATATCAATTAGAGAAAGAGCAGAAGGTGGGGATCATTCTATCTTGAAATGTGAGATGGGGTAGAGCATACCTCGAGGCAACAAGTAAAAAGATGAAGAAAGCAGTCTCGCTTATCCCAAAGCCTTTGATTTTCTTTTCTGCATGTAAGCCTATCAGCAAATCTAGTTTTTCGACATCATTTCCATACACATCGCGAAGAGCTTCTATAACTTCTTCATCATCTGTCAAATCTTCCCAGTTGCTAATCGGAATCATCAGTAAGTTCCTTCTGAATTCGTTGAAACGAGCAACTCCTCTCTCCCTATCTCTATAAACTAATCAACAAAAAACTTTATGTTAACACTTGAATTATGAGGGAATGAAGCCAGTACTTGAAGAAGAAAGGAAATAACAAAATGAAGATGTTTTGAGTGTGCAAGTGACTTGCTTTCCATAGCAGCCATATCAACTTGATCTCGCCTGTCTTCTCCATTAATATCATGAGCAACAAGGTTTCTCATCCATGATGGATAGTTCCATAATTTGACAGCTCCACATGCCTGATGACCCATCGATACCAGCATCTGCTCCATTCCTACTTCTGACAATCTTCTCTCCCCCTCTTTTCCAGCCATTTCCCTCATTGGCACCCTAATTCATCATATAGATTAAATAGAGTTAGTCTTAGTCGTAAAGAGATTAATACATCATGATGGAACCAGTGTCTGAAAGATAATTACTTCTATCACTGCTTGCTTTCGTAAATTATGTTTGACAACAAAATTCAGAACAATCACCAAGCTTTTAAATGCTTTCTGAAAGTTAATATTACCGAGAAACAAAAGATAGAGAAGCAGATTGGTTTGTTATCCTTGTATGATCTTTCAAAAATTCTCTACCAAACAATGTCTAAAACTTCTAATGATGTAATTTAGCATATGAAGAAAGAAGAGGGAAAGACAAGTACTCTTCAACTACTGGAGGGCATTCATATTCTGAAGCTGTGGAATGGATGTCTCTCAGAATGAGTTTGTCAGGCAGCAGTGAATGCATTCTGTAGACACTCACGAACTCTTCGGTCAGTGAATAGGGAACTCCATGATCTCTTGGTCGCCTAAGACCAACCAATCCACTCAGTACTGGGCCACCAAAGTGCCCAAATAAATCCTTAATTTTCTTCCCCAAAAATCCATACCTGTGCCAAACACAACTCATTAACTTGACTATATATGCGACATGCAAACAACTGCAAAGATGTTTTACCTTTAATTAATTACGAGTAGCCTGAAGGCAACTGGAATAATGGCAACTGCATACAGTTCACTACTGCTTGCCTTAATACACACACACACACACACACACTCCGATTTCTGCAAGGTGTAGGAATCTCTATAGTGTAGCAAATTTATATAGTTATTCAATAGAATTGTCATCTCACCAGTTGATCCTCATCCCTGCAAGGAGAGTATCAGTCCTAAGTAGTTCTACAGTCCAATCAATGGTGTGAATTTTGGCAAGGACAGCTGAAGTAACCAATCTGGCATGTCGATACAGCTTTACATCATCAAAATCAGGGTAATTTTCCTGAAAACAGAAGGAAAATAAACCGGAGCATCAGCAAAACAAATGTATTGACAACCTTATTTCTCTTTCAGAAAGTTCATACTCATGTTAAATTTTTATTTCCTGATTTGCTTGTTAAAGAGTTGCATTCTAGTTAATGGAAAAAGTTTCAAACTTTGTGACCTTAATTCAATGGGGCCATAACTGTGTGATGACATTGCTTTTCATCTCCAATTTTTGTATGACAAGACTTGATTAGGATTTGACGCGTGGAAACAATTGTAGCATATATGAAGTAACAGTTTTATGACAGGATAATTGCCCAGGATCAAAATATGCACTTGATGGTTTTACAAATGTGCTTAAAGACCACATTTCAGGATTCAAACACAGTGCAGATATTTCAGTTTTACTTGAATCACAAAAAGGTAGTAGACAGGAAAAACTAAACGAAAAATTGGAGAAAGAATGAGCACTTGCTTTAAGCATGTCACAGACGGCATTATGTTCTTTGACAAATAAGGCTTGTAATAAAGAAAAGCCTGCCCAGCAATTCCTGACATCTCCTGAGATGGGAATCCCTTTCTCATCGTGCTCAAGAAGTCCATCTCCAGCAACCTTTAATTTCCCATCTTTGAATGTCCTAACTTTTCTCATCCCATCCTCATTATTCCCATAAATTACACTTCCATCCCTGCTTAAATTAGAAGAAGCAGGCAAGTTTGAAAATGGAAAAATAAAGACAGTATTTTATGTTCAATTCATAGAATCCTGAACTTTCTCGTCTTCATGCCAATAAACGCAAATTTAATATGAGGACTTACCACCAAGGAGTCCTTGTGTTTAGAGATCCAGTCTTCATGTATGGTGAACCTGTTGAAACTTTCTTTGTCTTGTAGAATTTGAATGACTTCAATGGACACCCATCTGCTATTTCATCAGGTGCTTTAAGTTCAACCTGCTAACATAGTAAACATCAGTCTTCCTAGTTGAAGTTCTATGAAGGGAATTCAATCTAGGATCATTGTATATTTTCTTAATTCTGGTAGGAACGAAAAAAGTTGGTGCAATAATCTTGACAGTGTGGACCTGTTGGGTGTCCTCCATATGATCAATCCAGTCATGAATCATGAATTGTATCCATGAGCAGGCTATCATGTTGAATTGCTTCCCATTGTCTACGAATTTATTCCTTGCCAAAAGCTTGTTGGCCACAACTGTTGGATGAGGATCCAGCAACTGCAAAGACAAACATCTTAAATGTATGCTAGAGCACCATATCATCTTAAATCTGTTTCATCACTTGTAAAATGTGTATCCAAAATCTACAAAACTTTCATTGCCAAAAGCAACTAATATAATAATCATTGGTTTCATTTTTTTTTACATTAATTTTATACTCTTTAATGGGGAAATATATATATCATAAGGTAAACTGAAATGATTCATCGTTTAGCAATTTTTTCTTTGATTTTAGTAGATCTTTAGCAACCTCGCTTTCAACTCACTGAAACAACCAGAGTTTTTATATGTTGGAAACGAACGAAGAGAAATATAAGGGTGAGTTTGAAAAACAAATTGTATTAATGGAATGCTTAAAGGGTGATTAAGGATTTCTTTTCTTAATTAACAATGAATTCCAGGTATATAATCAATTGGATCACTACACGAACCCCGTATCTTGAATTTGCTGGGAGCATGTTGCGACCAAAAAAAGTTCCTTGGCTTCCAATAATGTCATCACTAGGGTGATTGAATTTCCCATCAGCCGTTCGATAAGAAAACTCTTCAGTCTCATATTTCTGACCATGGATTCCTCCGACATGCAAGAGATTGTAACGTTGGTGCAGATGCCTTCTAATTCCCAAATAAGCAAGTCCCAAAAGTACTGGTAATCTGTGCCATAACCCCAGCTTGTCTACGAAATGTATAACCTGGTAAATTCAGACATGCAAACAAACACATCAACAGTAGGAAGAACATACATTTAATCAAGGCATATGATTAATTAAGCAGAGAAAATGAAGGTGATGAACAGATAATGGGATACTAACAAAGAACAACAGAGTGTCAAAAAGATTCATCTTGTAAACAATATGCCTTAGCTGAGGATGAATGAAGAAGGAAGAGGATAGAGAGAATGCCATGTGTGGGAGATACTTAGTACTGGCTAAGCTTATGCTGCTTTTGTACGCCTCGGCCAGCTAGTTATATTTCGGTTTTCTACACAGCCAAAGAGGGAAAGATGCATTTATTGAGAAGCAAACGCAAATGGGAACGCGGGTTGGTGGTACACTACGTTGGCATCTTCTCATTAGTAGTTACGCTGAATATTGCAGTAGGTTGCCCTGCCAAATTAATTTTTGGTGCATCCCATACAGCTATTTTAGTCAAGGTTGTATTAAATGGAAAGTAAAAAATAAAAACAAAATATTATTTTTGCTTCTTAACTGTTGTTTTATTAACAATATATTAGAAGGCGTGGGAAAGCACTGTCGCTTCCCCACGCCTTTTAATAATAATAATAATAATAATGATAATAATAATTATATTATATTATAATATTTTTTTATATTTTTTATGGGTTTTTTCCTTGTTTTTTTCTTTTAGTAAATTTTTTTTGTTTAATTTAGTTTGTTAATGAATCCCGAGTTTAATGGGTTAACCTGAAATTTTATTTTTTTATTTTTTAATTAATTTTTTTATTTAGTTTAGTTTGTTAATATTAAATTTATTTTTATTTAATTATCAGACTTTTACGATATATTTTTCAGATTTGACAGGTTAACCTAGTTAATGAAAATAAGTCACTTGACAATTTCTTTTAACAAGGATAAGCCACTTAGGAACAAAAAATTCTAACAATTTTATATGGAATAGACAAATATCATGTGGAAGGTAAAAGTCTCTCTCTAAAGCTTATAACCTTTCAAATCTTTTTGTATTTAATATAAAAAGACTTTAAAAGCTACTGATAGATCAACATTATTATTATTATTATTATTACTCATATAGAGTAATAACTCAACATACCTAAACTTGGTAGCATGTCAACTCAAAAGATATTGGTTTAGCTTACTTCCAATCTTAATATCCTTAGGTTTAGTTACATTAAGCTTAAGTACATATAAATCTAATAAGATATTATATTCAAATATCTTTGAGTTCAGTTATATGTTAATCATAAATAAATATTGGTATGACAAGATACAAGATCTCACATCTTTGAGTTTAATTACACATTGAGTTCAAGTATATATGCATTTAATGAGATATCAAACCAAACACCTTAGTATTCAGCTATGTGCAGAGCCTGTGTACATGTAGGTCTGATAAGTTATCAAACCTAACTTTCATGAGTATAGCTAAACATTGAGCGCAAGTACATATAGGTTTTCTAAGAAGCTAAATCCAATACATTTAGGTTCAATTATATGTTGAGCTTAATTACATGAAGGTATGGTTGAACACGAAACCCAACACCTTTGGGTTCAATTTACGCTAAACTCTGTTGTATGAGGATATGGTGAGATATGAGACCCAACATCTTTAGATTCAGTTACATGTCAAGCCCAACTACATATGCAATACTATTTGTAGCTTAACTAATAAACATACAATAAGAAGTTTTTCAACTTAACCTCTCTCTCTTTTTGTTTTTTAAAATAACATAACCTTAGTTAGACACCTCCATACTTTTATATATTTTAAATTAGAAAAATAAGCTTTTTATAATTTATAAGGTAATAAACCAGTTTTCTTATAAGAAATTCTATTTTGTAAATAACATGCAAATAAAATAACTTTACCTTATAAATTATCAAGTATTGAAGAACTTACTAGCATAACATTCATCATTTTTTTTTTAAGTTTTAATTTTTCTTTCAGCTACCTTATTAGACTTGGTTGAATAAGATGAAGTAACTTCATATCTTGTACCTTTCTTTTCATAATAATTATTCATTAGAATATACTCATCTCCACTATCAAATCTAACTTGTTTGATTTTTTATTTAGTTGATTTTCTACTTCTATTTTATATAATAAGAACATGATATAAGCTTTATCTTTACTTCTAAATAGGTAAAGTTTTGTATATCTTAAAAAATCATCTATGAAGGTCATATAATATGTCTTAGCTCCTCTAGTTATGATTTGTTTTAAATCTCATAAGTCTATATGTATTAAGCTAAGTAATTCAATTTCTCATGTTTTCTTAGTAATTTTTACAACAATCTTGGGTTCAGCTATAAATTGAGCTCAAGTTTATGCAGGTTTAGCAAGATATCATACCCAATCGTATGGGGATCATCTACATATTCCATATAGATCTAGCAAAACATTAGATCCAATATCTTTGGGTTTAGCTATGCATTGAGCCTAAGTATATGTTAGTCTAACGAGATGCTAGACCCAATATATTTGGATTCAGCTATATGCTGAGCCCAAGTATAAGCAAGTTTGGCAAGATGTCAAATTTAACATATTTTGATTTATCTACATACTAAGTCCAAGTAAATACAGGTCTAATAAGCTACTAGTCCTATCATCATTGAGTTTGGAATCATTCAAAGTCCAAATGCATATGAAATTGTTAATCTTTGAAGGCCCAATATTGGGTCATGAAGATTTTTTTTTATTATTATATTTTTTAACACAAAATACTAAAAGTCAAGAATGATCATCTCTCTATGTCTTTAGGGTGTATAAAAATATCCTAACAAATGTATATCCCTTATTAATATTAGGATATGAGGTATTTATCATTCAATAATATTGTGTAAGAGATATTTATTATTTATTAATTGTATTAGGATGAAATGACATCAAACCCCTTCATCTAAGTACTATGAAAAAGTTTAGAGGCATCAAATCCTTTCATAAGAACAAATATTTTTTTTCCTAGAATTTAAAGCTTATTCTTCTAGCTATTGCAATTTCTTATTAAAAATAATTAACTATATCATCAAAGGGTTCCTAAATCCTATTAAAAAATTATTTTGTAAGTGTTAGTTTTCTATTACCAACCATCAATTTCATGAACTATGAAGAAGTAAATATTGATGTGAACATGTGATTATTCTCTATCTAAACACTCAAAAAATCCTCATTTCTAAGTATTTTGAATTTTGGAACATCTTCAATAATATAAATAAATATTCTAATAGTTGTAATTAATATTATTATTGGCAAAACTCTTATTTACAAACTTTAGAAATTCTTATTTCTTTTTAATATTTACAAATCCTAACAAGCATATGAGTAAAATCCATTAAAAAAAAGAAGAAAAAGAAAGCAAGAGTACAAAACAAAACATGTCATTAGTTGTTTTATAATATGTTACTACTATACTTTGCTTAATCAGTTTTAAATCAATTAAGTAGTGACTGGTTAAATATTAGATATAAAGTGAATAATAAACATTATAAAGTACAAAAATTAATTTAAAAAATATATTTTATTAAATGATTTTTAGCTTCTCAATTTTCAAATTATTTGTTGTAAAAATATAAAGTTCAAAAAACTAAAAAAACTAGAGAGTTCAATAGAGTGAGAGCATATATATTCATATCATTTCAGCAATAAAAGATTCCCAATATATCTAATAATATAGAAGAAAGGGTAATGTAAAACACTAACATTGTTGATATATATATATATATACACACACACAATCATTTCAATTGGAGAAAAAGAGTTCAAATAAGTGGTTGTAATTTTGTTTAATACCATTGCTTTATTTTAAAAGATTTTTTTTAAAAAAAAATTGACACATTTTGGTGTTAATTAAACAATACTTTTAAATCGAAAGAACCTATTAAAAAAGTTTTAGTCAAACTTGAATTAAAATAAATTGAGCTCTCTTCTAGGCTAAACTGCTTCAACTGGTTAACAAAGGCTAAAAAATAAATAATTAATTAGGTCTTCCTTTAATGAACCCTGCTTCGAAACCCACAAACCAATCTCCTGATGAATTCTAAAAGAAGGCATGGAGACTAGCTCTGCCATGTGTATGAAACTTGTGCCCAATGAAGCTCCATATGCAAGTTTGATGAAAAATAATGTGGATTTAGGTTATTTTCTTGTATAATGAAGTTATTATTTTCTTTAATAAAAAAAAAAGCGTGCATATTTAGATTTAGATTATTCCATTAAAAAGATTATTTCTTATTACATTCTTTAATAAAATTAATCGTGAATAATACCATGAGTTGTTTTGTGTAAAATATTATATTTTTAAATACAAATTTAAATAATACCATAACACATTATACCATTAACAGCATTTAAATACAAGTTTGTTTTTGTTTTGTGTAAAATATTTTATAAATAAAAAATAATTTACATATAAAATATTTAATAATTTATATATATATAATAATTTAAAAAATATGATGATAGTAAAATGATAATATGTTATAATATAGAAATAATAATAGAGATGGTGTTAGAGTGATGAAATTGGTTATGATAATGGAAATAGCAATGAAGTAATTAAGTAGTGGTAGTGATAATAATATTACCAATTATGATAAAAATAATAGTTATTATTGTTAAAAATTATTGAGAGATATTATAATTGAGTTACCTTTCATAAGATATTTTATAAAATTTTATGAGTTAAAAATATATTTTTATAAATAAACTAAAATTACTTATTAATTATAAAATATATTACACTTATTAATTTCTTAAAAATATTTAATAAAAAAATATAGTAAAAAAATCAATAAAATATTGAACGCAAAACAAATGCTTTGTAAAGATTAGAATTTTTTAGCATGAATCAAAGAATAGGTAGAAATATACATTATTCCTAATAATGAACGATCTCTCCACGTATATCATCACACAACATGTCTAATGTCTAATGTAAAATGCTCCTTTCAATTGCTAATTATAAATAATTAGTTTAATTTAAATATATATTTTGGTAAAAATTATAATTAAAAAATATATATATATAATGTTTGGAGTTGTGCTTGAAAAAATGGTTATTGAAAGAATGGTTATGATTGTGATAACTTTTTAAAATATTTTTTATTTAAAAATATATTTAAAAAATATATTTTTATTTAAAAATAATAATTTTAATATTAGTGTATAAAAATAATATGAAAATACAAAAAAATATTAATTTAAAACAAATAAAAAAAATTACAAAACTCAGTTAAAAAACACATAAAAATTACTTCATAAAATTTATATATTAAACATATTTTTTTAATACATAAAATACAATTTAGTTTATTATCAAATTGCTACGTTTATTTCACCACGAACACAAAAAACAGGGAACAAATGCAGCTGAGGGAAATCAGGGGCACAAACACCATAATTCTCCGAACAAGACAAAGGGAAATCCCACCAGCTGCAAAGATCGATGATCAAATCTGGAGTCGTTTTCAGTTTCTGGTAACAACTTGGCTTTACTTAATCCCTGTTGTCTGAAAAATATTAAATATTTATCATAGCTCGTTGAAGCAACTTCAATTTGGCTTTCTTTTTTATTTTACTTATTTATTTTAAATTTAATACATGGTTTCTCCACGTATACGTCTAACATTTCCCAGCCAGACAACTGCTGCCAGTTGAAAACTCTGTAATAACTATTAACATTAATGGAGGGACAGAGACGGCGCAACTGGTCGTATGGCGTCCCATCTAATCTGGGCCTGTCAAGCTGTACTTCTTGGTTCCAATCAGATCATAGAGATCTCTTGTCGAAATCAATTGCATCAGGTCAATCTCTGAATTTCCTTAGTCAAACAATTGAAAGTGGTTGTAACAAGCACTTCGCTCGTAATATTTATTATCTTCATCAATGACCCCCTTTTTATCTTTGAGTAATTTGATCTAGAAGGACTAGGACTTTGGGAGTTTGATGTGGTTGGCAATGAGGGTTTATATATATATATATATATATATATTTTTATTTAATGTAAGAAAAACCATTATTAAAATGAGTTTTATATTTTTTTTTTAATTTCATAAAAAAAATATAAACACCATGCTTCTATCCCAAACATGCTCTTGTAGAGTGTTTGGAAATGTGTTAACTTATGTTTATATATGATTTTTAAAAATAAATTATACTTGTTCTTATGTATTAAAATCTTCTCACGCACGATTTACGAAAAAATATTAGAAATAATTGGTAAAATTCTTTTGATCAATTATTATGTCTTTATAATCATGTTTTATATCCAATGCTCTCTCTAAATACATGATTATTTACGGTGATAGTTTTATCTTATTTAACATCTTTTACTTTAATAAATAATAAATTATTTTTGGATATTGTTATGCTTTTTTTAAAAAAAATATTGATATATTTTTATAAGTTTCAATATTATTCATTATATATCATAAATCTCAATAAGTTGGTTAATAAGAAATTATGAATCAAATAATTTAAAATATAACTCTTTTTTCTCTGATGCTAAGCCTAGTTCCTTATTAAATTATATTTTAAATAAGTTTTGAGATTTTTTATAAATAAATGATAATGGTATAAAGCTTATTGAAAAGACTATGATAAAGCATATGCTAGATTAGATTTAAAAATATATTTTTTTACTCTTATCCATAAAGATATCTTTATATGTTAAGAACTTTCAGTCCTATAATATATAATTTTTTATTTGTTAGAACAGATTTAAGTTTAACTATATTTCATGTGTTCTTGCATTCTTAATTAAAGAAATAATTTATAAATACAAACACTTCTGGGAGTCGCAAATTAATAAGTAAACACAATAACATGCAATAAGGAATATAAGAATTATGAATTATTGTAAAATTGATAGTAAAATTACTTTGTTTTATCAATTTTATATAATTGTAATATGATTTTATTATTTTTATTTTTTACATGATAATTATATGTTAGTTTGTATAATCAAATGATTTTCGAGTAAATTCATAATTTTAACCTTGCTAATGGACTCCACTAATAGAATGATTCATAATTTTCTTATCATGTATTTTTTGCAGCTTTTTTTTTTATTTTTTTATTGAAATAGCATTATTGAGGGAGCTATATCCAAACATCAATCAAATAATTGTCAACTGATTAACTAAATAACTTTTTGGTAATTCAATAAAAATTATTAAATAAACTTACATAAGCATACAATCTACCATAAAATAATTTATAGACTCCGTCTCTTACAAGACAGAGGATTACAAAACCAGCTATACTGAAAAATTCATCGTCAATTAAACTCGGCCAAAAATATATTTCAATGGGTTTCTGTAAACGAGGGAAAAGGCGATGATGGTGTTTTTTTTGCTGAGTGGTAACAAATCAAAGCTTCAGGATTAGAAATAACCAATCCCTTTGGCCGGAATTTCTTACTTTTATAAAGTTTTACGATCGGTCGATTTTTCTAGGGGGTGGGGAAAGGGAGAGATCACGAGACGACAATGGCCGGGCTCGCTATCAGGCCACCTTTTTCTTTCAATATTTTCACCATCATGAATGCAAAATGTATTTAGATATGAGGCTCCACCATCATGAATTCGTATAGCGATTTCTTCAGCAGAAGTAGAAAATAACTCATTGTGTCAACGAGCAGTTTTCCTACTTGTGCAGAACTGGACAGCGACGTCAACCTGTAAATTAATTGGCAATGCATGTACAGGCCCAGAGTTTGATGAACAATTAATTAGGTAGTTGCAATGGTGGAAATGAACTAGTTCCTTTCCATTTTTCACATTGAATATGATTTATACAGACATGCAAACCATATCCATTCCGATCTTAGATTATGAATTAACAATATGGTCCTCGTTTTTATGCATGTTGTTGTTAGGTGGAATAATATGTACAAGATTCACATGAATGTAAGAGAATTCATAATGCTAGAGTACCAGAAGAGGTTTCCGTTAGGGTTTACAGTGGTTGGGAAGTCTTCTTGAGAAAACTATGAATTCTCAAAAATCCAACTAATTTAAAAATAAAAATTTAAATTAAATATTTGTTTACTGAGTTGATCCTAAAAAGAAAATTTATTTATTTTAATTAAGATAGTTGATAGTTTATATTTAGTATTTGATAGGTAAAAATAACTTATGGTTATCTCTGAAAGATTTTACTTGATAGAAGTGAAAATTCTCTAATATTTAAATAAAAATCTTTTTGAAAAGAAAAAATATAAGAATATTCTAGAGATAAATACACTAAAAATATATATGCAGTAAATAATGAAGATTGTGAATATTTGTTCTAAAAATCTCATAATATATTTATAGTCCACGAGTCTTGTTCTTTTGTGAAGAGAAGAGTCTGAAATATAATCTTATATTGATAGTATTTAATAAGTGATAAATATTTTTTATATCTGTATTAATATTTGATAGAAATATAGTAGGTCTTTAGAGGACTTTCATACACCTAAAAGGTGTAATCTTACCCTAACAATATTTAATAAAGGATAAATATGATTTTACATCTATATTAATATTTGATAAGAATATGAAGTGTCCTTGAAGGAATTTTATAAACTTAAAAGATGTGAAAAGATTATGGTTCAATATGTCAAATGTAGTTAAATCTATAAAGGCTGAGTTTTTTCCAGGTGTCAAACCCAAGGGAAGATAATCATTTCTTTAAACGTGTTCAAGAGAGGATGGTTATTACTTTAGACTTAACTAACAAGTGCCTTAGGTCTAGCATGTTTGCTAGACTCACGTTGTCTTGGACTTGATTAATTGTCAAGTCCAAGTGCCTTGAGTCTGTCATGTTTGCTAGACATACATTACCTCATTCATTCAGATGTGTCTAGGGAGGATGATCATTCCTTTAGATATGTCTAATGAAAAATGGTCATTATCTTAGACTTGGCTAACTGTCAAATCCAAATACCTTGGGTCAGATGTATTTGTCAAACAAGCATTACCTTGAACTTGGCTAAATGTCAAGTTCAAGTACTTGAGTGTGGTATATTTGTCATATCTACATTACCTTGGACCTGACTAACTATCACGTTCAAGCATTTTAGGTCTGACATATTTTTCATATACACATCACCCCATCCTTATATGTATGCCAAGGAAGGATGATTATTCTCTTAGACATTTTAAAAGGATATGTGTTTCTATGGGCATGTTAGGGGCTTGACACACTATCAAGCTCAATAACATTTGAGTGTGACTGGTGCCAGACCCAACATATTATGGTACAAATTACAAAGCTCAATCGCGATTAAGTTTTGCTAGCGATAGATCTAAAATGCTAGAGGCTTGGCACATTGACAAGCCCCCACATGACTAAGATTGGCACACCACCAAGTCTCTACTTGAGGCATGCTTATTTTCTTAAATATACCTAAAAAAAAGGGTCATGAGGGTTTTTTAGACTAGTTAAAAATAGGTTTTTAAGTAGCTCCCTAAGTCTTTGATATTGATGTTAGAGAGCTCATGTGAAGAGGAATGAAGAAAATCATACTTCAAAAATTTCCATTAAAGGTAAGAGAAAAATATGGAAAAGGAGTTTATACTTAAAAATATTTTTAAATGGTCAGGAGATTTGTTAAAAGAAAAATAAATCATTTTGAAGTAATTTTTATCTTTGAATTCATTACATATACAGTTTATATTTAATTTTTTTTAAAATGACTAGTAAAAACCCAATAAAAAAATAAACCAATGCTTAAAATTTTCAAAATAATAATAGGTTTTTTTTTTTTTGCAAGCAGAAGCTTGTGTTTTTGTGAGCTTAAAAAGTGGCCATCCACTAATAAACAGATGGGTTATTGGCATGTTCTTGGTCTCTAATGGCATATATTTCTCTAGTTCTTGTAGAAGAAAAGCTCAACTATCCACTTCCAAAAACTAAATAATATTTTAAAACAAGAATACAAATAAAAGGGCACTTTTCTTTTACTCTTTTTCCTCTCCAGATGACTGGTCACCATGACCATTCCTATTCCTTGTTCTTCTTCTTTGATTTGCAAAGTTATAACATTGAAGAACAGCAATTTTGTTGTCACTTGTCATATCAATTTATTCTTCAACTTCATTGTTCCCTCTCTTTCCTCAATAAAGAAGAGCCCTTGTCTAACCAAAAGACAATTTATGTTTTAATCTCTATGGATTTGTAATCTGAGTTGGATGTTGGTGGTGGTTGAAGCAAAGTATTGAATGTGATTGATTCTTGATCATTTGGGTTTTATACCAAAAGATTTACAGTGGAGGATATATGGTGAAGGTTGTCACGACATCTATTGAGTAGTTGAAGGTGATGAAGGTTTGTTTAGATTCGGTGACTGCCATGACATAATGAAGCTAAGTTTTTATGTATTTTCTATAAAAATAATTATGTTATCTACCAATTTTATTTGTTTTTATCAATTCTCATGGATTTTGCATGACCCCAAAATTGTTGATTTTTTTGGGTAATGGTGGCATTTATTATGTGATGGTGGCCGTCTATCAATTTTGGGTTTATCATATTTATTAAGTAATTAATTAAAATATTATAAATGATTGGATGTAAGGTATTTATCATAACAAAATAAATAGAAGAGGTTATGCCACTAGATATAAAGGGTGTGCCATAAATCAATTGTCTTTTTGTTTATATATATACATATGTAAAGCCTTGGCTAAATGCTTTCTTCGATAGTTTCTAATAATTTATATTTATTATAGATCAATGCTAAATTAGTTTTATAATGAGGTTTTGTGAATATTGTTCATATTTTGCTAGGTTAATCTATTTTATTACAATTGAAATGTATATATTCAAGTAAATTTCCTAATTAAAAATTATTAAAAAAATATTTTTGAACTTTTTAAAATACTATTTTATTAAGGTAAAATAGAGATAATTGAGCACTTGATCATAAAATTATCAAGTCTAAAACATGAAATTCATAGTTATTTAGTTATTTGAATGAGGAATGTATCTATATGAAGAATCCAATCTAATAAAGTTAACGAAATGTGAAATTATAAAAGCTTAATCTACTTTACAAGTATTATCATCTTGTTTACACTAAAAAACTAGCCCCTCAAGCCAAACCTATTAACTAAAGACAAGTGATGAGAACCTGCATGATAATTTTGATATAACTTGCTTTCTAGCAAATTAGATGATTCTGGTTTTGTTTAGCATTCAGTTGAATTATTGTTTTGTTATATTTTAAAAAATATTTTACTTTAAATTATTTTTTTATTTTAGATCATGAAAATGTACTAATATAAAAAATATTTAAAAAAAAATAAAAAAAAATATTATTTTAATATATTTTTATACAAATAACATTTCAAAATATAAATTTTATTTTATTTCCAAACAGGCACAAGATATAATAATAAAAAAAAGACTTCACTAAAGATCAGATGTGAAAAGAGGCCAAAAAACACATGGAAGCCAGTTGAACAGAAGGCTAGGAAGATGAAAGGAGCTAATAATAAAAGAAAAAAATTGAATGGAGTACTGAATTTACAGTGCACTTAGACACATTACTATATAATTATTATTTTTTTTCATGTTTTTTAAATAATCAAGCATATTAAATATAGTCAAGTTAACAACTAGAGTTTTAATTTTTTTTTAAATGCTTGCATCATCTTAATATTTTTATTTTATATTAAAAAAATTTAAATCAACTCACCATAGCATAACACAAGCCTCTATCTAGTAAAACTACCTGGAAAACTCCAATAGAACATGAACAACATAGTAAACAATCAATCAAAGGCAAAATGCAAGTGCACTGAGTGCAACTCTTTCTATTCTAAGGCATATTAACTTTATTTTTTTTATTTTTTTTTGTGGTTGCCTGCATCCATTTCTGTTAAACGGGTGAAACTATCACGATGCTCCAATATGCAGATGGAAGCAAACCCTTTATCCAGGCATACAAGGGGTGGGAAGGTGGTCTCCAGATGAAGACAAACATCTGAAAATAGTTGTAAAGCTTCTTGGTTCAAAGAAATGTGAAACAAAAAGTTGATGCACATGTCTTTAACATCATGTTACTTGCTCCTTTCAAATACTAGGATTATCTTTTCCTTGTTTGTTAAGTTATTGTGCTACTAAGATATTATGTCCATCATTATCTGTGGGCTTAACTTGGTTCAATTGTGGCAATAATTTTCTTGTTGTATAAATTTATAAATATATAAGATTGATCAGAAAAAAATATTTAGTTTATCATAATAAACTAGTTAAATATAAAAATGTTTTAAAAAAAGATTACAATTCATAAAAGTTAAAATATTTAAGCACGCAAAATAATAAATCATGATACATATGCTTTCAACATAGATATAATAAAATAATTTAAAGTTCTAGCATGCATATTAATAATAAAAATATATATGTTTAAATTAAAAACAAACGAGATTATTTATTTATTGAACCACTTTAAAGTAAGGAAACTTTTGTTATTGTTAATGATGAATCCATTTTTCTTTAAGGCTTTATTGCTTCTCAATTGTGCAATTAGGATATTTGCAATACACCTCTCAAGATTCTAATAACACCGTCTTGATTTACATGCATTTCTAAATAAGGTTTGAACCATAGATCATGTAATTCAAGTATCTCTCAATAAGATAAATTTAAGCTTTAGATTTGAAAGGCAAATTAAAGTGTAAAATGAGAAGAAAACACTAAAATATAAGGTGAAGAAATGTGTTTAAAAATTTTAAAAATATTGTTAAAAACTTTTCCTTCACTAACACTCCCTTTTTATAGTGGATTTTGAAAAATAAAAAGTTAAAGAATTAATTCTAGTAATAATAAAAATTAATTCTTATCATTATCAATCTTTGATTAAACATTATAAATAAAGAATTAAATCTTAATATAGTGGATATAAATATATAGTTTTTAAGTTAAAAGTTGTTCATGTGTACAACAAAAGCTTCTAGAAGAATATTCATGGGTTGGACTGAACAAACAATAGGGTGTAAGAGATAGTTATTCATGGGCCAAACTCAAATTTAAATTTCTAGTAGTAAAACTTAATTTTTTGTGGTCCAAAATATTATTTTACAATAAACTCAAACTTAGACTCAAGCTTGACATGAAACCCGTGTATGAGCTCGACCGGGCCAGCATGCGCGAGTTAAGTCAAAAGCCCAATTTGCGTAGGACTTTTTCCTTATAAAAGTTTAGGTGTCATTTTGGTTCAATTTTAACTTTTCAACTATATATATGTGATGAAGTTTTTTTAAAAGGTTTTGGGTATACCAAAACATATTAACCAAGGGTTGTTTAAGGTCAATTTCTTGTTTACCCATAATTTACTTGAAACATGATATTTTATATTAAAGAACTTATGTTTGTAATTAAATTCCAACAAAGTTTTAACCTAAAAAGTGAGTGGACCCTACTTTTAATTTAATCTCAAATATATTTATTAACCATGTTTTAATAAATTTTCCAATATTTCTTTCCTCT
Organism: Populus ilicifolia; assembly: GCA_015708895.1. Classification (NCBI taxonomy): domain Eukaryota; kingdom Viridiplantae; phylum Streptophyta; class Magnoliopsida; order Malpighiales; family Salicaceae; genus Populus; species Populus ilicifolia. The sequence continues at coordinate 54,494 of SRLM01000169.1, forward strand.
AATAAAGTGTCATGGATACTTAATGGCCCTTAGATTGGTAATTTTGATGGAAGTTGTTATGTTTTGACTAAGATAACAATGGAATTTTGTTTCAAAAATAATAATCATATTGAATCAGGTCAAGATCATCCATCATTTAATTATATTTTGATGTTGTTAATGACAATCAACATTCAAGAGGTTGATTTATGTAAGAACTAGTAACATCCTAACTTATATCTAAATTGACATGAGCTTGGGGCGCAGACGATAACAACAAGAGTCTTTTTATGTTAAACTCTAAAAAATTAGAAGTTATGTTAATTAAATTTGATATTTTTCAATATTTTCTTTTATTAACAACGCATCAAAAGAATAAAAGATATTAAGTAAAATTTTAACAAAAAAAGCATGTGTTAAATTAAGCGAAGAGAGTTCTGCGTTATTAGAAATTATTATTTGATATGAACTTGAAGGATAAGAACTTTTGAACCTATAATAAAATTGATAACAATTCTTGAAAAAACTAAAATCATATTACAAATAAAAACTTTGAATCGGAGATTACTTGAATAAAAGAATTAGAAATATTAAAAGAATTTATTATAAGAATCAATAACCAAAAGTACAGGAAGAACACCACAAAGTTAGAATTATTTGGTAAGATCAATAAAATTCATTAAAGAACTAAACACAAGAGTTTTGCTCGTAAAAACACATTGATTTATTAAACACATGGTTGCCAAAATTTTCAGCTCAAATTTAACTTAAATATTTCCATAAAGTAACCTTCATGGACCTTGTAGGTTATAAATCAGAGGCCTAAATTAATAAGTTGTTAAAAAATAAATACAAGTCCATGGTTTGTCTTAAAATAACCCAAGCCAAAAATAAAATTCATAAATAACTAGATTTGAATCCTTTGGATATTTGGATTTCCTAATCCTTGTGAAATAAGGATTAAAAATCATAAATAGAAAAGAAAATCCAAATGAAACCCTAGGAGTTAACGCCACTTACATTTAATGGTCCAAAACAACTCAAAACTAGCTCAAACCAAATTACTTAAGCTATCACTACCCTAATTAAATTTGGTTTAGTCTAGATTGACTCTGAACCAATTTAGACATGCTAGGAAAATAATAATTTACAAGTCAATAAAAATAAACCATGGCCAATATCAAATTGGAAACCTTATAAACAAGATGTAATATTACGGATTATTATCAAGCTTAACCCAAATCAAATCTTTAAGAAATTCTAGTTTAATTTGCACCTTTGTTAGACATTATAAAAGCATAATTTGGATCTCATCATCATTTCTCTTTTCAAAAAGATTTGTCCTTAAATCTACAATATGTGGGACATTATTCAAGGACAATACATGATCATAATCTTATAGCAAAAAAACATCAAAAATACTCTGTATAATGTTGTTAATATAAAAAAATATTTTAAATAAACTTTCATCTCTCTCTCTTTCTATAATTAATAAACTCTTTTTATTCTTTACATTCCTCTCAACTTTCTCACTTCATTTCTCTATTCCCATAGCCAGCTCATTATTTTCCCTTTTTGGTTGAATCTAAATCCTCACTATACATGGTTGATTTTAACTTTTTTTCTCTCCTTACTATTATAAGCTAAAGTAAGTGTTTTACTCTCCTTACTTTTATCAACCTCTCTCTCATTTCATATGATCCTTATATAAATGTTTGAGTGTTAATGATATAAAAGTTATAGATTTGCCATCATTTATAAACAAATATCTATTATTAAACTCATAATGCATAGCCTTCCTATCAAATTACCATGGTCTACCTAACAATAAATAACTCGTATATATAGAAATAACATCACACAACACCTCGTTACAGTATTTCTCAATCAAGAATGAAATTAAAATTTTTTTCTCACCTTCACTTCATAATAGTCATTCAACCATTGAAGTTTATTAGGTTTATGATGTTTTGTAAGATTTAAATTCATTTTATCCACCAAAGCAATACTAACTGCATTAGCATAATTCTCACTATTTATAATCATGCTATATATATTATTCTTAACATGGCATCTCATATGACATGTTGTCCCCCCTCATTAAATCATTATCTTTAATTTACACATTCAATACTCGAATAACCATAAGTGACTTTCCCTTGACTAAATACTTAACATTGTCATCAATTGCATCTTCAGATGGAGGTATTTTTTTCCAATCACTACCATCATTTTTTATTAAAACCTCTCCATGATGTTTCATAACCCTAACTCACTTATTTGGACATTACAAAACAATATAATCTACTCTTAAATAACAAAAAAAAAATTATATCATGGTTATGAGGTGTTTAAGGTTTAGATTTACCTTATTTATTAGTGAAGAAGCCTTTCATGTCTTTAAAAGGTTCAAATCTACTACATTTATTTAGTTTGGATTCGACAGCCCTCACATCCATCTTTCAATTAGGTTTTTATATTGATGATGAATCTAAAAAATGGTTTGGCCATGAGTTTCCCTTCCTCTTAAGTTGTCATTTTACTCTGGTAGTTATATGCACCATATTCACCAACTTTATATAGTCCTATAATTCTATAATATTTGCAATTTCTTGGTTCAACCCATTTGAAATCTATAGCGGCTTCTTTATCTTTTACCATATTTGCCTGGACCATTGTGATCTTAATTTCTTTGTGGTAGTCATCAATGCTTTTTAATCCTTGAGATAAACCCTATAATTTCTTATACAACTTCTTATAGTAATGAATAGGGATAAACCTCTTCCGTATAAGTATCTATATCTCTTCCTAAAGTTTTATAGGCCGCTCATGATTTTTCCTCCTACTCAAAATAAAATAATACCACCAAACTATAGCATGATCATTAAACTCAACAACAACAAATTATACCTTTTTTTTTCCTTTGAATAGTTATGATAGTAAAAAATCAACTTAATTTTCTTCATTCACTCTAAATATGCTTTTGGATTGTTCCTACCTTAAAAAGCAAGACTTTTCATCTTAATGCTTCTTAGGTTTCTATCTAAACCATCAAAGATCCTAAAATCATGCCAAAACCTCATGTGCCTATTTGGCCAAAACTTTCCATCATCAAAACCCCTTTATTGCCAAAATCTTCACCTTTAGTCAAATGAAAGCTTGCTCAAATTCATTTGTATCTTCATCCTCATTCTCGCCTACTCTTTTATAGGTGTGGAAACTCACCACTACAGTATTTTGCTCAAATTCATTTGTATATTTATCCTCATTCTCGCCTACTCATCCACAAGTTTGGAAACTCGCTTTTATAGCATTCTGTAATTAGAAAGTTATGGTGATGGTCCTCTTTGCATATTATCAATCCTATTTTTATGTTGATCTGACTTATTTATGACCTCACCAAATATTAATTGCATTCATTCTAACAATTTTTTCATGACATATAACATAAAATAATTATCAACCTTCCGTTCTTTATGTGGTGATTCACTTTTAAATGACATTCAATTTGTAAAATAAGTTAGTAACAAGATTTTTTTTTTCCCCTTCACATGCTCCCTTGCATGTTTACACTCAAATAGATATGACTCCATATGTATTTCAGTTAAATTTTGAATTTCAATGATAATATGCTAACTTTTTTAACTTTTATCTATTGAATTCAACTCTCTAACTCTTTAAGGAACTAAACAAAATAGTCAATAAAATTGAGATTATAATGCTCAACATAATAAATCTAATTAAGGAAAATAATCAAGGAAACGATATGGAAACAAAAGGTAAAATTACAAGATTATAGAATTAACAAAAAAAAACATATGATATAAACATTATAGAATCAAGAATTAGATCTAAAATCAATAATGGAAGAGATACCAAAATAATCAATAAAATTCATATTGTAATGCTCAACATAATAAATCCAATCAAGGAAACCATACGAAAATAAGTAACATTACAGGATTATAGAATTTAAAAAAATATATATGAAATAAACATTATAAAATCTAGAATTAAACCTAAAATCAATAATAGAATAGATACCAAATTGACCAAACTCAATCTGTATAAATTTTTCAAAATGTGTTTCAAGCGAATCCTTATTTAAATCGTTACTAAAACAATAAAATTATCTAACAAACCAGGGTGTATGTAACTAACCCAGTTGGACCAAAACCTTTAGATATTTAACAACCCAAAATCAAACCACCACTTTAATGTCAAACCCAATTTAGTTATGAAATTCTTATAACAACCCTAATCCACCACAAAAACTTCTCAAATACTCAATTTAAACAATTTCTTAATAACTAGAAACCCATTTTGATGATTTTTATTTTCTTCTTTTTTAAAAAAAAAACTCTTTATAGAATAATTTGGAAAGAAATAAACCTAAGTTGTTTATCTTATAACCAAATACAAATTGAACAACAAAAAAGATTGGACAAAAAACTTGATAGAAAACCAATTAAACCAAAACAAACTAGTTATGGAAAAACATGCCAAATTAAAACTAAAAAAAAAAGAATATTGTGTTGATTCAATTTGTTTTTCTACTTGCATGTAGGTTGGGCTTATTTTCTTAACGAGCTTAGTTTTTGTTATGATCATTGAATGAAACTGAAATTTTTTTAGATGATTTTAAAGAGCTTTTTTTCCTAAAAGATTAAAATTTTATAATGATCATACATTAAGAAGGTCTTCCAATAAAGATAAGAAGATATTACATAAGAATTATAGTAGTTTTCTAGTTGATTTAGGATTTATTTATTTTTTACTTTATCTAGAACTCTTTTGTTATTTTTCCAAACTTATTTAAACATTTTACCTACTATAAAAAGATTTATTTCCTAGTTGATCAAGGATTCTTGAGCCTGGCCACATTACTATTGATATAATATGTTATTACTTATTAGATCTATATAAGGACTAATATCACTAGTAATTCCTAACACCACATTACGACTTAATTCCCAAGTCTCTATTTTACCTTTAATTATTTTTATTTTATTTTTATTAATTTTACTATTATTATTTTGATTTTTTGAAAAACATTTAGAACCACTCAATAAAAATAAAAATATAGATGAAGGTCTTTAATTGACAATTTTGAAAGTTTAAGAGTAAACTTGATACAAAAACATATTTAATAGTAAAGTCAAGAATTCTCATATAATAGAATACAACTTGATAGGTAGCTTGTGTTACATCGCAAGCTGAGTAAAAAAAAATTCAACTTAAAAAAGGATGTTCAAATAATGATAGGGTTTTTAAAAGAGTAAGAAAAATTTAGCATTCAGGTGATTGATTCAAATAAGCTCAATAAGCTTGACTAATTTAATAATATGATTGTAAAATAAAAAGTCAATGACAATTGAAAAGGCCACAATGACTAATAAGAAAAAAAAAAGTGCTTGTCAATATTATAAAAAGACACCCTATAAATATTTTTAAGAGGTCTCAATAATTTTATCTAATATCAAAACAAAAATTGAATGAGAATGGAACCACTTTATAAAGAGAAATATTTTTAAAAAGGACAACAACAAAAAACAATTATGGTTAATATGTCAAACATGCAATTATCTTATGATGTAGGATAACCCCATGCAAAAGAGATTGAATAAAACAATGGAGGTTAACTTTTAGGCAAAGAAAATAATTAAGGGTAAAATTGAAAAAGAAAAAACAATAAAAAAAAATTAGTGAGTCAACTTGGATTAACTCGACCAATTTATGATATCAGATATGAGATTGGAATAACTCCTTGAAAAGAAAAACAACAAAACTCATGAAGCTAAAGGTCTAATAATATAACATTGAATGATAATTTTTTTTTAAAAAAAAAATCAAAGTCAAACGAAGCTAATCTTTGAAACCTGTGTTTTGGGTCATAAGATCGAATTACCCCATGGAAGACAAGTCTGGAAAAATCAAGAAGCAAAATTCTCAACCATTCAATTTTTTTAAAAAAAAATAGCAATTAAAAAAATAAGAATAAAAAAATAATACAGAAAGTAAAATAAATAAATAAAATAATTAAAAAAAATAGCCATCAAAAGAACAAGACTAGATATGATATTAATATTAAATAAAATAAAAGAATGAGGAATTAAATTGAAAAATAAGAAAATAAGAAAATAAAAAATAGTAATTAAAATAATGGGGATCAAGTTTGATAGATAAAAAAAATTGAAGAATGCTGAAATTGAAAAAGTATTTCAATTCTATAATTATTTCAAATAAAATAAATAGAATTAAAAGAATACAGACTAAATTTAAAAGAAAAACCATATTGAAAGGTTAATATGAAAAAATAAAGGGTTTGGCACTCAAATTGAGGAGAAATAAAGAAAAAATAGAAAAGAAAAAAAAATCTATCAAGGTTAAATCAACAATCCATTTGCCACATGCAGCACCTGGATATGAAATGGACACTAAATACTTTTTATTATCATACTAGAATCTGATGTTTAGCCAATGAGAGATTTTATACATGCTACTGAAACCCCACAGACACACCTATACACTAATATATCAATACACTCGTTAATTATTTTTTTTCTTAATGATATTTAGTTTAAGTAAATCACTAAATCATCCTTTAGCCCATAAGTGATAAAAAAATTTTAAAAAAAATCATAATGAAAAAAAAAATAAAACCTTGCTATTAAGTTTAGAATTTTTTGTTATTCAGTTATTTTGTTGTTTTTTAATTAAAAAATAAAAAGAATAAGCTATTTTGGATGTTAGATAAATTTTTTTTATAAAGAGATAATCACAATGTCCAAAAAATAAAAATAATTAATTTATCCTCATGAAAAAACTATTTTGTCTCCTAATTAATGTTTTCTTGGCTTGTACGGTGAAGAGTTAAAAATATCATTACATATATATATTCAGCAGATTTTGAATGAAAATATTTTTTATTTAAAAATATATTAAAATAATATTTTAAAATTCTTTTAAATTTATTTTAATATTAGCAGATGAAAACAATCTAAAATTATTAAAAGAAAATCAAAATTTACTAAAACTTCAATGCAAACAGCCCTAAACAAGCACTTAACCTCTCCCTTGATGCAATGTTCTCCGGACCGTTATTTTACCCCTCATCATTCATCCGTGGTTCACCAGTTTAATGGGCATACAAAGGGAACAACAAGATGCAAGATTGTAGTGGCTAATAGCAACACCAAAATTGTCACGGGTAAATTTTTTGCTCCACAAATAAACCGTTGCAGCAGTCTAGTTCTATTAGATTCAGCCTTCCTTTATCAATTTCACTTATGTTTATCTAATAATTAAGTGTTTTCCTGACGACCCGAGAGGTTTCCCACTTTTCCAAATTAAAAAACAAGCAGAATACACAAATAGAAAGTGGACAGGAACTCTTTCCCAACCTTTATTAATCTATCTGTATGCGTGCTATGCATAAAAATTGACATTCTTGTCAATAACACATCGATTGTTCCTAAATGCCATTTCTCCCTCTTGTTCAAAAAGGTAAACGATGAAGACTATGCAAGAAGCTCGGGAATTCAATCCCCCCATTCAGGATTGCTACGAAACACTACATATACAGCGACAACAATATAGGCTTCTTAGATTATTAGTTCCTTTGAGAGCTGACCTTCACCAGACTACTATAAACAAAAGACACTCAGCATTGTTTCAGAATGATTACAGCAGCAATGGCCATGATGCACACACTATAATATCCGTAGGGCCAATCGAGCGGGATAGTCAAGCAAAAACTTGAGAAAACACTTGTAAAAATATGAAATTCAGAAGGAAACGCATCTAACATGTGATATCAAAAACAAAAATATTGCATGGGCTCAAAAAAGAGTATAACATCCATCATAAAGAGAGAGCATAAGATCCAATACTTCCAATAAAATCTTAAATAGGTCTTAACTACTAAAAAGAAAGGGAAAAAAAAACGTTTGCTTTATCATCAAACAAAAAGAAGGCGCCTGGCAACTACTCAAAGCTTCCTAATAGCGACCAACTCCCCAGACTCGGATAACACCATCGGTATAGCCACTGAACAAGGTGCTTCCATCAGCACTCCAGTTCAAGCTTGTGCAGTAGATCTACAAAACACAGAGCAAAATGATGTTAATTGGGATTGCTTTCTAGTTGCAAGAAAAAAAATGCACCATTATCTTTCTCATAGTAGCATACAGGTATAAAGAGCTCAATGTGTCACCAGTAAAAGCATTCATGATAAGGTGCCAATTCTGAATGCACAGTTTCACTATTATCAGCTAAAGCATACAATCAGAAGAAATTCTCTTCCATGACAACCAGATATTCAGCATGTCGGATGAACAAAATGGGCGAATGAGACACCACTCTATGGTTTACAAGTCATGAACAAACCAAGAATACGTCTTTGATAAAACATTTTCAATGTCCACAAACAAATGACGATAACACAAAAGATTAATCATAAAAATAAAAATAAAAACATAAACCAACTAGTGTAGCAGGTCCAATACAACTGAAAACAACAGCTTCTAGGTAGCAACTAACATAACATGCAAACAGATTAGCACATGTAAGAATTGGAAACACTACAACAGAAAACTTCAAGCAAAACTCTCAACACGCGCAGCTGCGAGAATTTGCTATTAATTATAAGAAAAGGAAACTCGAGTATAAACACAATCTTTAGATAGACAAGAAAATTATCAAATTACAATCCAGATTCAGCCAATATAACAGTATTTTTAATCCTAAAAAAACTGAAAAATAAAACCACGAAACAACAACGGGAAAAAATAAATGCTTTACCTTCTTCTTGGTACTGACAGCAGTTGCGGTAGTACCCTCGGATTTCTCAGCTTCGGCTTTTAGATCAACCTTCAAATCATCAACAACCATCTTGCTCTCCAGATCCCAAATCTTAATGCTATTCTCTGTGGCAGCACATAACCAGTACCTATTAGGGCTAAAGCACAACGCATTAATCACTGCACCTGCATCCAAACTATAAAGCTTCTTTCCTTCAGCCAAATCCCACAACAAAATCACCCCATCTTTCCCTCCACTTGCACACAATGACCCATCTGGCGAAACAGCCACCGTGTTTACATATCCACTATGCCCTGCGAGGGTAGACCTCAGCTTGCAGTTAGTCAAATTCCAAACCTTCACTGTCTTGTCCCATGAAGCAGAAACAATCGTGGGCTGCAACGTACTTGGGCTAAAACGCACACACGAAACCCAGTCGGTATGAGATTCAGCCTCTTGAATTGTATACTTGCATTCACCAAGAGTATTCCACAGCTTGATTGTCTTGTCCCTTGAAGCGGAAACGATCTGTCGGTTATCAAAAGAGAAGGCAACAGACAGCACATCCTTGGTGTGGCCGACGAATCGGCGAGCAGACACACCAGTAGCCAAGTCCCAGAGGCGGAGCTCGCCGTCCCAGGAACCGGACAAAGCGAACTGACCATCGGAGGAAAGAACAACGTCTTGTACAAAGTGGGAGTGACCAGTCAAACGACGGCGAGCAACACCGTAGGTTTTTTCATCTTTGGTTAAGTGCCAAAGAATGATGGACTTGTCGCGGGATGAACTGACAATCATGTCAGTGTTGTCAATTGGTGTGGCTATTGCTGTGACCTGATCAGTGTGGGCTCGCATGGTGCCTCGAAGAATAAGGGTCTCGGTGGCCATGGCTTGGACAGAGAAGAGAGAAGTTGCTGCTGCTGTTTTCTAGGGTTTTTTCCCCCCCTTTAGGAAGAAAGGCAGCCAGGATAAGATAATTATATAGGGAGAAGAGCAAGCGCCACCAAACTAGGGTTTTAAGATTATCGGAGATCAACACTGGGCTATGATATAGTAAATGGGTTAATGGCTTCTGTTTAGTCAGCCCAGCAAAGGCCCAGCATTTCTTAATAAAATTATTTATGTGTCTTATATTTCTATTTCTTTTGTTGGCTATCAATTTTTTGTTTAAAATTTTCACATTAAAAAATGTGAAATTTGTGTCTTTTTTTTTACCTTAAATAAAAATGAAATTATTTTAAAAAAATTAAAAGCAATGATGATTTGGTATCATTGTTGGTTTTTGCCTTTTGTTTTCTATAATTTAGAAATTATTTTCAATTTTTTTTATAGCCATTATATATATATATATAAGAAGATGGTGTGTAAATATTTTTATTCTTAAAGCTCTAGCACTCTCTCTCTGAATTTTCAATACTATTTATGGACATTAATAAGTATAAATAAAAGAAGTATTTTTGTTATATCAAGAGATAAAAAAAAATTGAAAGTATTTATTTTAGCATAATATACTTGTCGCATCACAATTCCAAATCAAGAGAATAACATCCTAAGGGCCATTATAAATTTTAAAATTTCAACAATAACTCAAGCTTTTTATGATTAAAAAAAGATTAGATTTATTAAGTTTAGTTTTAAATTAAATTTATTGGTTGTAGCCTAAATTAACTTTTTTGGATTTGGAATCAAATTAATTTTTTTTAAAAAGTAGTCTAAATATATTTCATAGTTCTTATGTTAATATTTTTCTAAATAAAGGTATTTTAAGTAATTTTCATATAATTTTTCTAAAATGTCTTTTGGATAAAGGGTATTTGAAGTAAATTATATTGATCTATCAATAAATAAATAACAAATCTATTAAATAAATAAAAAAGTATAGCAACATAGAAGATAAGCAGAGAAGACATCAAAAAAAGAAAAAAAAAGAAAAACTAAAAGCCAAATACAAATACTTGAAAGTTTTCTCAAATTAATTTAAATCAAATCAAGGAAATAAGATATTAAAGTCATTTTCTTCAACAAATCAAGAAAGTAAGGGATCAAAGTATTTTTTATTAAATTAAGGAACAAAATTATCAAAATCATTTTCGTTATCAAGTTAAGATCTTACAAGGTTAATGCTTTTAAACTTGTGTAAAAACTTTTCATCCCATTAAATCAATTCAAATTAAAGATCTTACATGGTTAAAGTTTTTGATCTCATGTGAACACTCTTCATTTTAATTGAATCAAGTTAAGTCAAAAATATCACATAGTTAAAAGTTTCAAATGAGTGTGAATGATCTTGATCAAATTAAATCAAGTTAAAGATCTCATATGAATATTTTATCATCCAAAGCAAAATCTAGATCAATCTTTAATTAGAAGTGTGTGCATGTGAAGAGAACCTCAAAAGAGTTTTTATTTTATATAAAGGATATTTGAGATAAATTGTATTGATCCATCTATAAATAGACATAAAAGAAAAGAAAATAAAAGGAGAAACTAAAAGCCAAGTACAAATACTTGGAACTTCTTTCAAATAAATTCAAATCAAATCAAGGAAACAAGATGTCAAAGTCATTTTCCTTCGTTAAATTAAGGAAGCAAATGATCAAACTTATTTTCTTCTTCAAGTCAAGATCTTACATCTTTAATACTTTTAGGCTCGTGTAAAAACTCTTCATCCTTGTCAAATCAATTCAAGTTAAATATCTCATACGGTTAAAGCTTTCGATCTCGTGTGAATACTCTAATATCACTATAATACATGATTATATCATGATCATGAGACTATCTTCTTTGTTGTTGTCTTTAAAATAGATTTTCAAAGCAAATCATAAATTCATGATTATTCTCTACATGATCTCTTATGTTCCTTTACCTTTATCAACTAATGGGTTAATTTTAAAATATATTTTTGTATGTATTCTATCGCAAGTTATTAATTGTCTCTTTTCGAAGGAGACCTTGTTATCCAATTCTATATTAATATATCATGTTTTATAGCCTCTTTCAACTATAATTATTCCAGCACACAACACTAATAACCAAGAATTATTGGGCTTTAATACCAACTAGTGTTGACATAAACAACATAAGACAGATATGAAGCATAAGCAACACAACATTCTACTAAATAGTATCACCACATAAAATCCTTGATTCAAAATTTCATTACTTCTTATTTTCTTTTCATGTAAACACACAAAAAAACATAGAAAAAAGGAAAAACCAGAAATGACTCCCGAATCAGCAATGATATAATTTTTCACTATCAATTTTTGAATCAGTAGTGCCATAGTTTTTCATTGCTGATTTTCGAATCAACAGTGACATAGTTTTGCTACTAATAATTGAATCGACAGATGTACTATAAAACCCAATAAAAAATTAATGTTGGACCAGCCTATTCTAAGAAAGAATTAGGATAGGAACCAGCCTAAAATAACTCAAAAGAGGGATAAGAATGAAAGATATATAATACCTAAACACCCCTATATCATTTAAGAGGGGGTATAAATGCAAGGAGAGCAGGAGGGTGACCTTTTCTCTTTCCTAAATGGGCGACCAACAACCTTAGACTACATCAATCTCCTCTTTTATAAAGCAAAACTAGCTAGTTGTATGTAATAAACCCTTTCCTTTCTTTCAAAGAGAAGACCCCTAACCCAGCTGAATGCATTCCTTTTAAACCCTAAAGAGGAAACGAGAGTTAAAGAGTACCAAAACATGGCTAAAACCATGACAAAAGAGGGTGTGTAAAAGGCCGGTTAGTGCAACTAGAGAAGGAAGAAAGGAAAAATAGAAACCAAAGAGGAAGAAGAAGTAAAAAACTATGGGTTGAGAGGGGAGAAAAACTTGTTAAATACCTTCTTAAAACTACTAAAAACTAAAAGGTATAAACCAAATCTTTTCTCCTCCATTGTTTGGACCTTAGAAAAAAAAACTAAAAAAATAACCTAAGACTTTTAGATCAGTTATGAAGAAAACCAAAACTAACTAAAAAGACAAGAAAATAAAGATGAATGAGGCCTAATTTCTAGAATAATTAACATAGAAAAATGAATAAATTGAATGGATAAAACTTGGTAAAGATAGGGGTGAGCAAATTCAGTTCAGTTTGGTTTTTATCTAAAAAACTAACCAAAATCAAATTTTAAAAAACTTGAAAATTCAAACCAGAACCGAACTGGATCTAGTTCAAACTGACTAGTTTTTGTTTGGTTTTTTAACAGAAAAACTGAAAAACCTATATTATTTTTTGGGGCCTTTTTAGCTTTTTTGGGGCTTTTTAATGGGTTTTATGATGGGCTTATAATTAATGTAAATATTATGTAATTTTATTACAAAATTCTATAATATATTTAATATTTTTTATCACTAAATATTCATTTATATTAAATTATTAGTGTTAATATTATGTTTAATATGTTGCAAGCATTTCTAATATTTATGTTTTGGAGTTTGGACTGCTCATGCATCAAAATGTAAATAACACACACACCAAATTAAAATTAAAATTACAAAGTATTGCCTTCAAAAGGGCTTAAAAAAACAACAAATAACATTGCCATAACAAATAAAATATTTCATGTAAAAAATATAAATCTTCATTGTGCACATCATCTCAATCAAAAAGCATATCAAGATGACAAGAACATTGTACTTTGATTCTGTAATAGCATTAATATCAAAACCTGAAAATCAAGTTCTAAAATTATAACATGATAAAATAAATTAAAATATGAAAAAATAAAAGGTAATATTTTATCATCAAAGTAATTTTTGAACTAATTATCATCCGTTACTAAATGTAACTTTCCACCAAATTCTACAAAATAAATAATTAGACATGTTAGATGATTGCAAACAATTTAATTAATAAATAACAAATAAAAGGTGCAAGTTTCTAAAAAAAATTACCTAACTCAAGGTTTTTGTAGGTTTCAAGATCATTTATCAAGCTTCTAATATCAGTTGGAATTGATACATGATGTAACTAATTTTGACAATAAATGATTGCTTGAACAGTTGTTGGAGATAAAAAACTTTAAAATTGATCAAGTACACGACCACTTGTGCAGAATGCTAATTCAGAAGGCACTGTAGATATAGGAATAACTAGAATATGTTGTGCAACCTTTGAAAGTGTCTTATATTTCAAAGCATTGCTTTTCCACCAACCTAAAATATCTAACGTATCATCATTAAGATCCTCACAACCTTTAATCAAATACCTCTCAACCTTATTTTTATTTTCCATACTATCCATCTCCAGTAAATATCTTTTGAATTGAGCCAAAGTGTTAACATCTACCTCCATATCATCAATAGCATTAACATCATGTTTATGCCTATTATTATCCACCACTTCATCAATTTTCAAATAAAACTCATATAAGCTCGCTAAAGTATCTTTCACCTTATTTGTTAGCAATTGTGCTTTGTCATAATCATACAAATCACCAAAACAAAATTTCACATATTTCAACTTCAAACATGGATCTAAGACATTAGCCACATATAACAAAAAATTCTTATTTACGTCACACCCTTAATACTTCTCAAACTTTAACATCATATTCATTGTCATTCCACTTAAAATACTATTTTTATTTTTACACAATCACAACAAGTTTGTATGTATGTAAATCAATTCATTGAAGAAAGAATTTGATTTGACATGAAATGAGCCAGAAAAACTCAATGTAACCATATAAAAGATCTTTAAGAACTTAACCAAAGTTCTTATATTTTCTCAATCCTCCAAACCAGGTGGCTTTATGTTTTTTTTTATTCCCCTTTGAATCAACCTCTAAAAAGTAACTCATATACCTAAGTTCTTTTTCACCTAACCTCACAAACACCTTTTCAAACTTTTCAGCAGCTTCTAGCATAATATAAATTGAATTCTATCGAGTTGTAACATCTAAATACAATGATTTCTTACACTTTATATGCAACTTTTCAGCACACTTTTTAAATGCAAGATGCCTCAACGATGAAGATTTCATAAACCTAATCGAATTTTGAATCTTAACAACTGAATCATTAATCTCTTTCAAGCCATCACACACAATGAGGTTTACAATGTGTGCACAATATTTAATATACAAGTACTCATTTGACAATATATTAGTTGGCTAATATCTCATTACATTCTTTAAATATGCAATGGTCACATTATTAGAGCTTGCATTGTCTAATGTAATGGTCAACAGTTTATCAATCCCCCATTCCAACAAACAATTCTTAATAACTTAGCCAATTATCTCACCCATATGATTGGAAACTTGACAAAAATTAAGAATTCTTTTATGCAAATTCCAGCCATTATCAATCCAATGAGTTGTTAAACACATATAGTTAATACTTTAGATTGATGTCCATGTATTTATTGTCAAGCACAATTGTTGACCCCTGAGAGTTGTCCTTAATCTATCATTCTCTTCAATATAAAGTTTCAGAAAATCTCTCAAAATTGTAAAATGAGAAGGAATGTCAAATCTAGGTTGCATAGTCCTAGCAAATAATTTAAATCCCTGACCTTCCACAAAATTAAAAGGCAACTCATCAATTATAACCATATTTGTTAATGCTTGTCTGCATTCATTATAATTATAACCTATTGCCTTAAGACTTCCCACATTTTGTTCTCGTAGTTCACCTTTCTTTATCTTAGGTTCTACTACCAAAACCCTTTATTTCTTATCAACCATAAAAAGGAACTTCTTACACATTTTTAAATGACTCCATATATTACTTGTGTCATTAACAATAGTATGACATGCATAATATTTTCCATAATAATTATATTCAGCTCTATGGACTTTAGGATCAACATTAAGTTTTGTTAAGTGATCCCAAATTTGTGACTTCTTTTTATCATCATCATTTCTTTTCCTAGATGTAAGGACTTGAGGTTCTTTACCTTTTGTATTTGTGATGGATCCTGTATTGGTTGATTCTACATTAGGTTTTGAAGTTGGAGAAGTAGTTGATATTGGTGTGGTGCCCATAGATGAAGCATTTTGAATTTGAGTAGTTTTTATATGTTATTACATAATAAAAACATGTTAAAAACCAATAATTTATAATAGATTAACAATAGTATGACATGCATAAGTTCAATTGCACTTTTAAAGATTATTTTCACAAGTTAAGTTCTTTTATTTTGGTTGATATGTTGTAAAAAAAATTATATTGCCGAGTGCTAAGATTGTATTTTATAATTTCAGTAAACAATAATACAATACAATACAATATATATAAACATTATTCTCTATTGATAAAATACAAAAAATTGAATTTTCAGAATTGATAAATTACAATCCATCAAACCCCCTTTTTTTAACACAAATAATAAACATTATTTTTTGTTTTTTTAGCACACAACACATCATAATAATGGATTAGCAATGATATTTAAAACAAATGCTTCTTGAAGAAAGTGTCTTTTCCTATTTTTCTCCCTGATGTAATAACATCAGGCTTATAATACCAATTCACCGTATTAGTATTCTAAGCTTTTATCATTTATTTAGTATCATTTTCTTCTCCAGTCACTTGGCTATTGATATAATGAGATAATTTTTCTAATCTTTTACCAGTACTCCACCTTAGAGTATGAGTGGAACTTGATCTCTAATCTCTAGCTAAAATGGCACAAAGAGGTTTCTTTAGTAATGATCAAGTTTTACCACTACCAGTGCCAATTATTCCCATTTCTATCAATGATGTGTTGTTAGTTTTAGCATTTGAAACAATTAATTTGCTTTTTGTATATTAAATTAACATGCAAGAGTTTGTAGATTAAATTAACCCTCATTTCGATATTAATCTAGATTTCATTATTTTTTTTTGCTACTCATGACCTTAATAAAACACGAATTCATTAATATATTATCTTTCTCAACAAAGAAAAAACACATTCCCTTTATCATAAATTTCTTATTAAGAAGTTTGTTAAAAAATAAACAGAATCACAGAGCATATGTTCCAAAAAAAAATAGAGATTAACAGGAAAAAGAAACTATACTTAGTGTGACACGATTCAAGGTTGGGTGTGACAGGTGGAGGTGATTGCCTAACTGGATCTAGAGTTAGACTCTAAAGGTTCGGTGAGATGGTGTGGTATGTGTCCTACTATTCAAGATCAAGTGTGATCGTGTGAGAGAGGGACGTGGCTGACTGGGGTTTAAAGATGAAGATGGTGGCCGGTAAGCGAGGGATGTGGCTGACTAGTGTTTGAAGATAAAGATGCTGGGAGAGGGATGTGGCTGGTTGTGGTCCAGTAGATGAAGATGGATTGATTTCATTACAAATGTTGAATTATGAATTGTGAATTATGAGTTGAGGGAGCGGTTCAGGAGCAAGGAAAAGGACGGTTGGAGCAGGAGTATGGATGATAATGTTAAGAAAAATAACGTATTTTTTTTTGTATTTATAATACCCCTTAAACCAAACTGGTTTGGTTTGGTTGGGGTTTTTTCGGTTTCAGGTTTCTAAAACTAAAATCGAATCGAACCGGAAATTTTTACAAAAACATTAATCGATTTAATCATTTTTTTATTTTGGTTTTTTTGGTTATTTTTTTCTTGGTTTTCTCGATTTATTCGGTTCCTCAATTTTTTTGCTCACTCTTAAGTAAAGGGCCAGCCATAACTAAAGGGCTGGTTAGATTGCATACTAGATTCTAAGAACAAAATGTATGTTGGAACCAAAATGCATGCAAATGTTCATGTTTTAAAATTATATGATTCTGTTGGATTCTAAGAACAAATTGTATACTAGAATTGAAATGCATGTAGATGTTCATGCTGAAATTGTATGATTTTGCTGGATTCTAAGAACAAAATATATGCTGGAATCGAAATGTATATAGATATTCACTCTTAAAATTGTATGATTATGTTGGATCCTAAGACCAAATTACAGTGTCAATAACAAAGTAGTTTTCGTTGCTGAATTATGATGTCGGAAGAGAATCAGTTTTCACTACCAAATTATGGTGTCCTTATAGAATCAATTTTTGCTATTGAATTATGGTGTCAGCAATAAACCAATTTTTGCTGCCAAATTATGGTACTAGTAGCGAATAAGTTCTCATTTTTGAATTGTGGTATCAACAGCGAATAGGTTCTCATTGCCAAATTATGGTGTTAACAACGAATTGATTTTCACTGCTGAATTATGGTGACAACAATGAATCAGTTTAGAAGCAAACTAGTTTCGCTACTAAATTGTGGTGTTAATAGCAAATCGATTTTCACTACTGAATTATGGTGTTAGCAATGAACCAGTTTTCATTGCCGAATAGTGGTGTCCGCAACGAACTAATTTTCGCTACTGAATTTTTTATCCACAGTGAATCAATTTTTGTTGCTGAATCATGTGATAGCAACGAATCAATTTTCACTACCAAATTTTATATCACCATCAAATTAGTTTTCATTCTAAATTTTATACCACCAGCAAACCAGTTTTCATTGTCAATTTTCTACAATAGACCTCCATAGCATAATTGACTTAAACGCTTGTAATGATTTCATTATATGGTTGTGTAATATATAGAACACATGATTATAAATATGGATATTTTTGAAGTATGTATGGTGACGAGTTGTGTGGTTACTAATTGCAAATAGGTGACTTCACCCCTTTATAATGTAACATTAGTTTTTAAAAATGAATTTATTACAAAGAATCAATCATTGTATTATACTGAATGTTAATTATCATGAATATTTATATGAGTATTGTGAAGGATTTACAATTATGTTATACTGAATGCTAAACAATTATAGAATGTTTGTTTGATCTATTGTTGAATGCTAAACAATTATAGAATGTTTGTTTGATCTATTGTTGTGTCGTACAAAAAGCTAAATTGTTACAAATATTTATATAAGTATTATAAAGGATTTATTGTTATATTATAATTAACATTAACTATCATGAATAGTTGTATCCCTTGTATAAGTATTACAAGGGATCTATCATTGTATTATATTGAATGATAATTATCATGAATGTTTGTATAAGTATTGTGAAGGATTTATTGTCATGTTATACAAAATGCTAAATTATTATAGAATGTTTGTTTGAGTATTACAAAGAATCTATTATTGTGTTACATTGAATGATAAATTACTATGAAATGCTTATTTAAGTATTACAAAGGATCTATTGTTATGTTATATAAAATGCTAAATTGTTATGGATATTTGTATAAGTATTATGAAGGATCTATCATTGCATTATACTAAATGTTAATTGTCATAAATATTTGCATGACTATTTATTGTTATGTTATATAGGATGTTAAATTCTTACGGAATACTTGTTTGAGTATTACAAAGGATCTATTATAGTATTACACTGAACATTAAACCATTATGGAATGTCTATACGAGTATTACAAAGGGTTTACTATTATGTTGTAATGAATGTTAAATTGCTATGAATCATTTGAATGTGCATTCCAAATGATATATTATCACATTATAATGATTTCATAAACCGCCTATGAAACATTTAATTAGTTGATGATTAACTTTAACTAATGACATTTAAGATAAATGGTTGGGTTATGATTGTTGATTAGCTTTGACTAATGACATCCTAAAAGAATGACCAGTTATGTTTAATGATTAACTTTGGCTAATAACATTTAAGATAGATGGTCGAGTTATAGTTGTTGATTAACTTCAACTATAGCATTCTATAAGGATGAATGTGTTTGATAATCAGTTTTGGCTAAGGGCATCCTAGAGTGATATGCCCGATTTGAATTCAAGGGTTAGTTTCAGCAAACGGTATTCAAGATAGATGATCAAGTTTGATTATTGTAATTAACCTCAATAATAAATGAATTATTAAAGGTGGTATTAAGTAAGGAAAGAGAAAGGAAAGAATTGTACTCTCTTGGGCCATAAATAAAAAGTAACATTAATATTTCTTTAGTTATCCATTTTTATGTTTTTAAATTACTTATTATGCTTGAAATTATCTTGTGTTGTAACAGGAACATCGCCTCAACAAGGTGTATAAAGAAATATGTTCTATGACTCATCTTTTGAAAAGAATTATATTCGTTTGTTATCACCTTTATATGAATGAATGTACTAATTGGATGGGTATTGTTCAATACTTTTGAAATGATTAGTATCAATAGTTGTAATGGAACATTGACGCCAAAGTCTGGACGTGTAAATATGATGTTATGAATTCATGTATGTGGTATTTCTTTTTTGAGGATGTTGTATGCTGAAATCACTTGAGTATTGTACTATACTAAAAAATAAATTATATTGCGATAAACCCTTAAATACCATTGTAAGAATGTGTAAATATGTACTGTCATTATTTATGGGATGTTGATTTGCATTACCCGATGTGAGTTGTGCGTTACAAATGAATGAAATACATTTATAAATTCACACAATGATATTGTGAAAACTTTAATAACCTGATGACAAAAAAAAATCTCTATCAATTTTGGCTTTGAAAAAACAAGGTTACTACATTTCAAGTAATCTGCTAAAATATAAGTTAAAAAATTTTATTTATTCTAGGATTCCTAAACTAAAAAGAAAAAACAAAATTACCAAGCATAATATTTAGTTTTATAAACTAAATAGGTAAAAAAAAATGATAAAAGAAACAAGATGCATGTCCATCTCTTTAGCTATAATTATTCTAGCACATAACACTAATCACCAGGAATTGTTGGGCTTTAATAAAAATTGACACACACAAAAACAACATAAGAGAAATAAGAAGCATAAACGACATAAAATTTTGTTGAGTAAGACACCATACAAAAACATTCAAACTTTTATTACTGAATATTCTTTTTTAAGTAGTTTAATGAAATAAAAACTAAACAATTCTATTTATATTAGTTCTAGGTCTATCATGAAAAGGAAGAAGAGCCTTAATAATAATTATAGATTCATTTTAAGGTTCCTAAACTAAATATAAAAAAATAAAATTACTAAGCATAATATTTAGTTCCGAAACTAAATATGAAAACAATAAAAACACCATAAAGAAAATAGTTTTCTAAATTAAATAGAAATAAAATAAATTGAAGGAGAAAAATAATTTTATATTAAAATTCTTTCATATTTTTATAATAAGTTTTCATGTAATAGTCATATGAAACTAATCACAATCAAGAAACTAACTCATCTATTATTGTCTGTGTAATGAATTCTTAATTCTAGTAATGAATCTTTGATTACTTTTTATATGATCTTCCATGTCTCTTAACTTTGTCAATTGAAAGGTTAATTTTGCAATCTATTTTTACATGTTTGTTTTTTTATAACTGGTTCATTATTGTCCTTTTTTTTTAGGAAGCCCTCATTGTCATCTTTTATATAAAAACATCCTTTTTTGTGACCACTTTCAATTATAATTATTCCAAGACATAACACTAATCACTAGAAACCGTTGGGCTTCAATACAAATTAGCACAAACATAAATAACACGAGAAAGAAAAGAAGAATATGCAACACAAAATTCTTCTAAATAGGATCACCACATAAAAATCCTAATTTAAAATTTTATTACTTTATATATTTTTTTTAAGTAGTTTGCTGAAATACAAGCTAAACAATTTTATTTATGCTAGTCCTAGGTGTATATTGAAGAGGAAAACGATCCTAATAAATAATTATAGATTTATGCTAGGATTTCTAAAGTAAATAAAAAAATAAAATTAACAACCATAACATCTAATTTTCTAAACTAACTAGGGAAAAAAAAAACAAGGTAAAGAAAAATATTTTTCTAAACTAAATATAAATAAAATAAATGTAAGCAAACAAATAATTTTATCTAAAAATCCTTATACATTTTCGGAATATGTTTTGATACAATGATTATATGATAATCATCATGATTAAAAGGCTATCTCCTCAACTTTTATCTTGAAAATGAATTTTCAAAGCTAGCTATGAATATATTATTACTCTTCGCATGATATCTCATATTCCTTATCTTCATCAACAAATGAACCAATTCTACTATATATTTTTGCATGTCTTCTACTACTAGTTTTGATTGCTTCTTTTTCAAGAAGAGCTTTGTTATCCACTCCTACTAAGCACGCAATGTTTTGTAATCTTTTTCAATTATAATTATTCTATCACACAACACTAATCACCAGGAATCATTATAATGTAATATTAACTAGTGTAGATGAAAACAATACAAGAAAGATATGAAGTAAATACAAGAATTATTATCATGCAATGTTTTTTTATATATATATATATATTATAATCTAATATTGCTATTTTTTTCATGGTTTTTTTATTGATTTTTTTCTTAATTTTATCCATTGATGTCAAATTTAGATTTGATTTTTTTTTATCAAATTTCATATTTATTTGGTTTTTTTCTATTGTATCCTAAGCCCCCTATTTTTTGCTACTTTTTTTTTGCAAGTGTTTTTTTTTTATCTTTTTCAATAACTTCATCCTTTAAAATTAAGTTGGATGCCATTTATGCTTTTTAATTAAGCTCATATCCTGCTTGATTTTTAGATTAGATGAGGTTTAAAGAGGTTCGCCTAGGATTGCTTTTTCTATTTCTAAAGCTTTTTTTTTTTAGTTTGACTTTTTTAATTTTGGTTTTTCTTTGATTAGATTCATATTGAATTATTTGATAAGCCAAATAGGTTCGATTGTGGTTTATTTATTTATATCCTTTAAAATGTTATTTTAATCAATAATTTTGAACTTGAAATTTTTTATACATATTATTTTTTATATAAAAAATTATTGTTCCATCCACAGTGAATTGCAAGCAACATGTCTAGTATTTAGTATTCACGTTGTTGTTGTTTGTTGATGTATGCACACCTATAATAATTCATTTTTAGTATATGTTGGTAATGATGTGGGAATATTCTTAAAAAAAAGGTAGTTTTTAGATGAAACTACACTAATTGGTGTATTTTATAGATATTTTTTTTAATGATTTTGATAGAAAAACATTTTTAAAAATATTAATATTAAATAAATAAATCCTAAATCATCGTTGATCAGTTTAGATTTAGCCCCAGTTAAAGAATAAAAAAAATTACATATAAAAATAAGTGAAATCAAATATAAACATGATTTCAAATTTTTAGGGAAAATTATAAGCATAATTATTTTCCAAAAAAATTAAGAAAAAAATGAAATAATACTAAAATTTGATAATATTATCCAAATTTTAAAATAAAAATTAATGTGACATAGAAAATTTTTTGGAACAACATCTATTAAAAACGATGTTTTTTAGTGTGATGATAATTTTTCTGGAATAATAAGAAAATAAGTTTTTATAAATATTATGAAAATTAATCATATTTGTTTTTATTTTGAAAATCAATAATTTTTTGGATTTATTTAATCATTTTTTTTTAATCTGAAAATAACAAGGTGTCACATTACTTTCTTCCTATGTCGTATATGCTTGTTAAAAAATTTCTATCCTAGATGGAATGCACAGAAGAAAAATCAACAGAAGGACCTAATTCAAAAAATAAAACAGTTCAAGAATGATTAAACTCAATATTGAAAGTTTAGGGACTAATTTTAAATATTTGAAAAGATCAAGGATGATAGAATCATTAGCCTTAAACAACAGGTTTGACTCAATATTCATCAAACAAAAAACAACTCCTACTTAAGGCAAAGAAAGCCAAAAGAAAAGAACATTTGTGAGCGTTCGGTCCTGGAAATAGCCAAAAAGAGTTAAAAAAAAACATAACTCAAAAGTATTACTTCCAATCCAGGTGCTCAACAACCATTTTTGTTCGTTACTTGATAAAAAATACGTATATTTTATTTTTAAAATTTATTTTCGATAATAATATGTAAAAATAATATAAAAAAATATTTTAAAATAAAAAATTAATTGTTTACAAAAAGTTACTAGCGCTTGGTCCCTTGGACGTTTTTCTAATCTCTTCAGAACCCTCCAAACTGTCCCTTGCTAATTCTTTCTTGTACACAAAAACCTTAGATTTCTCCCCCTTCCCTCTCCCTTTATCAAATCCCTATTTTTTATCTCTCTCTGTCTCTCTTCCTCTCTCTTTCTATCACGACAAGCTCATATAATAAGCATAACCTTTTACTTTGCCTAAAGGCAGGTTATCATTAGCCTGCCTGCGACTTACGCTATAACTGATGGGTTCGAATGGTTTATGGACTTAGAGATGGTCTCTTGGTTGTTTGCATAGCACCATAGTATTCAAAAATGCTTTCTTTAAGGTTGGTTTTTGTGTTTAATCTTCTGGTTTTATGCTAACTTGCTCTTTTATTGCTTTAATTATCTTTTTCTTCAAATGGGTTCTCATATCTATCAATCTTTATGTGGCAGTTCTGGCTATGTTATTGTTTTTGTTCGTTTACTTGTTTTTTTGTTTATTATTATTCTGGGCGTGCGTCTTTTTCTTTATTTCGTCGATAATATTTGCTAGAATAACTTTTCGCTCTTTCGGAAATGTTTCTTAGGAATTTTTGGAGAAGGCATAGGAGTAAAATTCTGATTACAGCAGGTGTTTTAGGAAGTGGGTATTTTCTTTATAGACTATACAATGCTCACGAACAGAGGCTCGCTGATATGGAAAGAGAACTTGCTCGCCAACGGGCAAATGATGAAGTCATCAAGGCCCAGTTAAGAGAAATTGAATACGGTGTCCACCTCCACCCCCCCTTCTCTTTAATGTTCTGTTGATCCTTATGCTTTAACTTATGATTTGTATTGATAGATTGCAAGCCCATATCGAGAATGTGCAATTAATAGCTGATACAACAACATTGCCTCATGCAATGCAATATTTAAGAAGGAGGATAGCGGAAGAGTTGGACCTTTCTCAGCTCACTGAAAGGCTACAGAAAGGGAAGGGTAAGCCATACACGCTTACCTCTTCAGAGAAACTTGAACTGTGGGACAGACTCAAAATCCTAAGTACGCTGCTACCTATTCTCTTCTGCCTATTCACGGTGCATATGATATATAACTTAGTTTTTCTTTTTTCTTCTACTGCATTTCTATAAGTTTCATTTTAGTGTATTTTTTTCACGGGTGTGGTTCCTCCAGGTTTCACTCAAATGGTGGTGTCGCTGTGGGCTGTGACAATACTTAGCTTATATATCAAAGTTCAAGTAAATATTCTAGGAAGACATATGTATATTGATACTGCACGTGGCCTTGGAAGCTCACTTTTACTTGTAAGATCCATTCTGTCTCTGTTCCCATGTTTAAGATTCATGCTTGTACACAACCATCATTTGTCCGAACTATTAGTGTTTCTTGAAGCAACTTTTGTTAAATTTCATTTGCATGACAGTCATGCTATCATCTCAGATAGCTGTTCTCTGGTTAGTTAGTCCAATGCATTTGACTTTGGTGCTGAAAATCGCTGAGATTCCCTCTAATTGTTATTTGGCTACAGATTGCTATTAGTATGTCAGTTAACAAACTTGTTATGAGCTGAGTAATCATAGGGGTTTCTTCAAAGAGTAATTTAGTCCGTGAATGAAGTTTACATTGTGTAACCAACCCAAATACTGTTCTTTTCCTTAATGTTCATCTTTATTATTTGTGTTGTTAAGCTGCATTGACTTATTTGGACTGTGAAAAGGTTTGTACTCTCAGACCATGAACTAATCCAAAAAGCAGATTGGGGATCTGCAGATCCGTATTTAGATGTCAGTTGTCACCAAAGTTGAATTACTGAATGCTTGTTGTGTTGAGTGTGGATACAAAGTCAACCACAAACCAGCAAGATAGACATCTAAAGGAGGCTGGATAATGTGCTGAAAACAGGCTGGAGTAATGGCTGGTTTGTCTGCCATTGTTGCAGGAGCAGTGGCTGAAATGGGGATGTCCTCCCCTCCACCCACATTTTCATGTATAAGTAGAGGCATGGGCAAGAGAGAAATAAGTAGCAATACATGTAGTAGAAGGAGATGCCTTAGTGGGTACCAGCTGCTGCAGTTGTGCAGCAGAGAGATAGAGAGAACTGGGAGTTGAGATGAGGTGTTCCTTCTCCTTCAAATTGCAGTTTTCTTTCTATATAATGAAATGAGTTGCTCTGTGGATGTAGATAGTCGCTGAACCATGTTAAAATGTTGTGTTTTGAGCCTGGACATTAATCATGGATCTTAACACATTGTTTTACTCTTATGCTTCTCGATTATGTTAATGAAGGCATTTATGCCAGTCTAGACCTTAGGCTTGTGGAGAATATTCTGGTTTCGTATAGAAAGAGCTGTATAGTACAGTATATTATGACACTTAGAGGCTGTTTGTTTTTGCATTTAAAATTGCGTTTAGCTAGAAAAAGCATTAAATTGATGCTTTTTTACTGTTTTCCAATGGTTTTGATGTGTTGATGTCCAAAATAAAAACAAATCTGAAAAAAAAACATTCTGATGCATTTTCAAGCGATAAACACTTTTGAAAAGCACCTAGCACGTCAATACCAAACACACACATAATGTTTTAAGACTGAAATTGTTTAACTAAGTACATGATCTAGATTCTTGATGTTCTGTACAATGGAGATCTGAAGTCATTTATTAAGAGCTCACATCTGGAGAGTATACAATAGCTGGCCTATGAGAACTGATTATCTATCGAGATAGTCCAGGCTTTGGTTAAATTGAATTGTTGATGAAGACAGGTTTTGCTCGTGACATCCTCCACTATGCCTGGGGAGGTGAGAGGCATTCAGAGGAGCTCATTTATTAATTATCATCTGATGTACATAATAGTTAAATTTTTTCTTCTCGAGAAACTGGGATAAGAATAAATAATGTTTTAAAATTTTAATTCATGAATAGATTGAATTAATGTGCTGAAGTGGGAGCTTAAGAAATGGTTGGTTTCTGGATGGTTGTTTTGATGGAGGTCTATATTTGTAATTTTGGAGCTGGGACAGCTGTTGAATAATGCCTTTTATCTCTGGTATAGGAATGATGTGATCACTATTTGAGACCCCTATTCAATTCCTATGCGTATTATATGGCTTTAGAGGTCAATGTTCTTTGTTTTTACTGAAGGTTTCAATCCTCTAGGCATCTTCCATATAAGAAATGTAAGTCTGGTTTTTAGTTTTCCCTACTGTGAGCCCCTTTGTCAATTCCCTTCGCATACATTGTGAAACTGTGTGTCAGCAATTTTATCGGCAGGAGAATGTTTCTGCATGTGTGATGCTGGATAGCGCTGAAAAATGAGGTATGTGATGTCTTGCTTTGGAAGGCTGTTGGGATGTGATGATAAAATGAAGGTGTAACTCCTGGCTTGGGAGGCGGTGAGGAGGGTTGAGAATTTATGCATGGAGGAATAGGAGAGAGAGTTCTTGGGGATGAAGATAGGTGAGAATTTGTTTGGTAGAACTCCAGCACTTAATTCATAGTCTTTTTTTAAAATAAAAAATAAAAAAGCCCCCTCCCTTGTATCTATATATACTTAATTTCTGACATGGTAAAGAACAAACCTGTTTGCAAGCTATTCCTCAGCAACTCATAAGGTAGTAGCTACTAGCTACTTGTTACCTGTACAAGTGACTATATTTCTGGGTCCTTGCCGGGTTTCATGAGTTAAGTCTGCCTACAATATAATATGCACTCTGATTATTTCTCAATATTTTGTCCAATGGCATGGGATCTGTCAGGAGACTTGCCATAAACATTGGGTGGTATTGGTCCTGAGCTTAATGGATAAATTGTTAAAATGCGTATTGGGTCCTTTTGCTAGGCTCCAGTAGGGGTGGAAGATTGTAAAATCTTGTGGCATTTCTACTATGTTTGCCATGCATTAAAGCATTTGGATGGAAAGGAACTCAAGAACATTTGATGACTGTTCTCTTTTGGGGAATTACTTTGGGATGGAATTGTTTCCTGGCCTCTCTTTATGGACTTATGCTTTTGGAGGTTTCTAGAGTAGTCTCCTCAATTGTGCATCAGGATGGATGTGCTATAGTGCTTTGATTTTGTCCTTATTTTTTCTTTTTTCCTTTGATTTTGTAGAGAATATCTTGTTCTCCTTGTGTTTGCATTCCTCTTCTTCCAATACAAATGAAGAAGAACAGGTATTCAATAGTTGACTTGGTATCTTAGATGCAGATGTTTGTTTGAGGTCATTGGCTTGAACGCATAAAATGAAAATATCTCTTGAGCTAAAGTTTTTACCAATAGTCCTAATTCCTCCTCCTTTGGCTGCTTGTGAAACAATGCATCTAAATGGAAAACATTATAGGTGATTAGAGAATCAACGGGGAGAGGTATTAGTGATTCTTGAAGTTATGCCATCTATGATAATAAAACACGTCTTGTGGTTCTTTTTATTTCAAGGTTTAGTGATTTTGCCCCTATTGGGTCCTCTGCTTGTCAGTAAGTGAGAATGCTGAATTTTGGATGGTTCAACTGACTTTATCTGAGTGCTCTGATGTACATGCTGCTTATGGTGTCATACATCATAGTTGTGGCATTTTTTTCTTCTTATCAGTACTGTCATCTTTTCTACCTCAACTTGAGCAACGCCAAAATGGAGACCTGGGGGGGGTGGTGCTAAACTTATTGCTGTGCAATTTTGATGTAAACATTTGCTTTTGGTTGGTGTCCCTTCATATCTTTGGATTTTTATGATATTTTATATTCCTGTTCAAATTAACCTTTATCACCCAGTTAGGTATTTGATGAGTATCATGGTTGGTTAATACTTTGAAAACACTATAACACACTCATGGTAGACCATATGTTCATGCCTTTTGTATTTTGAATGCTGCTTCTAGATGTTCAAAAGTGTCTTGTCATTTTTCTTAAGTTAATCCATATAGACCTACTAAACTTATCACTCTGCAATTTTGATGTAAACATTTGTTTTTGGTCGTTGTCCCTTCATATCTTTGGATTTTTATGATATTTTATATTCCTGTTCAAATTAACCTTTATCACCCAGTTATGTATTTGATGGGTATCGTGGTTGGTTAATACTTTGGAAACACTATAATACACTCTTGGTAGACCATACGGTCATGCCTTTCGTATTTTTAAAGCTGCTTCTGGATGTTCTAAAGTGTCTTGTCATTTTTCTTAAGTTAGTACATATAGACCTACTAAACTTATTACTCTGCAATTTTGATGTAAACATTTGTGGTCATAAACATTTGTTTTTGGTCGTTGTCCCTTCATATCTTTGGATTTTTATGATATTTTATATTCCTGTTCAAATTAACCTTTATCACCCGGATATGTATTTGATGGGTATCGTGGTTGGTTAATTCTTTGGAAACACTATAATACACTCTTGGTAGACCATACGGTCATGCCTTTCGTATTTTTAAAGCTGCTTCTGGATGTTCTAAAGTGTCTTGTCATTTTTCTTAAGTTAATCCACTTCATTCATTTCACACAGGAGAATGTCGATCTCATTGATAGGGATGACCAGCAAAAATTTTTGGCGAGTGCTGATTTTCTTGCTAATAATGGCCTGTCCACATTGATTTCAAATATCCAGGCTGTGGTAACAGAAGTTATTGAGGGGTAAGTGTTTCGATGTTGTTTGAAAAATGGCATGTATGTTCCATCAAGTAATATTCTACTTAAATCAAGAAGGTGCATTGCATAGATTAAAATAATGGAGCAGCATCATATGCAGAAAATTCTGTGTGGATAGTGATGTGTGTTTGCTTATGTTGATTTCATCTTCACTTGTCAAAATGAACATGCTAAAGTCAGAAATTTAACTGAAAATATTTCAACTAAAGTTGAAACTTGGAACTCCATGATTTTCTCAGTCAATCTGGAATGAATCTGGACTATGTTGACTTTATTCACACTTCACTGACTGCATGAAGAAGTTCACATCATCAGAGACTCCTTTCAGCACATGAGAACAACTACCAAGCAAATGGGTAGGGGCACATTAAATCAAGAATTACTCATTAAATGAAATCTTAAATCTGTTACAGAAACATCTGGCATAGTGAACAAAAAGCTAATGTCTTGAAAGGGCATTTTAATGAAAAATGCAAACATGAAGCATCTTTTAGATGGAATGTTTAATGTTTTGACCATTGGACGGTTGCTTAAATTGCTTGTAACTGTAATCCATGCAGAAAGAAGTTGATTGATTTGTTCAACACCACATCTTTTCACGAAACTGTCATGCAAATACTTGACAAGTTTATGAGCGTGGGAAGTCTACATCAGTGGATAGATTACTTAATGCCTGAAGATAGTGGGCACTACAAACTAGGCACAAGCTCCAGCAGTGACGACACGGTCCTTCCTAATAGCACAAATTTTGATCAGCTTATGGTGGAGGCACGAACAGTGCTATCAAGGTATCTTTCTGTTCTAGAGAGCAAAAAAAGGGGCTTATTATGTTTCAGGCAAAAAATATAGTTGTTTTTACTCGTGTAATTTACACATGGGTGGAAAATTAGTTACATGATTGCATTGCTTGGAAGTGCAAACGTCAAGGACTTTTTTGTATTGGTTGACTCAAACTGCTTGGGAATTCCCTTACAAGCGGAGGTTGTAATCTTCAATTCTCTTAATTGAGATGGATTGAACACCCCCAACCCCTCCTTAGCCAATAAGCATCCCTGGGCAAGAAATCAGAGTATGTAGCTGGCCAAACAGAAAACCAAGCTGAGTTCCCGAATATCCAACTGAGCTTCTCAAGAATAGTACTCCTACTATGCTGACTATTATGCCAAGTGAATCACAACCCTGAATAGGAAACTTTAACCAGCTCCGCATCCTGCACATAAAAACCAAAAGCATCCATGTATCCATATCAAGAAAGATCACCCCTCTATTTGTCCATAGAGCTCATAATCGCATTAAAGTCACCCAAGATGAGCCGAGGTCTAGACTGAAATGCAAGGGCATGTTGTCTCAAGTAGTCCTAAAGATCTTGACGGCTAGTAGGAGTATTGAGATCATAGACATAAGTGACCACAAAGTTGCACCTATCAACCAAGCTAAGGACCTCACATGTGAACTTCTCTAGGGCCCCATCCTGTAAGAATGCTACACTTGATAGCATCCAAGACATTTGACATAAATTGCATAGAAGAGGGATTATTCCCATCTGATTAGAGGCAACTTTAGTCTCCAACAAACCAATAAAACTCAATTTGTGCTTGTTAATTCAAGCCTTTACTACATGTTTTGATGGGTCTTAAATGTTTCAATTTCGTAAACTCTTTTCCATAACTGAGTAAACATCATCCTCACCTTTGAACTGGAAAATCATGAAGCCTTGTTGGGTTGTCATGACACTGCCAAGGCCAAAGTCTTTCTGAACTCGGAAAGCAGTAGTGTTTACCGCATGGTAAGACATCACATAACCCCAAAAAATCCAACCAAACAATGTTCCATCGCGATGTGCTCTCATCAACAACATGGTCTGAAATTTTCAAAATTGTGCTAGTATCTTGCCTCAAGAATGAAGCAATCTTACCTCGGGTTGTGGAATTTGACACTTTCACCCTATCAGCCCAAGACCCTCTAGGCTGGTCAGAGGTGCTGGGGGAAGTTGGTGGTGGTGGTGGTGATTTTTTGTTTCATGATGGAGTTTTGTGTGGTGGTGGTGGGGTGGGTTTTTTGTGTGGGGTAAGGTGGGTTTCAGTTTAGGGTTGGTTTGGGGAGGTCGTGGGGTGGGGTGTGGGGATTTTTAGTCTGTTGGTGTCTGTGTTGGTGTTGAATCGAACAACATATCTGAAAATTAGCAAAAGCCAACTGTGATCAGAGGAGTTATGGCTCCGACAGCACCGCTCTCTCTCTTAAAAAATTTGAATTTTGGATTTTAGAGAACTTCTCTTGCCTTTCACAGTCATATCCTCTTGATAGTCCAGACCCGCAACCTTTATGGGATTCAGTTCCTTTCCATCACTAGATCAGTTCTCCAAATTATTATCTCTGGAAAGGTCATTCTTCAGGGAGATCCACGATTGATTCAGCTTGGGAGACTCTCCAGGATATCAGACCCGAAGACACTATGCATCATTTACCCTGGTTCTGTTCTCAGACCATATCCCAGGGCATTCCTTCATCCTTTGGCTTGCTTCTTTAGGTCAGCTTCATACTATGGATGTCCTTTCTCATTATCCCATTGCCTAATCTTGTGCCATGACAAGGGAAAGAATTGAAATAACCCCCTGAGCTCTCCGATCCTCTCCTTTTTGCTTCAAATACCTACAAAGTTCCCCTCCCCTGCGTCATTTCTGTATTTTCCCTCCTTTTTTGTTGGTGGCTTCCTGCTTGCATGGAACTGTGCTTGCTGCTCTGGGATTTAAGTATCTGGAGATTCTTTCCCTCTTTCCAGTTGTCTTTTTACATTACAACATTAAAGAGCTTGTTGTTATCAACCTTGAAATAATCCTTCATTACATGCCTTAGATGTTTTTGTGCTTGGCTTGCCTGGTAGCAGTTGAAAACTGAGAAATTGAAAATTAATAAAACTAACTCTCTTTTCGGCACCTTTAAAATAGAATTTGTTGATTTCCCCCTTGCAGTGCTGAATTTGGTAAAATCATGGGAATATCTTTGAAAGTGGCAGTGGATGCACTGGTGGAGGATATGGAAGCTAAGTGTCAGTCCACCGGGGCCAGTCTAACATCAGGGATGCCATTGGCAAAACTTCTATCACGAGTTATGCAGATAGTACCATCGTTACTCCGTGAAGCAAGCCAAAACCAGTTTATCCAAATCATCCGGACTGTACCAGAAGTTGAACTGTTCTTCACTCTCCTCTATGCAAACAACCTTGTAGACTAGTGAGCATGATTGTATCTTAATCCATGTCCCTTTTTTTTAAAAAAAGTTTTGGCTTTCATACAAGGGGTGCCAGCGCTAAAAATTGCACTGTACCAGGCTTGGGGTCTACAAATGTGAACTGCTTGAAAGGATTCAAAAGAAAGAGTCAAGATTTTTCATTGAAATTGTAATTCTTTATTAACTCTTAATATCTTCATTGAGTGCTTTACCTTTGTCATGTGTCATTTGCTTTGTGTGGATGCTGTCTTTTTATGCTGTTAAAACCGGAAGAATGACAGAAGTTGAAAGTCTCAAACCATTCATGAAGCACAAGAGTGTTTTGTCCCTATCTGGCATGTCTTTTTTAGCGATTTCATTTCAGTTGCGCAACTTTCTTGTTCAATCTCCTGGTGGGCCTGCAATGTTTTTGTAAAGATGCTTGAAGGGAACCTGCTCTTACCGTTCCTGATGAAGCGCTTCTTTGTTCAAAGTGGCTGCCATCAGGGTTATTTTACAAACCAATGTGATGCGTGGAGTCATTGGTGGAACTTTAAAAGCTATTTGTCATTGTGGCGATGGGTACTAGACTTACCGAAATCTTGGCCAAAGCAGTAATTCTGGTCTTCAATGAATGGGAGTATCCATTGAACATGCTCTACCTGTCAAAGCGGTTGAATTGTACAATCATTTTGTAAATTTGTACGTCCTGAATTAGTCATTCTAATTCATACTAGCTAAATTATTTTAATGGTCGTCTGGGCGATACGACATGAAACACCCCACAGTCAAGGACTTGAAGTCAGTAAGAGAGAGAGAGAGAGAGAGAGACCAAATTCACGCAAGGAGAAAAAAGGCCTTCCATTCAGATCTAATTGGTTTGCGACGTGTTTGGAGAATGCTCGTCGGACTTTTAAGTTCTAGTTAAATGAGCCAATCGTAGATCATTTACTAGCTCTTTTGTTTTTGAATCCTTGGTCAAATTATTATTTTTAATTATAAAAAATATATAAAGATATCAAGAAACCTGAAATCTATTGAAAATTAGATAATATTTTTAAAATATTAAAATTATGATACACCAAATGACATGTTTTTATTTAAAAAAATATTAATACGGTAATATATTATATAACCTATAATCCAAGACATAAAACCTTGATAATTCTATAAAATATAATTAAAATAATTAGAAAGCTCAATTCCAATAAATCAAATATCAAAGGATAAAAAAAATCAATTTGAAAAAAAAGAAAAAAAAATACAATTCGAATAAACATAGATAAATAGGTTAAACCCTAATCGAGATAATTTTATAAAAGAACTATACTTTTTTTAAAAAAATTAAACGATAAAAAAAATTATTTAATCATGTTCTAAAAAATAAAATTTGTTTATGATTTTTTAAAATAAATAAATTCTTTAATTTTATTTAAATAAAGTTATAAATAAATTAAAGGAAGCACTTTTAAAAGGGACTTGGGGAGCTCAAACTTAATAGATTAACTCCCAGGTTTAAAAGCAAAGGCAAACCTATGTACCAATACAATTTTATTTTATTTTGGATTGATTAAGTGGATGATGCGACCATATTTTTTTAGGTGATATAGATAACTTTTCATTTACATTTCCAATTTTGAGCAACCTATGAATCATCAAATAAATAAAGGGTTTTTCACTTTTAAAAAATACATTTTTCAATCTTTTTGTTTACCCAAAAAAATTTATAAAACAACTTAGAGACCTACATAAATCCTCTTATGTTTCAAATAACCTAAAAATCAACACAAAGATAAATAATCATGTTACAAGTCTCTCTATTGAAATGGATGACATATGATAAGAGAATTAGGGCATAAGAGATTTGAAAAGGTGATCGTAAGAATTATTGTTGTTATTAGATGAAACATAACATTTTACTTAATGTCTTTTTTTTTCAAATAATTTTTATAGATAATTCCATGTTTTGGCTTAAATTTATAGAAGAATTGTTTAGCTTTATTTGTAACTAATTTGATAGAGAGAATGATTATCCAGATGAAGAATAAGTTTTGATAATCTCTCTTATTTCCTTCATCTCATTTTCTTTCTTTTCCTGTGTTAGTTGCATACATTATGTTTTTATTTTTATCATTGGCATCAAGTCATTCCTTTTCATAAAAATACTTGGAAGCAATCCAAATAGGCATTATATTTATTAAGCTTGTTCTAAGTGGTATTAGAACAAAAACTCTTTGGACTTGAGAAAATGATCTCTTTCATACAGTCCCAAGATTTTACAAGGCACAAATATTCCCTTGAAATTATTAGTAAGGAATAAGCACTAAAACATGAGCTATGAAGTAGTTGAATTTATAGAGTCAAAAACTAGAAAATACAAGATCTAATTATAAAGCCAAGTTTGAGGAATTAAAATATATTATTAATGGGTCTTACCAACAAACTTCAAAGTAATCAATAAGTGAAACTAGTGCTACCAAGGATAAACAAGCCTTTTATAAAGGTTCTTTTACTGTTAAAATCAGTCTGATTTGTGAATTAAGGCATAACCACTACAAGGTACATAAGCCCAAACATGATTTTTCCCACTTTGATGGTGAGAATATGCATAAGTGGTTTTGTATGTGTTATCAATATTTTAAAGTGAAAGTCAAGGTTTTTAATAATTTTAGGTTGGCTTCTTATTATCTTGATCATTTAGCCCTTTATTGGCACTAAAATTTCATAAGGAGCCTAGGAAATTTCGAGGTAACTTGGAATGGATATATGAAAGCATTACATGTTAGGTTTGGGGGTTAGAAAGACTCATTAAAGGAGCTTTCTGGATACATGGGGAATCTAGAGATATATGTTTAGGATTTTAACATATTACAAAATAGAGCAAAGATTACAAAGAGATAAGTATTAATGGTCTTCATAGGATGTCTTGAGGTTGAAATCAAGAATTTAGTTAAGATGTTTAAGCCTAAAGCATTAAAATAAGCTAATAACCTAGCTTGTATATAAAAAAACACCCTTTTTTATAGATATACTTATCAAAATTTCTTTGAATATTTATCTCAAATCATAACATAAACTACCTAAATCAAACTTAATCCCCATTAAACTCCTTATAAAAGCTTACCCTTATTAATCACTAACAGTTTAAAACCTTTTTAAAATGGCTTATTACTCACTCTAACCTAAAATTATAATAACAAAGTCCCTATTAAACCTACCAAATCTCTAAAGAGCAGGAAATTAGAGGAAAAAAGAGTAAAAAACTTATGTTTTTATATGATTAGAAGTTTGTACTTGGGTAACCAAGTAAAAATAAGAGGCTTTATTCACTTTGTATAGTATATGATGAGGAAGACACTAAAGAAAGTAAAGTTAAGGTGGATAAATTTAATTTTAAAACAGTCATTCCACACATCTTCACTAATACTTTAGAGATCACTGTGGATTTTCACACTTTGAGAGTGACCGGTAAGATTGATAATCACTCAATTTTTATTATGATGCATTCAAGTTGTACATGTAATTTTCTCAAATTTAAAGCAACTAATATGTTATAATGTAATCTTGTAGCCATAAGCCTTTGATCCTTTGATAGTAGAGACAATTAATAGGGGAACAATATGTTGCACAACTATATGTAAAAATTTTAAATGGAGAATGGAAAAGGTGAATTTTGAAGTTGATGTATTTATTGTCTATTTAAATAATTATGATATATTGTTGGAAATACAATGGTTAACAATTTTAAGTGACATTGTATCTAACTACAGGGAGTAAGATGTCCTTCAAGTGATAAGGTAAAAAGATGTTGTTTAAGAGTAATAACCATACATAGTTGTAAACCATCAAGTTTAAAAAACTTAATAGTTTATTAAAAAGCCTTTTACAATTAATAGAAATTAGTTATGTAGTTTGAGAATTATTAAGAATATTGACACTACAATATATTTTATGTCTACTACCTTGGTGCCTAATATGGAAAGAAATTATGCTTTATACAATTTATTAAAGTGTTATCAGAAGATGTTTAATGACCCCAAAGGGTTACCACCACCCAAATCAACCTATTAATTTGAGGCTTTATAGATATTTTTGTTTACAAAAAGATATTATAGAGAAAATATTTTTAAAATGACAGAGTCAAAGATAATTTAGCCAAGCAATAGTCATTTTGCTTCTCATATAATTTTGGTTAAGAAGAATGACAATTCATAAAGGCTTTATATATATATATATATNACTTATTATCAAGGACAAATTTTTTATATCATTAGTGGATGAGTTACTAGAAGAATTCATAGGTGCATTTGTGTTTTTAAAGATAAACTTAAGATATAGATGCCACTAAATTAGAATTGCCTTACAAGATATGTTTAAAATTACATTTAAGACTCGTAATAGTTGCTATAAGTTTTTAGTCATGTTTTTTGGGTTAACTAATGCTCATGCCACTTTTCAAAGCTTAATGAATGATGTTTTTAGAAGTCACTTTAGGAAGTTATTGTTCTTTAATGACATTCAAATTCATAGTCATTTGGTGGCACATCACCTAAAACATCCAAAGATAGTATTTAAATTACCAAGGGTTCATAAACTAGTAGTAAATTAGGGCAAGTGTGTTCTTAAAAATAATCAAGTGGAGTATTTGGATTATATTATCTCTAAGAGAAGGGTGTCTACTAATCCATAAAAAATCAAAGTTTTGGTGGAATGGCCTTTACCTAAGCTTATTAAATAGATACATGGATTCTTAGTCTCACTAACTATTATGGAAGGTTTGTGAAAGACTCATGAATAAAACATTGAAATAACTGTTAAAGAATGATGCTTTTGAATGAACTAAAAAAGCAACGTAAGCTTTTAAACTTCTAAAAGAAGCCATGACTCGACCTCTTGTTTTGGCACTACCTAATCTAAACAAGAAATTTATAATAAAGATTAATGCCTCGGGAGATGGTATAAAAGTAGTGTTATTACAAGAGGGGCACCCTATAACTTATATAAGTAAATCTTTAGGACCAGAGCAATAAGCATTGTTTACTTATAAAAGGGAGATCTTGGTTATACTATATATAGTGATAAAGTGGAGACATTACTTTTAGAGAAAACATTTTAAGATTTGAATGGATCATGTTAGCCTCAAGTATCTTCTGGAACAAAAGGTATCATATCTTAGCACTTATGGTTAGCTAAACTACTAGGGTTTGACTATGAAATTGAGTACTAAAAAATAACAAAAAATGTAACAACTAATGCTCTCTCTATGAACTCCAATTATAAAGTATTTATTATAGTGATGTTTATAATATCCACCAATGTATAAAGAAGATCAAAAAGTCATGGGAACAAGAAATGTTATAGAAGGCATTATGTTAGATCTATAGAAGAACGTTAATTCTCACTCTCATTATAAATAGGTGAATAACCACTTGAATAAGAAAGAAAAGATAGTAGTCGACAATAATTATAATCCTTAACACAAGTTAATTTATATGTATCATAATTCAACTATGAGAGGGATAATTTAAAGCTATTATGACTACTAAAAAGGTGAGAATCTTATTCTATTGAAAAAGACTACAGAAGCAAGTGAGGCAGTATATGAGAGGATGCCGTATGTATCAAAAAATAAAACAGAGAATATGCTCTCTATTGGGTTACTAAAACCCCTACCCATTCTTTAAGTACTATTTACTTATATCAACATGGATTTTATGGAGGGACTTCATAAGATAAAGAAGTCATCTTTAAGGTAATGGATAAATTCAATAAATATGCACACTTTATGACTACTGGTCATCCTTATTCTGCAACTACCATAGCAACTACTTTCATAGATAATTTAAACTTCATAGTTTATCTACATTTATAGTTAGTGATATAGATATTATGTTTCTAAGCTAACTTAAATAAACCTTTTTGCCTATCAAGAAGAGAAATTGTATTATCTCATTACTTATTACCCCCAAATCATTAGAAAACTAAAGTAGTTAACAAGTTCTTAGAGAATTACTTGAGGCGTCTAAATGAAAATATATAAAGTTAACGGACAAAGTAGCTCTCTCTAGCATAATAGTGGTATAATATTAATTATCACACTTCTATAAGATCTACTCCATATGAAGTTATATATGGTTAGACTCTTCGACTTCAAATTTTTACTTTTATAAGGATTTTAATATCGAGGAAATTGAGAAGTTATTAACTAAGAGACAAAATGTGCTCAAATTAATCAAGAATAAATTTGAGTTCAGCTCAATATAAAACATAAAATGACTTAGTTAGCAAACAAGAAATAAAGTGAAAGAACATTCAATATTAATGACTAGGTGTACCTAAAATTGCATCCATACATGCAGAAAATCATGGTTTAAAGGGTCTCACATAAATTATCAACTAGGTATTTTAACTCATACAAGATCATAAAACATAATGGAGTATTGGCTTACAAATTAGGTTTACCCTTATTTGTGTCAATCCACCATATTTTTCATGTTTCACATTTAAAGTGACATGTAAGGAGTAAAAAAGTGTGTTATATAGATGAAGAATATGTTTTTAGAATCCCCCTCCTCCAATCGCCCTTTTCTTTCTTTTTCCTTGTGTTAGTTGTATACACTTTGTTTCTATTACTAACATTGACAACAAGTTATTTCTTTTCATAAAAAATACTTTGAAGCAATTTAAGGAGGCACTATTCTTGTAAAGCTTGTTCCGTATCAATCTGAAATACAAAGACTTCTCGAGTTTAAATATACTTTCTAATGTAATTATAAGGTGAGAGAACACCAAATTTAAAATCACGTCATCAAATGAAACCCATGAACACTAAGATTGACCTTTTCAGTGTTTAAAATTATTATCAAATAATACTTTCTCTCTCTACCACCAAAACTTTTTCTTTCATTTCTCAAACCAGAAACTAAAAAGAAAAAAAAAAGGAATGACTTTTATATCAAATTTAAAATTTTAGATTTTAAAGGACTTAAATGTTGTCATTTTAAAAGTAAGAGGGTGAAAGCGAACTTTTCACCCAACTCTTTAAAATTGCCATCCTTTTTCTTTTTCTACTTTATTCCTCTAACTTTTGATCCTACCCCTTCTTAGAAAATTAACCTTAATTGGCTATCAATTTGACTGTAAAGAGCTTAGTCAATAAAGAAATTAAAATTTTAAAAAAATTATTATGACAATCTATAATGAATTGTGTGAATATGAATAATGACGTGAGTTACAGTGATTTTCCCATATTATTTAGTATTTTATTAAATTTTAGTAAAAAACAATGTTGATTTGAAGTCAGAATTTTAATATATCCCATCATTATACAAATGCAGAATAAAATAATTAAAATTTATTTTCGGATTTGATGATTAATTTGTAATTTGCTATAAA
This sequence comes from Populus ilicifolia, assembly GCA_015708895.1. NCBI lineage: Eukaryota > Viridiplantae > Streptophyta > Magnoliopsida > Malpighiales > Salicaceae > Populus > Populus ilicifolia. Next base: position 94,433 of record SRLM01000169.1, read on the forward strand.
TAAAAGGCACAATGAGATAATGTTACTCTATCTAATAAAAATAATAAAAGCACTCCCTTACCTTAGTAGTGTTGTTGAATTAAGCTTGTGAAAATATTTTAAAAAAGTGATGTGTTATTGTCAATTGTAGGTGTTATATTATCATTTCTCAATTCTTGCATAATATCTTAAGTAATCAATCCTATAAAAAACAAATTGCTTTTACAAGGTAATTAATGAAAGGGAATTGAATTGGATAAAGGGAAATGATCAAAGTTGGTAGAAATTCTTAATTCAATATTAGATATAAAAGGAGGAAGGAGATGATTAAATTAAAGTTTGTTTATGATTGAGAAATTCAATTTAAATAGAGTTTCTTCCTTATAATTTTTTTTTATCATTCACCATAAATTCTACAAATATTTGTTTTGTAATAATATAATTATAAGATAAATATTATTGTTAAAGCTATGATGTAGCCTCTACATGACATTCTTGATTTTTTTTATTTATATTATTAAAATAGTTATCAATTCTTATTGAAAGTTCATCATTTTATCTAATATTGTATGATTGATCATTATTTAACTAAATTATTGTGTGTGTTAATATTAAGAAATTATGCATGTTGTTTGCTTTTAATATATTCCGTAAATTACACAAAAGACAAAAATTCTCAACATGAACTATCTTGAAATATTATAGAACTTAATGTATTTATATGCATCTAAACTCATATAGAAATATCATAGGTTATTGTATATGGGCTTAATTCTACTCAAGATAAATTTTGTCCATCAGTTAAATTTTTTACTATTATGCTTTTGTTTTATTTTAATTTGCTTATCCATTAACCTTGTTGCATAAATTTAGTTGTTTCTTAATGTCAAATAATTTAGAGCTAGAATAATTTCAAAGAATTATTGTTTGGTGTATAAAACATCTCTCATTCAACCCTTTTTTGTATTAATTTTTAGAACCAAAATTGATGCAATATTAATTGTGGTTATTATTGGTGTTTTGTCTTAATTACTTGTTATAAAAAAATAAAACTTGATAGTTTTTTTTTCTTTTTAAAACCAAATATTTTCACCTTGAAAAACAAATTTTTTCAAGCATAAAAATGTTACTATGTAGACAATTTATTTATAGGCCAATAAAAATTATTTATTTTAGTGTAAAAAAAAATATTTTAAAGTAAACTCAATGTCAGGCCCTGAACCTAGAAATAAACTAGTGTCATGTCATGCGAGATGAGCGAATTTGTACCGAGTTAAGTGAGTGTTTAGCTTAAGCCCAATGTTCATTAGCTTAGGACCTCTTACCTCTAAAATATTTGGTGTCTTATGAGTATGTTTTAACTCTTCAACTTTACGCATAACTTACAAGGAAATCTAGTCATCTCTAAATATAGAATTCAAGGTTCTTGAGTTTATAAAAACATGTAAACCTAAGATTTTTTTAATATTAGTTTTCCATTTACTCATAATTTTTTGAAACATATTAATACTTCATGTTAAAGTACTTTTATTATATAATAATTTTAACTAAATTTTTAACTTGAAAAGGGAATGGTACATTTATCATGGTCTTATATGTGCCTATTTAAACACATTTAAAAAAAATTCTAACAATTCCTTAAATAAATGAAAGTTGTTTGACTAGTATACAAAGACTTAAAAGAAACATAAAGAGATAGTAAATTGGTATATCACCCATCATAATAGGTAGCTTTTAGTTTTAAATATTTTTTAATAAAAAGCTATCATATTTATTAGTTAACTAGTAAATGTGATGTCTTAAATAATTCAATATTTTATTTAACCAAGATAATGCTTCCTTTAATTTTCATGGTGATGTTCATTTTAGCTTTATGGAACTCTTAGTTTTATAAATATTTTCAATAATTCAACCTTTCAAAATTCTCAAATATTAAACCACATTTCTTACTTAATTGATTTTTTATTAAAAGTATTTTGCTACAATCCACTTGTTAAAACAAAATATAAAAATCATTAAAAGCTTAACTTACCTTTATTATGTTAAAGTTAGCACCCTTTTTTCCATAAAAATAGGAAGAAAATTAAAAAAAGGAAGAAAATTATACTTTTTGAGTGCTACTAGGAGTGCTTTGTAACTTAGTTTTATCTCTAGCCAAATATAATGTGAACTTTATATGTAAAAATTCAAAAATTCATAATCAAATTGACACTTCATAAAGTTAAATTTAGGCTTGTAATTAAACTTATCACAATAATACCTATACTTAAGCACTCATACTTAAAAACCAAACCTTCACTTAATACCTATAAAAAGACATGAATTAGAAGTATATAAAATTTCACAAAACTTAATTAATTCTTTAATAAATTAGAAGTTAACTCTCACATATAAATATTCACATATAAATATTATTTTTAAATAATCAATCCATCTTTTATTAAGTTATTTTTACAAGCTAAATAAAACTATTTAAAATAGGTGAGAAAATCTTAAACAAAGTTAAAAAAATAATAAAAAAGTTTTAAATAAAGTAAAAAAATATAAATCAATTAAAAAACTAATACAATTCATATACAAGAGATTTTAGACCTTATGTAAAGATCTTCTCGATGTATAATTGCTTTCAAACTTTAAATTAATATAAAAACTTCTAGTAAAATTTCAGTACATACGAACATTGACAAACCACAATCTACCAACCAATTTTGTAACAACACATTTTTATTAAACCAATTACAATCTACCAATTGATGACCTTTTCCACTTCTACTATATTAAACCAACACATTTTCTCTAATTAACTACGACAAATAAATAATGGTTTCATCGATGAACACTGAAAGTGTTAAACTAACACATACACACGTACATACGAACATTGACAAACCACAATCTACCAACCAAAGTTCTGCTAAAATTAATTTCTGTTGTACTCAAAACCCATCATTCTTCACTAGCATAAGCGTGATATCAATCCTTGCTAGCTCAAGATCTCATATTGGCAGCCCGCAACAGCATGCCAGTAAACTTGTTATACTCAGATCGCATATAAACAAGGATATAAACGACTCATCATTCACAAATGATCTGTGATGTAGCTATCCCAAAATTAAAGATTGGAATAACATAATTATCTGCTTTTAAGCTGAACTCCCCATTGGCAACAAAATTACAGATTTCCCTTCCATGAGCAGGAGACATCTCTTAGTTAACGGTGATAACATAACTGTTGATACATTGAGGCCCAAAAACAAAGAGAAAGAGAGCGGTTGAAGGGTCTCTCTTGCTAATCAAAACATTAACAGGCACATAATTTCCCTCGACTGCAAGTGTTCAGAACTCGAGTTTCTAAACCATTGGCCTGGAACACAACACAGATCCCGGCAGACTTATAAATGCAGTTAGCATCCACTAGCAATAATAGCGAAGGCAACTGCTTCAACCGAGGTAAGTCAGTTCCCTGCGAAGAACAGGCATGGTAAAGGGAAAGAATTGAAAATTAACTCCTACAAACAGCACAAAAGCGATTCAAACAACGAGTAAAGGATCAGTCCCACGCAAAACAGTCAACGATGAAACAAAAACCATTAGCAAAAGACTTGAGATGGAGATGGAGAAGGTTGAAGGGGTTATGGGTTTAGAGCTCCCTTCAATCCAAAAAGGGATCTAACATTAGGCAATAAAGCTCCTGAGATATGCAAGCCGCAAACCTATCCTTCAGTTGATAGATAGGGCTGTGGATCCATAGCTTAGCAGCTTAATCTACCCAGCAAGAACCTCTATTGGACTTCAAGGAGCTCCACTCCCTAATCCATCACCCATCTCAGCTTTAATGATTTACAGAACGCAACAAAACCCTAACACATAGACACGACTACACAAGAACAGACATAGAAACTCGTGCATAAACAACCACCCTAACACCATATTCGCCTCTTTATATCAGTTATACTACATATATATTTGTAGATCTGATTGACCTCACTGTGCATGCATCCTAACACTAGAAAAGACAACATCTTAAAGGAAAAGCAGATAAGAGAAAATAAGAGAAGTGCAGATGCGAGGGCCTAGTTATGTTCACTAATTAGTATTGAATCCACTGAAAAAAAAAAAAAACAAGATGAAAAGGGTTCAAAGAGAAAGAAACACAACACAGTTTAAATTTAGTATCTAAACGTAGATCGCATGTTTTCTTCATTCTTAAAGCCACCGGCTACAAGTATGAGACGAACTGGGCATCTGAAGATGACCGTTCCATGAGAACATGAAATTTGGGAGCAAACCCTACACCACTAATAATAGTTTATCTACGAAGACTCTTCATTGCTACCTTTTATAGACATCTACAAATAGTAGAAAAAAACCACCTAGAGAGCCTGTTTGAACCACCCATCTACCCTTATGTCTAAAAACAACTATTTTTTAGCGCGGTAACCATTAAAAATGCCCTTAGGTTAAAAGAGGAGGACGCCTTTTTTATAGTGGTTAGAGTTGATTAATAATGGTGGGTCGGCAGGAGCTAGGTTTTTTTGCCTCCATCAAGAAAAAATCGGGTGGACACCGGCTTGTTAGATTCCTTGTAGTGGCGATCACATGCCTGGTTTGCTTCTGGTCACGATATATTCGTCCATTTTATCGAGATCTTCGCTTGAATAGGTGCTTAAAACGTTAAAAAAAACACCATGAAACTAAACATAACAGAAAACGTATAAATTAACTTGTAAGAGAAAATCAATTTAAGAATTTATCGACATCTAATAGTTTTAAGATTTAAACTAAAGTAAGAATCAATCCGTCTTAAAATAATTTATTATTTACCATTTGATGTTTACGGTGTAATTGTTGTATTGTTATTTAAGTTTATTTAATTTTTTACAAAAATTACTGTTGATAAGGAGGGAAAAAATTGATAGAAGAAAAATTGAAAAAAAAAAGTTCAGAAAGACAAAGATTATTGTTAATATCTTTATCATTTTTTGGAATATTTTTGTAAAATAAATAATTCCAATAACTAATTTGAATATTATTTTTATTTAAAAAACATTTTTTTAGTTTAAAAACACAGTTTTATTTTAAATATATTTTGAACTGGCACAATTTTCCAAGAAAGCAAAAAATGCTGGCGAGATCTTTAATTTATTTCCTCCTTGTATCTCTCGGTTCAAAGCACGAACTTAAGGTTGCTTTCATGTATGAATGGTTTGATCTCTTTCTTCAATGGCGCTGTCTGCCATGGATGTGGGATGGGAGGGCTTGGTGACCATCATGGTCCTGCTGATGTTAGATGTGCATGTGGTTGGAAGTACAATTTCTTCTCTTTCTTGCCGCTCCAGTGTCATTAGTGATTTCTCAAGCAACGGCCATAATTTGAGGTTTTTTTTTTTTCTGTTAAGTAAAAGAAAGTTAACAGCACATAAAAATTTTAAAAAATAATATAATTTAACTAATTGTGAGTCTGGGATACAACTCGTGTTTCTCATATTATATCCAGAGCATGTGAGTTTCATACAAGAGATATATATCCAAATGATTTATAACTTTATCTCTATTTGAGCGTTTTAGGGTTCTTTCAACTAGTATTAATGAAAATATACATTCTAAGTTCATGAAAATATATAATAGAATATAAATTTTTTATCAAGATGAAATATATGTTGAATAAAAATAATGTTTAGATTTCTAAGGATAATAAAGAAGCACAAATTAAGGAAGAATATGATGTTGATAAAAAAAACATAATATTAATAGTGATGATAAGTTTCAAGTGATGTTTGAGACACCACCAACAGCTCCCTCATTGAAAAAGGTTTTTTATAAGTATTTGGATATTTAAGATGAAATCTCCTAATATTTCTTCAAATGAATATGAATCATTTTATAAAATACTCAATTGTATATATTAGTTATTTAATAGGAAACAATAAGTGATTTAAAGGACATCAAAAACATGATGGATAATTTTCTTTCTCATTATCTACCATCTTAGATTGTATATTAAAGCATATGCATTGTGTTTTTATGTTTTATCCTTTTTTTTTAATATTCTTCTTGTAATGGATAATGTATTAGTTAAAAAATTATACAATGAACTTATTATTATTTTTTATTTTCATTACCTCTCCATTATATGTTTTTTTTACAACAAAGAGGGAGAGAAATGTAACTTGCATGTGTGTATTTCGTTACAAAAAAAAGAAGGAAAAAATGCTTAATAATAAATGCATATATTTAGATGGAGAAATCTAATGCGCATGTTATTATACTGCTTAGACAGTGCTAAATTGTTAAAGTTTCATATATGTTATACCCAAACATCACAGCAATCACTTAAAAATTAATTTAAAGTGAAAAAAATATAGATATCTGACTTCTTATTATTTTAGAGAAAAATATATTGTTCAAGGAGTCACTACCTAGTATTATAGTCATTAAAAACTCTAAATTGATCAACAAAGATTATATGATATGGGACTACTTATGTGAAAGGAAATATATTATCACTCCTTAAGCATCCTCTCTAAAGTAAACTGCATTGCTGGTTTTGTCTAAAATTGTTAAGAATTTGTTCTCTTTTTCCTTTTCTGTCATTCATTTCATGTTTCAGACTCTAGTGTCAGTGAACAATTCCTATAAATATTTTCAACTTTGACATTGGTAAATATCACACAAATTCAAAGAAATACGATACTCCTAACTCTGATATCAATGAATATTTTCACAAAAAATAAATTTGAAAAAGAAATTTTCTATGTCATTTTTCTTATTTATCCTTTATTTTTATTTATCCTTTTCAAATGGAAATAAAAAAAAACCTTGCAAGACATATTTAAATTTAACAACAATAGTCCATAAATTAAACGCATAGCTAAAACAAATACAAGTACAAAGAAAAAAAAGTGCAAAGGGCCATAAATAAATCAACAAAGAAATTTTTTATGTCATTTTTCTTGTTTATCCTTTATTTTTATTTACCCTTTTCAGATAGAAATTAAAAAAAAAACCTTGCAAGACATATTTAAATTTAACAACAATGGTCCATAAATTAAGCACATAGCTAAAAAAATACAAGTATAAAGAAAAAAAAATGCAAATGGCCTATATTTAAATCAACAAAGACCTCTAAATATTTTTGAAATTTTCTGAAATCAAAAGAGGTTCATTTGGCATAACATTAAACTAGAATGAGCATAAAAATTATGGCTAAGGCATAAGGGTGTATTTTACTAAATACTCCCTTAGCAAACACAATTATGGTTGGCTGAGCCTAAAGTCCATAGTTGGCCCATTTTTATTTTTTTTTTAATTTTTAGGGCTGAGTCTAGCCCAGCCCATGTTAGACTTAGCTGGCCTGGCTGGGCAGCAGGCACGCGTGGTTCAAATCATATATGCGCTGCACGAGGCTAAGGTAATTGGATTACCTTCACCATGTTTTCTTCTTTTGTAACAAGAGATGCATAAACAAAAGGAAAAGGAAAGCCTTACCTAGTGTTGATGAAGGCAAAGGCGGAGACGAAGATGAAAGTGATGGTCTTATCTAGAGAATGTTCTTTTTTCCCTTGCTTTTATGTTTTTTTTAATGGGATCTCTTTTTCTTTAGGTTTTTTTGTTCCCCTGTTTTCTGCTTCTTTTTTTCTCAATCCCTCCTCCTCTTCTTCTAGCAACTTACTGGCCTTTTATAAGGGCAAAACCAATTGGTTGTTCCCTAGTATGCCTCTTTTTTTCTTGGTAGAGGATAAGTCTTGCGAGGACTTGGATGTGGGATTCAATCCTTATCTTCCTCGGAGTTTATTTCCATGTAGGGATAATTTTGAAACCCCATGTTTTGGATGGATTGGGACACTAACATTTCTATCACTGCTAGGTTATTGGTGGTAATTTCCTCCACGTTGTTGCTACATCATGGCGACAAGGAACATAGGGGTGAACTGATTAGCTGGTGATGGAAGTCGTGGGTGTTGTTGTGTGTTTGGTAACCGATGTTTCATTTTTACAATGAGTTTTATTTTGTTTTTTAAAGGAAAAAGACAATGAATAGCAACGAAAAATAGTGTCATATTGAACTGAAAAAGACAATTTCTCAATTTGATCCTTAAAGTTTCCATATTTTTTAATCGGCCCCCTAGATTGAATTTCTGTGCCTTTTACAAAAAGGTCCCTAGACATTAATCACTTGTAATTTTATCCTTAACGAACTCAAAATCTTAATATTTATTTAATAATGCCCCTAATTTCATTAATTAAACTAATTCTAAGTTTAATTAAGTCATTAAACTTATTCATTCTTCAATCAAAATCTCAATATCATTAATTAAACCTAATCAAAGTTTAAATGAAACTTCATACCATCTAATTATTTTAATTTTTTAAAAAATTAACTTTTAAAATCATAAATCAAACATGATTAAACCTATCAGAACTTTATATTTGTGTTATCTCGGTCCAAACCTTAGTTTTTCATTAATTTCCTTTTTTTTTTAATTTTATGTTATCCAAAATTGGATTGTGACAATATATATTGCATTGCAAAAAATAAGGTGAGATGCATTTTAAGCATTAAGTTATCTATTTATTGTCATCATAAAAAAAAGGAGAATTGCTGACCTTTAGAGTCACATATTCATGTTTTTATATATTTTGATGATAATAATAAAATGAAAAATGAACTAATAATATTCTTGATTAAGAATAAACTTTAAATAAGTTTTATATGAAGAATATATCAATAAGCATGATGGATTTCATGAAGAAATCAATCAAGAAGTTCGAAAAGAAAGAAAAGTCGAGACTTAGATTAAATATTTATTTCAGTGCTTATATGTAAATTTTTATATCTTATTTGATAGCACAACTAAAATAAACTTACAAAGTTCACTTTGAATGCATTAAATAAATGATAGTAAAATATAAGATAGATTGTTATAAGAATTCACCTAGGTTAATCTAATAAATTTAGAATTCTTTATGAACTGATTGACAATTTGATGTGATCAAATGAACTGGTTAACTACTTATTCATCGATATAATGAACACTTAGGAATTGTACAGGAATCAGTTGATTAATTAGTTTGACCAATTTATATTGGTTGATTGTTTGAGCTGGCAATAGGATTACAATGGCTATAAACATCTTATTTTTATTAAAAACATATATATAGCTTCTTTAGTTACAAAATTAACAAGAGAATTCAAACATGTATCATATAAAATCTATTCTAAAAGTAGAACAGCTATAAAATCATCAATCCTTAATCATACTCTAATTTATACTATTAAACCTCCATATCTTATAACAAAAGTATTCAATCTTATTCTTATAACATTTAAATATCTTTAAATCCTATAAATGCTATTTTGTGAGATATAAAAATATTATAACTTAAATTGTATTATCCACTTTAGTATGAAAGTTGTTATGAAAAACAAATTCATTCTTATAAGCCTTTAAGAGTTAGGTAAAAACTCCTAGAATTGGTGAGGGAATTTCACTAAGAAAAAATCATGAAAATGACATATCTTTAAGTGGAAAAAAATCTTAAAGAATAAATTTCTTCAAATATTGTAAAAAGCTTAGTGTGGATTCATCAAATAGCTATTATACTCTTGAACTTAGAATAGTGAGGGAATATAATACCTAATTATGTTTTAATATTTAAGGTATGGATGTAGGCTTACTAAACCATATAAAAAAAAGTTTGTAAATTCTTTCTTTTATCTCTTTCTTTAAGTACTTTAATTGTATTGTTGGTTGTTATATTTAATTGAAGTAATTTGCATTAATTATTGAATTTAGTGATACATTTAATTCAACCCCTATTAGGGTTTTAGTTGTCTTAGTCCTGTAACAACAGGAACTCCCATAATATAGAGTTTACTTTAAGTTCCAAGTTACACTCGAAGGATCATTCAAGCATCACATGTAGTTAATCCATCTAGTTTAGATGGTAAAACAAGTATTAACATAAGAAATTATTATACGAAAGCTCGGTTAAGTATGACATTTTCTTTATATTTTTATGGAGAATCATAATAAAGTGCTGATGAAAATGACTTTTATATTAATAAAGTTAAAGAAGATAAGAAAGACAAGATGTTGAGTTTGTCAAGCCACTAAACTAACTTATGACACCTCTTACTTCTAAACTTAAGTACGTGACTAGGTATACCTAATATGTATGTAATGACTGGATTATAAGTCATAAGCATTCATGATTATTAAGTAACTAATTGAAAGTTGGATAAAAATTAAAATACAAGTATAATTGTATTATTATAGTGAAGAGGTGACATATTAAAAATTTATTGCAATACAAGGTCTAGCATTCAACTAAAACTTATGTGTAATTGGGGTGCATTAAAAAACTAACTTGTGCATGGTATTTATGTGAGGGTATCACTAGAAATTTGATTTATAAGAGATTTCAAATTTAAAAAGATTATATACACGCTGAAACCCATTTATTTTAAAACATTATCATCAAATTGACTAATATATCATTATTCAGGTGATATTGACAATTATAAAAAATGATATAAATATTATAAAAATACAAGATATTATGGCGAGGGATTATCAATGTCACCAATATGTTAGGATGGATCTTATTTGTGGTTAACAAAGTTCCCACTATATTACTTTGATATAGTTAACAGATATTGCTCTAATCATATAATGTCACAGTTTGACCTATCTTGACATATCATAAATTATATTGATATTAGTAATTAGTCATATGCGATCAATTATCAAGGTAAGTTGGAAAGGAAATTGCTTGTAATTGGTGTAGCTTACCTAAATCTTTGGAATACCTGTATAAATCGAATATTTAAAGAGTGATATTCAATAATTGTTTAGATACAAATATGAGATGATATTTATCCAAAATATGTTGATTTATTGCTCCTGTATGATCATATTTTCCAAGGCGTTTACATAATTCAATATATTATAAGTTCTAATATTCAAAACATAATTGATTGGTATGCAATATGTCTTTTCTATATAATATTTATTAAATATTATTAATGTTATTATATATGATAAATATTAATTATGTTTTAATGTATATATACAAATTCATTACTTATTATAAGAAGTTTAGAAAGCAATAATCATTATCTATAAAGGCATTAATAAGAAAGTACATATCATGACCAACACTATACTTAATTTGTGTTATGATGGACTTTAGGAGGTTGAGGAGACAGAGCATTTTAAAATGATGTTAACAAAAAAATAAGATTTCTTATCATGAACAAACACCTATTATTAGAGAGGTTAGTCCATTCACAAGTAAATCAGACTCATTCACGAGTTAATATGATTTTGATGTTGACTCCTACATAGATTATTAGGCTTTTCCTTGAGCTGGACTGGTTCAGGAGAGTGTAAACTTGTTTATGAGAATTTCATGCTCGCCATGAGTTTTTTAGACTTGTTCACAAATATTTTAGGTCGGTTTAAGAACTGTAATGATTTTTAAATGTAGTTAAATTATATAATTTGATATAATAAGAATCATGGACTTAGTTTAAATTTAATAAAATATGAATTGTGTTTGAATTATGAATTGTTAATTTTGATTAATTATGAAGTGTGTTTTTTTTTTTTAATTATATTGGTGAGGTAAATTGTAAATTATATTTCTAATTGTGAAGTTGGGTTGTGAATTGTGATGTTAGAAAATAAATTGTAAAGTTGTGTTGTTCTGGTTAGTCTGTGAATTATGATGTTGGAAAGTGAATTGTAAAGTAGTGTCGGGCTGGGTTGGCTTTTATTAGCAGGGAGTTAGAGAGGCTAGAAAAATTATTATGGCTATATTTTTTTTGCGCAAGTTGCATATTTTGCAAGCTACTCATGTATCGCTTACAAGGCTTGTGAGATATCAAAACATTTTATTTTTATAAATAAGTTTTATATATTTATTTTTCATAAAATATTTTATAATAAAATTGGTAAATGTAAAGTATTTTTAATTAATTTTAAACTTAATTAATTTATTAAAAAGAACTTTTAGTTTATAAAGTTTTATAAAATGTTTTATAAATAATAATTCTTTTATAATATCACCTAATAAATTTAACTTTTTCTATTATTATCATTTCCACTATTATTATCATTATATTATCATCATTATACCATTTCATCTATCACTGTAACTTCATTGCTCCACCATTATTATATCATTTTATCTATCACTGTAACTTTATTGCTCCACCATTATTATCATTATACTATCATTATTATACCATTTCATCTATCACTGTAACTTCATTGTTCCATTACCAATATCGACTCCAACACTAACACTATATAACTACATCTATAACATAACCTCATACTTCATTTATCATTTTCACCTTTACTTCTTATTTTTATTTTGATATCACCATTATCATTCTCATAATTATAATCATCATCATTTTATTATATATCTAATATCATTATTTGTTCGAGCAACACATTTTTTTATAAAAAATATCTTATATATAAAATATTTTATAAAATAAATGCTTCCTTTTCTACTTAGTCATAAGCTATGATAAGTATAAAACATAACCAAACATGAAAAATAATATATTTTTAGAGGAAAAATAATTATTTAATTTATTGATTTAGTTGTATCGATTATTTATTTTTACTCATGTATTTTCAATTTGATCACTTGACTCAATTCATTTAGTTAGCCATAGTATTTTTTTAAATTTGTTTGATTAGCCTAATAGTTAATTTATATTAAGTTTCAGTAAAAAGTGTGCATGCTAATGATGCGACAATTAAATAATAACCATTACAAGATTCTCTTTTATAAAATAACATTTTTTAAGATAAATTTAACTATAAGAATGAAGGCATTGGTAATATTATCACCCATTTTTTTTAAAAAAAATATTTGAAAAAAAATTAAAAAAATAGTAATTATTTTTTTAAAATAAAAACATTATTAATATATATTTTAATAAAAAAACTATTTAAAAATCAAATATAACTAGACTTTCAAATAACATTTATATTCCACACGATATTCAACAAGGAAGCGCGAGTCAGAATTGCCGAGATAGTGGGTTCGGTTCGTTCAACGACCAGGAACAGAAGACGGGCGATATTCAAAGGAATTGGCCACGTGTCGGTTAAAAGTGAATGAATGGTAGGTGTTGAAAGCAGGATTTTGATTAGACAAAAGGGACGTTGATGTGACGGAAAAGAGACGGGGGTCCACCACCATCATATCCTCAGTCCCTCGCTAACCTACCCTACCTAGCTGGCTGTGCGCTGCGCCCGTGCCTTTGCTAACGTGCGCTTACTGTTCATGTGGTGGTCATCTTATGGAGTCGATCGTATCGCAATAGAGTGCGTCAGCCAGCAGTTTATTTGCCACGTGATTTTGGTTATAAGTCAAAGAAAAATATTCAAATACACCAGAATAGTCGGTCAATTAACAAAATTTCTAACGGGTGGAAAAATGAACTCAAAAGTGGGTATAAGTGTTCCAACGGCTTTATAGAAATTTTAATTTTTCTTTTGAAATTATTTTTATAAAATTTTAATTTTTTTTAATAAATTGATATTAAAAATAAATTTTAAAAAATAAAAAAAATATTATTTTAATATATTTTAAAATAAAAAACATTTTAAAAAATAACATAACTACACTTTTAAACATTTTTTTTTGTTCTCCCCTCCATTGTTTTTAAAACAAGGATAAAGAACATATTAATCCATCAATTATTAGGCGATTATCAACTTAGGTTCCGGGACAAACAAAAAAAATCCAATTTAAAATTAGACTTTTTATAACCATCTCCTGTAATTAAATTAATTATCAAAATAATATCTTTATCTTTTTAAGACAAATGGATACTTATCATTTCAAAGAAAAAAAATTATAAGGAGAGTTTTAATTAAGATATTATATTACATTATATTATAATATATTATATTATATTATAGATATTTATATATCTTAACTAATTTTATAAATTATAAAATTAGCATATCATATAAATTTTTAATAACTATAAAAATATAATCACTAAAAAAAAATTAAAAATCTAATTAATTAAAGTGTCTCTCATCATTAATCGTATATTTTGGTTAAATGGTTGTTTTAAAAGTAACTTGGGCCCCAATTTAAAATACAAGTCGCTTGAACAGCCATGTGTAATCGGAGAAAACAACTCCTTGCTGTTAAAATATTTTTATTTTACATAAAATAAGGATTTTTTAAATTATAAGTTAAAACGCATACTTACCGAATATAAAAATTAAAATGTCTTTTATATAAAACGCATCCTAAAACGGAAAAGAAAAAGGAAAGGAAGGGAAAGGCAAAGTAACTGAGGCCTCAGGGACGGTAGAGGAACGGAGTCTCAGAATCTAGGCTAGATCTTAAATTGTACAGGAGATATGATCTCTTGTCTCGGAGTTCCTTATCTGAGAATAATTACGCAGACAAAAGTCAGGAGGTCACGCGATTTGGTAATAATCGTCTAAGGCCCGCACTATACTATGCATCGGATAAAAACAAATTTTATATGATAAAGCGAACGTACACTAATTTTTTACCGTGAACTCAAAGTGCTAAATTTTAACGGAATATATTGAGGATTAAAGATATTAATAAATGGTAAAGACATTTTTTAATCTTAACTAAAATTAAGTTAAGAAATTGAAAAATGAAAGCAGATTAACATATTTTAGTTTTTATTTAATTATATCAAAATATTTTTTAAAAATACTAATTTAAACTTCATTGAAAGTAAATGATTGGTTATTATAATTCCTTCTTCTTTTTTTAATATTAATCTTTCCATGTTTTTTATTTAATAAAAACCAAAAAGTAATCAAGGTTATTGTTTATTTGTTAGAAAATAGTTTTTTAAATAACTTTTTAAAAAATAAATTATTTTTTGATGTTTAGTAACATAATAAAAAATAATTTGAAAAATATTTTCTAGTATTTGGTCATGTTATGGAAAATAAGTTAAAAAATAATTTTTTTATATTTTATTTTTTAATGTATTAAAATAATAAAGAAGAAATTTTATAAATTAAAAGGTTGAATGAGAATAAAATTAAAAAAAATAATTTCATAAATTATCTCAAATAAAATAAATAATAATTAAAATAATAAAAATCAAATCTAATAAATAAAAAAATTAAAAGATGAATAAATTAAAATAATAATAATTATCATTTTATAAATTATTTCAAATAAAATAAGTAACAATTAAAAGAATAAGTACCAAATTTGATATATAAAATATTTCAATTAAAAATAATAAAGAAAAAAATATGATATTTCTAATTTTTTTTATAATTTCTAGAAAATATTTTTTTACTCAAAATAAAATAACAATACTTTTCTAAAATTCAAATTAAATTTTTCTTTAATTAAAAAATATTTTTCATTCATCAATTTTCTTATTAACAAACAAAAATAAAAAAAAAAATAAAAACTAATTTTTTAAAATTATTTTTCACTAAACAAACAAATCCTAAATAAATCTTCACGTTTTCAAATGAGGGTAAGAAGAAAATCTAATTAAAACCATTTTTTCTAACTTACGCGCAACATTCTTCTCTTGGTATTTTTCTTGCCATAATATAAGTTTTTTCTATAAATTTTGATAACGTAAAAGTAGAGTACATGTATCGTGTTTGAGGTGCTATTGATGGTCATTTTTTTTGTTTGCATTCATGTTTATAAACATTGTAAAGAAGTTTGGAATAGTTCAAAGTAGGGCTGCGTTTGTTTTGCCGTGAATTTCTATTTTACTGTTTGATATTACTTATAAGTATTTTTGGGATGTATTTGATGTAATAAAAGCTTTATATTTAGGATTTTTTGATATAATAAGTTTTAATTTTTGTTAGTTTGGTTAATATATTCTGAAGCACTACATGTTTTAAAAAGTAATTTTAAATTTAAATTGCAAGAGGACATAGTCTCCTTGGTTTTAAAAGATTTTAAAGTTTAAATATGTTACATAATTTTAATGATTTTATATTATTTATTATTTTTTAAATTCAAATATATTTATTTATGGTAATGTGACTTGTTATAATTTTGTCGTGTGACTATTCAAGAACCTAAAAAATTTTGTTGCCATCTATTCTAAATTTGGTGTTGTCGTTTCTCAATTCAATTTCTTGCCACCTATTCTAAATTTGCCACCTGTTTTTAAGTTTTGAACAATAAAAACATTTTAGTAATGTTTTCTTCCCTTTGTTTTTGTCATTAGTTTTACAAGCTAAAACCTTATTTTTCAAGAATGTCTTCATTGCTACAAGAACTTCAACTTCTTTTGATTCCTTTGTAGCTGTATGAATTGAGAGTTTGCATGACAATTTATCCAAAGAAGAACCATTTGAAAAGGTTAAAGTCAATCCAAAATAATACTACTGAACAAGGACTACACAATTCACACAATATTAAAAAAATAAGTTAAATGGCCGAGCACCCATACCAACAAATATGAAAAACCAAGGTTCTTTTGAAGTGTTACCACTCCAACCTTGTTTGTGCAAATGATAGGTGTCATTATCGCCATATGATAATTTAATATTTATTTCTCGAAAACAGGTCAAGAATCGAAATGCTGTAAATCTATCTTTGAGGTTGAGGACGAGAAATTCTCATTATATTATAAAAAGAGAGGACCTTTTGCCTTCTTTTTCTCTTGTTTGTCTACGAAGAAGTTTGAATGCAGAATTATAAAGGATAATAGTATCGATTTAGCTACAAAGTCCTTACCTACTCTATTAAAATATTAGAGATTATTTTGTTTATCGATAAAATAATCTTTAAGTGATCAAGAATGATTAATTCATGATAGCTTTTTTGTAAAATTTATTAATTTACGGCCATCTACTATATGTCTTTCTTTGTCTACTTGCAAGCAAGCAAAGGGAAAACCATTCCCTTTATTTAATTCAACCCATGAAATTTGTCATAAAAAAGATATCCTTTTAGCTCATTTAACAGCAGAGAAGCTTATTAGAGATTGAGATACCAGGGGATGAGAGAGAGAAATTGTCTAAAGCACATCCAGTGAAGGATTTGTTTGGAATTGTAGTAGTGATGGTGGTTTAAACTTGTTTTTTATTTAAAAATACATTAACATAAAGTCTTTTTATTTTTAAAAATTATTTTTGATACTAGCACGTCAAAACAATCTGAAAACATAAAAATAATATTGAAAGCAAAAATAAAATTTTAAATTTTTAAAAAATACAGTTTACACCGGGTTTCCACACACACCCGAATAATAATAGAGATTGTGTCTACTTTTACGTGAACAACTTCTCTTATCAGCTACCCATTTATGATTGTCAAATTCATAGTTGTGTGTTATGAATAACTTATAGTAATTATTGATGAATATTATAATAAAAGAGAAATTAGAAAGAACATAAAATTTAATATAGTTCGGCAATATACCTCCATCCAAAGGAATATGGAGCTTTTAGTTTTATTATATCAAAATAGAGTTATATGATATGTATGTATAGTAGACCTTAAACTGTCCAAGGAATCATAGTTGCCTATGGAGTATTAATAATTTTTTTATAATCCTAACTATATCACTCTACTTTGCTTCACTTGGTATACTTTGCTCCCTTCACTCTATTTTAATATTTGCCTATAAGTCACGAACTACAACAATCTCCACCTTAACAAATATTCACCCTTTAAAAGAAAAGTAGGGAAACCTCCACCTAGAATAATAGGAATAATAGGTTAGGACGTCTCTCATCTAGCATATGAAGACATTAATTAAGTTTAAGCAATTCTTGAACTTATTTGTGGTAATAAACTTTGTTAACATGTCTACTGTATTATTAGGAGTGTGAACTTTCTTAAGTAACAATTCATCAGAAGAAACCAATTCCCTAATCTTGTGAAACCTCACATTTATGTGTTTGGTATTTGCATGACACATCTGGTTCTTTGCTAAGTAAATGACACTCTAACTGTTACGATACAACTGAACTCCACCTTGCTAAATACCAAGCTTTTTGACAAACCTATAAGCCACAAGGCTTCCTTGGTTGTCTTAACCATTACCATATATTATGACTCAACGATAGATAATGCAATTAGAGACTAAATCGTAAACTCCCAACAAATAAGCTCTCATATAAAAGTAAATACATAACTTGTGGTAGATCTTCTGTCATCTAAGTCCCTTATATAGTATGCATCTATATATCCTATAACTAAAGGATTATCTTATTGTCTGTTAAACATGATACCATAGTCTATAGTACACCTCAAGTATTTGAAGATTCACTTAACTGCATTCTAATATTGTCATCCTAGATTTGATATAAAATTTCTCACCACACTAATTATATATACCAAATCTCTAGTATTGTATAAACCATATCATATATTAAACACCTCATTATACTAGTATAAGGGAACTTTGACGTATATTTCACTTCATCATCTGTCTTTAGGCACTATGCATTAGATAATCTGAAATGATTCATCAAAGGTGTACTTACTAGTTTTGTATTATCCATATTGAACCTTTCTAACAATTTCTCAATATAGCTATGTCGAGATAACTATAATCTATTGGTATCTCTATCTCTAGGAATCTCCATCCCAATAATCTTTTTAGCAATACCTAAATCCTTTATGTGAAATTCTCTATTTAACAAAGTCTTCAACTTGTTAACTTCATTTATACTTTTTACAACAATTAGTATATCATCAATATAAAGCAACATAAAAATTAAAGAATCATCATCATCAAAGCTCTTTACGTAAACATTCATACGCACATCTTTTATAGTCAATTCTGATCATATAAGAGTTAACTCACATATACCACTGCTTTAAAGACTGTTTCAGTCTATTAAATGATTTCTTAAATTTACAGACCAGGTGTTCTTGTCTAATTTGATTAAATTTTTCTGGCTGTACCATGTAAATTTTCTCCCTCAAATCACCTTGGAAAAAAGCTATCTTGACATTCATTTTCTCTAATTACATATTAAAATGTCCTACCAAGCTTAATATTACCCTGATGAAAGTATGTTTCACTATAAAGCAAAATATCTCATCATAGTCAACCTTTTTTTTTTTTTTTTTCTGTGAGTAACCGTTTGCTATTAGATGAGCCTTGAACTTCTTACCCTCATTTAATGATATTGCTTTTTTCTTCTTACACACCATTTTCATCCTATCATCTCTTCCTATCTAGAAGTTCAACCAATACCTTGGTTGTTCTTATACAGAGACTCTATTTTTTCTTTCATTGCACCCATCCATTTTCTTTTATCTTGCTTATGTACTTTCTCTTGAAAAGTAATAAGATCACTACTAATAGTAATAAATGTATAAAAGATCAAATCTTTAGAATTACACGTGATAAGTGAATTGATAGTGCATTTAGGCCCACCTAAAGCTATACTATTATTGTTGATCTTCTAAAATAGAACTCCTTGAATTCTCAATGTTTTCTTCTTTAGTATGAGTATCTAACCTCACTTGCACCTCATAATCATTGTTATTGTAATTTTCTAGCACCTATTTCTTTTCTTCTTAAGTATGGTACAACATGGTTTTTTCATCAAAAACAACATCTTTACTGATCACCATCTCATTTTCTTTCAGATCCTAGAGCCTAAAACCTTTCACCTCTTTTTAATACTTTAGAAAGATATACTATTTAGACTTCATATTAGGGGTGAGCAAAAAACCTGAAAAACAAATCAAACCGAAAAAAATAACCAAACTAAGAAAAAAATTAAATTAACCGATTAGAAAACCCAAAATAATTTTTGGTTCGGTTCATTTATAAATTCCTAAAATTGATTGAATAGAAATGAACCAAACCGATTCAAACATAACTTTGAAAAAATAAAAGAGACTATATATAATCTCTAACCTAAACCAATGTCGCCGCCCCCTTTTTCTCTTTGCCTCTCATCTCTTCTCGCAACCCCTCTATTTTCTCCTTTTTTTCTCTATTCCTCTCATCTTTCCTCGTAACCCTCCTCCTTTTCTCTCTATCTCTCATCTCTCCAAGTCTATCCCTGCATCTTATCTTCTCCATCATGTTCTTTTCTCTCCCTGGTAACAAATTCGTGAACTTCACCAGTTACTTCAATCAAAATACATCACTATAGGCAAATCTATTTTCCTTCCAATCTTGAGCTCTTATTTGGATCCAACATATTCACTATGGGCATGTTTGTTTTTCTTCCAATCTTGATTGATCTCCAGTTTCTATTTTTCTTTATATTTTGTTGGTTTTTTTTTTATTATGTTATAATTTTCAACTTTGATTTTGCTTGTATTTTAACTAGAATTCAATCATGTCTTGGTCATGAAATTTGCAACAAGTTCTTGAACAACAAAAACATGCTTTTCTTTTTTGTTTTACTGGTTTTTAAACAACAAAAATTGGACTGAATAGAAGCCAATCGATTTGAACCAGTTTTGTTTGTAAATTTTTTAAAATAATAATGTCGGTTCGGTTAATTTTTTCATGTGAAAACTGAACCAAATCAAAAATAATCATCCTTACTTCATTTTAAGTTTTGACCTCTTATTGCTATAAACATACACATAAACTAGACATCCATACACTCTCAAACCAGATTAGTTAAATGGACTGCTTATTTATACTTCTTCTGTTATTTTTCCATCTAGTGTTACCCTAAGTGACATGTTAATAAAAAAAAAACATGTTATATTCATAGTTTTTTCCTAAAAGTTCTTAGCAAGCCCTGTATTTAGCCTAAGAGACCTTGTTTTTTCAACTATTGTTATATTCATTTTTTCTGCTATACCATTATGTTGTAGTGTCTTGTTTATTATAAAGTATCTCTTGAACCCATACTACTCACATAACTCCATGGACTTCGAATCTATGTATTCAATATCATTATCTAACTTGAGGCATTTGATCTTTCTTTCCATCTGGTTTTCTATTTTTGTTTTCCATATCCTGAACTTGGCAAACATATATGATTTATATTGTTTGAAGTATACCCAGATTTTTTGTCAATAATCATCAATAAAAATCATGAAATACATATATCTTCCATATGATGTTATCCTTATTGGAACCTAAACATATGTATAAATATAGTCAAGAATCCCCTCTATCTTGTTTGTAGTTGTTTTGAACTGCACCTTATTTTATTTTCTAAGAACACAATACCTATAGAAACCAAGTTTGCATATTTAGATATCTTTTATAGATTCTTCTTATGAATCTCCATCATCCCACGCTCACACATATGGCTTAATTGTATGTGCCACATGACTGTGTTATCTGACTCATATTCTATAATTGCAACTCCACTTACAATTATGGTACCTAATATTCTATAAATATTTCTTAGCAATGTTTGTCCCTTCATCATTGTCATATCACTTTTACTCATCTTTAGTACTCTACATTCAGACTTGAAGTTAAACCCATTATGGTCTAAAATACCTAATAAAATCATATTCTTCCTCAAATCTGGTATATGTTTAACATCACATAAAGTTCTAACAGAAAAATAAAAAATTTTCATTTTGATATTTTTTTTAATAACTTTGCATGGATCATCATTATCTATCATAATAGAACTAGAATTAAGTAACATGTAGTTATCGAACTAATTTTTATTGTGTGTCATATGATAAAAACATGTCGAATCCAATATCTAAGAATCTATAAGATGATTTGAACTTGATGAAATAAAAAGCATGTCTCCATCACCACTCTCCGAGTCTTTTTCCACTAAATTCATAGATTTTGATGAACTCTCTTTGTTTTATGTGCCTTGTTTTTCCACACTTATAACATTCTATATCCTTCCTCTTCCTAGATTTAGATTGAGCTTTGTTGTTCTTCGATTCATTTTAGGACTCATTTCTCTCTCGCTCCTAATTACTCTTTACCACCATATTTCTTTCTTGGATTAAAGCTTAATAGGGCACTTGTGATCTCTTTTAATATAAGAGTTTCTTTCCCCCACATCAAAGATGTAACCAAATTTTTATACATAGAAGAAATAGGTAGGGAATTCAGTAACATCAATGCCTTATCTTCATTGTCGACCTTCAGATCAATTTGTTTCAAATTGTTAACGATCTGATTCAACACATTGATTTGCTAATTCAAATCTGTACCTTTGACATCTTAAGACTAAATAATTTCTACTTAAAATAAAGTTTGTTCAACAATGACCTGGACATATACCCACTTTCCAGTTTTGCCCATACTGTAGTTGATGATTCTTTATCCATGACATGATACATCATGTCATCATCTGACATAGCCTGATAGTTGCCACAACTCTCGCTTTCAATTCCTGTCAATATATATTGTTTATGCCTTCTGGGTGCTTTCTATATAATGCCTTCATCATGCTTTATTGCACCAACAAATCCTTTACTCTCCTTCACCATAATTCAAAATTACTTGATTTTTTAAATTTGATCATATTGAATTTTACAGAAGAAATTCCTGACATTATAAACAGACTATGATACAAATTGTTGTGAAAAATCTATAGCAATTATTGATGAATATTGTCATAAGAGAGAAACTAGAAAGAACACAAGATTTAATATTTTTCAACAATGTGCCTATATTTATAGGAGTGATGAGCTTTTATTTTCACTATATTCAAATAGGGTTACATATGTATTTATAATAGAGTCCACACCTTTCAATCCCACCTGGCTGTCCAAGGAGTATTAATAAATTTTCTATAATCCCAGCTACATTGTTCTGCTTCACTTTGCTTCGGTATCTGCAAATAATCCATAAACTATAATAAGTTGCAACTTCATAATTTCTGTCATATGTTGTCCTTTTTATTGCAAATTAGTTCTTGTCCAAGTGGAGCAAAATGGCTTTGGAGAGAAAACTTAGACAATAAATTATGACCCTTAGTTCATGTTTTAATTTAATTTTACTATATTATTGCTATTGGAGATGTGTTGTTACTGTTAATTTTTCATTTCCTTAATGCTACAAACCAACCAAGTTGTTTTGTTCTCCGTAGGATGAGCATAAGCATTTTGCCTGCAAATACATTGTTGGCCATATATTTCTTCTAGATAAGAAACCATTATGAAGAGAATATATGATTTTTTTCATTGCTGTTTGACAAAGAGGAAGATAGAATTACCTTCTTTGTGAGCAATGAAGTTGGTTGCCTTACATAATTGATGGTGTGGAGTTGAAGTGTCCATTCGAGAAAGGATTTGATTTTCATAATCTCGAGTATCATGTTTTCTTCAATGTCCACAGCTCAAATGATTTCAACACCATTTTCATGGCTCTCCTTCTTGGAAGGCCATACTGTGCTCTGGGGTGCCAGTTTCTTTCTATCAACGCTTATTTTCTGGAGACAGTTTGCACTTGGTATTTTTTTTTTAATAACCGTGAATATTTGAGTCAGTTTATATATATTTTAATTAATTTTTAAAAATTTTAAAGTTTATGACCTTATAAACCTATAATAATCTTAAAATTTATAGGACTTATAATGATAATCTTTAAAGAGCAAATTTAATATCTCATTACTTAATCTATACCTCTCAGAATTGCACTTGATACATTCTTCCTATGCTTTTCATTGGCTTTCCAGAGTACCAAAAGAGGTAATGGATAGAAGCTCCTCTGCATCGAATAAGGGAAAAATCCATAAGACAAATGCTCGAGCTGAAGTCGTTAGTGCTTACACAACTCAATATGCCAAGAAGGTGAGACATAAGTAGCTGGAATAAAGCCATTGTTAGTCATTCATACATAGTCCATTCCATCATTATACTTTGTTGCGAGGTTACTGTAAATGACAGCGTGTAGCCATCCTTAATTATTTTTAATTTCACATATTTTACACTCTATTCAGCATAGCAATAATATTGTTGTGTTATTATTTTGCACAAATTAAACTGGTAAAGCAACGACTAAGCTTATTCGTTTTGAATTGCTCTTGCAACACGGATTTTCCTTAAAAATTAAACCTGAAAGTCGCCTTTTCTATTCTTTTTTTTATCCATACAGGAATTGATCAGTGAAGAACAAGTGGACTCGTTCAATATACCTACTAAATGATGATAATTCAGCTTGCATTTTGGTCTCTACGTAATTGAGTGAGGAGGAGGCAAATGCTAGCCATGGTTATGTATTTTTTGGTCACGAAATATTATGCTATTGATAGCCATGCATTCGGATTCAAGAGGGTAGCTGATTGATGATGGTGACGGGAAGAAGGAGACCGAAACCTACCTAAACAATACAATTGAGTCTCTGGATTTAATTTGGTTTTCAAAGATTTTTAAGCGAATTAAGATGTATTTTTATGTTATAAATTATTGTATGGAAGCTTTTACGATAGTTTCGTAGGAGTTTTTTTTTTTGGGGGGGTTGAAAAATTTGGATTCGGATTTTTTAAATTAATAATTAATCATCAATTTAATTATTTAAGTATTAACAAAAAAAACTTGGAGTAATGGTATGTACTTGACATCTAAATGCCAGGCACCCAGTTATCATGGAAATGCATTTATGAGAAATGATATCTCAAGGACCTATATGATTATATGCATGTAAAATATATATAATTGAATAAAATTAGATTTTTAAATGCATCAATAATAGCGTGCTAGCAATTTACAAGTTTATAACTAAGAATATACCATAAGGGGAATCATAATAATTTTTTTATTTATTAGCAACATGGTCTATCGAATAAAAGTTAATAACAATTAAAAATATTTATAAAAATTCTAATAACTTGAATTAAATACAAAAATATATCTTTGTAATAAAAAATACCTTTTCCCTTTTCATATACTCTGTTGTAAATATATGGCGTCGCGACAATCTTCCTTTTAAATCAGGAATGGAATGGGGAAATGATGCAGGTGAAAAATACAAGAAATTCTTGTCATTTATAAGTAGAAAAAAAATAAAAGTCGCTATCTAATATTTTAATCTCTAGAAACCCTAATGATTTTAGAGTTCAAGAAAAAGAATTGGTTACGTAAATGGAAAATATTAGTACCCCTAATATGCCTTACCTAAGGTAAATTATATTGTTTAATAGTTTGATATAAACTAAGATATTGTTGTATTTTTTAATCGTTTGTTTGTCTAAAGTTTAAGAAAAGTTCTCCTCAATGAAGAGATCCATATCTTATCAGTTAACAACCTAACCGTTCTAGTGTCAATATAAAAAATATATCTTATATATAACTTTATAATCCTAGATACTAATAGAAAACAAAATATTTTTTTTATTTTTAAAATATAAACATAGTTTTTATAGTATTAATAAACTAGTTATGAAAACCCAAAATACATGTTAATACATATTTCTTTGGATTTTTTGTATGAAAATACTATATGAATTTTATTCTTATTTTTGAGAGACTTAGCTGTACACATGAAAATATAATTTTTCTGTTTTTTTACATATTTTTTACAATATTTTAGAGAAAATCAGATATATTAATACTGAATTTATACTTTATAATCTAAAAAAACAAACCAATATTAAGCAAAATTGGTAGAAAACTTTGTGAAAAAATCATAAATGTTTTTGAAAGAATTTTTGGAATTTGTTTTTGTTTTTGTTTTTATACAATATTATATTATTCTTATTTTTGAGGTCGACCTAAAAGAGTTGAGCCAAGATCATCCCAAAAAAGGTTTGGCCGATGTCAATTCAATAGATCCTTTTTTAAAGGGATTTGACCCAACCATTTTGCTCTGGCTAACACTGGTCTAGCCCAGAAACAATTGACTCTCCACTATTCATATGCAATGTGAACAATAGAGGGGAGAACAAATAAGAGAAAGAAAAAAAAGGAAAGTAGATTACCTGGAGTGAGTGCAATGTGGTTGATAATTGTAACGGTGGCGTTATTATGGTGGGAACGAGGAAAGCTAGTGACGGTTCAAGGTGCACTTACAAAATTGGTGGAGGGAGAAAGATTGTAAGGGGCTCAAAAGTTTCTTTTCCTCTTTCCTTTTTCTTCTTCTTTCTTTTATTTTTATTTTTTGTTTCTTGCATTTCCTTTTTTATTTGTTTTTCCCTTTTTTTTCATCTATATTCCTCTCTTTCTCTCATTTTAGTTCGTTCCTTCTCTTTTATGTTTTTTCCCCCCACATCTCTTTTATGCTATCCCTGTCCAGTCATACAAAAGGGGTAAGGTTATTATGCGGCTACTATGTAACATTTGTAAGGCCACCTGC
The DNA here is from genome assembly GCA_015708895.1 of Populus ilicifolia. NCBI lineage: Eukaryota > Viridiplantae > Streptophyta > Magnoliopsida > Malpighiales > Salicaceae > Populus > Populus ilicifolia. Next base: position 120,648 of record SRLM01000169.1, read on the forward strand.
AAGGTCTGTTCTCTCTACTCCTTCCATCATGATGGTAAGCTATGAGAGGGGTGTGAGTTGTATCAAGGTTTTGGACACATGAGAGAGAGAGAGAGAGAGAGAGGCATTGTAAAGGAGGGGAGGAAAACCTTCTTCCCCTAGCTGCAATGCATGTTCATTGAAAAAAGATGGCATATAGTATGATTAAAACAGTACCATTTTGTTCTATATATATATATATATATATATAAACAAACTAACATCGTTTTACACAAAACACATTGTTTTATTTAAATAAAACAACATTGTTTTGTGTTTAAAACAAAATAACCTAATAAGTTTTTATTTCCAAATCAATCCTTAACTTTTTATTTATTTAATGAGGTCCTTAATTGATATTTTGATTTTAAAAATCAATTTAATTACATCCCTACCAAACTTAAATGTCAGCCCTAAAGTTGGTCGCCTTTTTCATTTTGATTTTTGGTTTTGAATTTGTGTAAGTTGACTCTCAATTGATTAACAAACTTTTAAATTCTTCAATTTGACCTCTCATTCGGTCAATTGAAGCTCTTCTATTCATGCACCTTTTTTAGTTTGATTATTTTTTCAATTAAGTTTCTAATTGTCCACCAATTAGATCCTCTAAAAATTGACTTAAAAAATCATTTTTTTCTTGCAATTAAACCCTCCACAAATTCAATTAGACTTTCAATAAAATCTAATTGTGTCCTTAAACATTCAATTTTGATTTTTTTTCTCAAATTGAATTTTTTTTCTAGCAAGGTCTTTGTCAGTAAAAAATATATTGTTAAATTTTAATTTTTATATTTTCAATCATCCTCATCTAATCTTTAGTTATTTTCTGGGCACTCTAGTATTCTCTTTTAACTGATATATTTTTTTGGTTTTTTTTCAATAATTGTTTTTTAAATTTTTCTCTTTTCCTCTCTTTTTTATGGGACCCCCAAATAGGTAACCATATACTCTTTTTTGTTTTTGTGAAAAATATATTTTTTCATTAAAAGAATTGTATTTTTAAATAAAAATTTATTATAATTGTGAAAGCAAGTTTCAATAAAAAAAAATAAAACAATTACAAGTACTTGCATTAAAAAATATAATAATAATAATATATATGAGAAAATTATATAAAAAATTTATTATAAAAATAATAAAATAGATATTCTACATCGCTGTTGAATAATAATGAGCAAAAGTTCTTTTAAAAACAAATTTGTATATTATATTAATATGATTGACAATAAAGCAATTGTTAATATTATCATAAAAAACTACTATTTTCATAAATTTATTTTTAAATAGTTTTATTCTAAAATTCAAAATCAAGCTAGATACACTTGGTTTTGGAAGGACAAGATTATATGTTTGGTCCAAAAAAACTCAAACATGTATAGTTTAGGAAGGCTAGGGTTGCATCTATGGATTTCTCAATTTTTTTAAATGGACCAATGATATGTCCTTTGTTATATTTAATAGATGAAATAACACATAGTCTTTTAGAATCGAGGAGCTATTGTTTGGAAACCTAAACCCAACTTTCAACTTGTTTTCATCTAAAAACACTCTAAAAACTTTAAGAATCCTCAAAACCCCTAATTTAAACCCCAAAAAACTTGTTAATCACTCATAAATAAAACAAATCAAATTTAAAAAAATCTTTAGAAGGGTTCATATACTTTTTTCAGTTTACTTAAAAGAGAAACACCTTCATTTACCTCCTCTATTGAAAATAAACCTATTGACACTAAACTTGATTTTTTTATAACCATAATATAGCCGAACATATTATTTCTCTCTCTTCTCTTTTTTCCAATAATTTTTTTATTAGTACTTAAAATTGTATTTTTATCAAGGTTTTATATTATCATTTTGCACTTGAAATATTACTAATTCCTTAACTAAAACATGCTTTATAATAACATATCTAATAATATAAGATACCATTAATTTATGGTAAATGTTCATTTTAAATGCAGGTCTATCATATAAATTAAAGGATTGATTGATAAGTTTAAGAACTGAAATTGAAAGGATAACGAGATGGTCAAACTTAGAAAAGAGATGCTTGTATAGTCTAAACTAGAACATTGTTCGGTAATTAGGTCATATATGGAAGTGTAGATCTTGGATTTAGGTCTATTTTATATGGATGAAAATATAAGACATAGGCCTACAACATTCAAAGAAGCCCAAGATTTAAAAATATTATTTTCAAGTTCAAATTGTAACAACAATAAAGAAGTTTGAATATGTCCCGCAGCTCAAATACTGTTCAGTGTTTGGCCCGTATCTGAAGTTCTAGAAATCTAAATGACCTCTATTTTTTTTTCTTCTAAAAAACTAAGATAATTTCTTACAACTTTCATGGTTTTAAATATCCCAATTCTGACATTATCAATGACGTTTTGGGCAGACAAGAGAAGATAAGGATTGTCGGCTATCCACTTATCAACTACTCATCAAATCAATAGTTCTCAATTTTGACCTATAAAAGGAGGTATTTGCCATGCACTTAGACATCTTGGTTTCTAGATCAAGATCATGATCTTGCTTTCTCTCTTTGTATTGCTTAAGTTTTACTTTCATTAATATAAAGTTTATCCCTTTCATTTTCTTTCCTTTCCTTAGTTAACTTTTATCTTATTTATGTTTTTATTTGGTTTATTTATGTTTCTTTCATTCATTATGTTTAGCTAAGTTTATTATGTTAAGGTAAAAAGGTTACACTAATGGTTTAAGAATAAGTATGATGTAGATTTAACATGGACTTTAATGTTTGGTACTAACATGTTTTGTATTTATTATCTTGTTTACTCTTTAATACTTTGCTTGTTAAATGACTAATCTAGATTTATGTTGTATAACACTTGGTAAAATAAATACTTGGCATTTTCATAGCCCATATTGTATGGTATAACTGACACCTGAGCTATAAAAGAAACTTGATTTGTTGTTAATATAAGTTATAATCATGAATGTCTGATAACATTTACAAGTATTATCATTATTCAAATAAGATAACTAATGTAATTATATTAACAATTTATAATCTGATTGAAACCTCTTTTGTGTGTAGTTTTTAATTGAATAATAAGAGTTTATACTATACTTGTTTGACATACCATTAATAGATTCTTTAATCTTAATATTTGTTGTTATCATTGTTTAATTCTTACGTTAATCTTCCATCTCAACGTTCTCATTAACTTCTTTATTATTATTATTATTATTATTATTATTAGTATTAGTATTAGTATTAGTATTAGTATTCTTGTTGTTGTTATTGTTATTGTTATTGTTATTATTGTTATTGTTATTATTGTTTATAATTTATATAATTAACCTCTTTGTGGTTCGATCCTACTTTTACTGGATTATTTATTACTTTGACACTCTTATACTTGGGAGAAGACAAGCTTTTGATCATGTTAGTTTCTCTTTTTGTTTTTAGAATTCAGGGCCAAAAACATGATAAAAATAAAGTTTAAAGACCAAAACAAACAAACTTAGAGTTATAGGGACCAAATAATGGAAAAAATTAAAAATTTTAGGCACTAAAATGCAAAACAAAAAACTTCATGGACCAAACTATAAAACAACGTAGCTACAATGTTTTACTATGTTCTTTCAATATTATTTACTAGTTAAGTATTCGTGCTATGCTATAGATAAAATTTAAAGTTAATTTCTAATACAAGAAAAGAATACACGTGCAGTATAAATGTATTTTCTACATCATCAAAAATTTTATTTGAGAATTGAAAAGTTGATGTGTGAGTTTTATAAAATCAATTAAAAGATATATTAACTAGTAAATCACAAAGATATAATTGTTATGAGTAAAGTGGTGAGTGGATCATTATTGAGAGTAAGAGAGATATGCACATGTATATATTTTTATCTTGAGTTACTAAGCATATTTTTATTTTTATATAATTATATTAAAATAAAATATGATTTTGATAGAAAAGTAACTATTTAAATTGTGTAGAAACAATATAATGTTTTTGTCTAAAAAATCACTTGACTTAAACCTATGGTCTTGCCCTCTCAGTTTTTTTATTACTGTAAGTTTTTTATAATAAAAAATATTTTTTTTAGCTACGTGATTCATTATGTAAAAACTCTAGATAATTAAAATAAATATCTAAATTTTTTAATGTTTGAAATTAGGATAAAAATATATCTTATTAATCAAAACCCCACTCCCTTATTTGTGGATTTCTTTTCTTCTTGTTGTTTTTTTTAATAAAAACTTGTCCTTTTATTTATTTATCAAAAGTGGTATTTTTTTAAATAAATATTTATTATTATCTTAAATGTAAGTTTTAATATAAAATGAATTGATAATGTTGATGCAAATTTATAAAAAATAATAAATTTAAGAAGAAATATATAAAAATGGATATTAAAAAATTAACAGAATAGAATTTTCATTTGCATTAAACATTATGAATACAATTTTTTTTTAGATAATTATGCATATTATTATTAATATTACTATAAAAAAATGTTAATATTATTTCAAAATAATGGCATAATCTTATAATTACTTAAGTATTACTTTAATAAATTTATTTAAAGATAATCTCTTACATAATGTAACAAAAATAAAAAAATAAAAAATTTAAGGCCCATTATAAATAAAAAGACTAGGAGTCTAGACAAATAGGTCTATGTGCCTAGCTAATAAATACAAATATAAATTTAAACGTAAGCAAGCCTAGTTTGTTTTTTGTTTTTTGGTGAAATCAAGAATATATATATATATATATATATATATATATATATAATAAAGAGAGAAAACATGATCAGTGTAGGCAGAGCTTTAGCTACATAGATTGAAGCTTAGATATTAGCCTAATTACAAGAAAGAAATATAAGGAAACATAAGATCCTATTATTAAAGCAAGCAATTCAAAACCATATGAAATAAGAACTTAAGCAGACCAAGCCAAAATGCATTCGTGATTCCTATACAGATTTGCACCGGTATACCAAAAAGAAGAATTCAGATTCGTGATCTAGCCTGCAGCAAAAATAAACAAAAGCTATAGGATATCTTTTCAAATTGGCTTTTTTCTCGCATTCCATATTGTCTAGACAATGCTAGACATAAAGCCCCTTTAAACAAATCTTTCAAACTTATGGTAGTTACCTTACAGAAGACCTAGCCGTTGATGTTGAAAGTTATCAAAGGCATACAACATTACCCAACTCATACCTCTCTAGGCTATAATTTTGTTCCATAGTTTCTAAACCATTAAGCAATGCATGAGGATATGGGAGACAATTTTTAAATGTTGCTCACAAAAAGGGCACCAGTCCTCCCGAGGGCTTAAAATGTGTCTCTTCGTTAGGAAGGCTTTTGTACAAAGGCCTTTATTTAAGGCTAACTATAAATTCATTTATGTTTTTGGAGGGCAAATAGATTTCCAAACATCTTTGACATAAGTCATAGACCTAGTATACTTGATCCTTTCAAGGGCAATCATACAAGACTTTATAGTATAGCCTTTATCCCTCCCCCATTCCTAAATCACCCTATCTTCTTTCAATCAATAAATAACTATAAGATTAAGATCAAGCAATAATCTTTGAAATAACAGTTTCTTACTAGTTCTGAGGGACCTTCTCCATTTAATATTCCAATGCCAAGTATCCTTTATCTAGTATCCCCATCTTATCTAGTATCCCATTTGACTAATAATCCTTGCTTTGGAGGATGACAAGCGAAAGAGAGTCAGATAAGAGTTAGCTAAACAGAAACCGGTCAACCAAGTATCAGACTAAAAATTAACATGGTTACCATTACCCATTTTAAGTTTACAGCCAGCTCAAATAAGAGAGCTATCAAGATCCGTAATAGTAATGGTGGAACTGATTCCTCGTTAGGTCCCTAAAAGTTTTTTTTCTAAATTTAGGCATCCTGTTTATTAATTGAGGACTATATTTTTCCTTAATGAAGTCTAGCCAACTTGCTTTATCATTGCCTTTTAGTTTCCAAATCCACTTGAAGAGGAGAGCTTTGCTTTTTGCCTATATATTCCCAACACTCAGACCATCCCTGTCCTTTTTTTTTTGCCACTGTATCCCAAGCAAGCTTATGAATTTTTCTATTATCAACACTCTCACCCTATAAAAATTAAGAATACATGGTTGTGATCTTATGGGTCACTATCTTCAGAATGTAGAAGATGAACATATAATAAAGAGGAATGACAAATATTACACTTTTGATCAAAATTGCTCTCCCTGCCATTAATAATAGCCACCCCTTCCAAGAGTTGAGTTGCCCTTTAATATGTGGGAGAACAGGTTTCCATATGAAAATCCTTTTGGGATTAACACTTAGAGGGAGCCCCAAGTTTTGATTGGAAGAGTATCACATCTACACCTAATAACATTAGAAATCCCTTTAGTATATATTCCATCCACACCCACACCCTCCCCCCAAACTACTCGTATGGAAGTTGACATTGCGCCCTAAGCATAAATTGAACCATCATAACATTTTCTTGGTATTTAGTAAGTATTAAAGATCATTTGGTAAGAAAAGAAGAATGTCATCTACAAATTACAAATGATGAATATCTTTTATTCTTGTAAAATCCATGCCATAGAGGGCACCTATTTTCAAGCTCCTACTGATGAGAACTGAGATACCTTTAGCAGCCAAACAAAAGAGAAAAGGGCAGAGAGGATCCTCCTGCCGAAGACCACAAGATGTTGTGAACTCAAAAGTATGGGAACCATTGATTAAAACTGATAGTCTTACAATTGAGGCACATGCCATAATCCATTTCCTCCATTAATCACCAAATTTTATATAGCCCATAACATCATTAAGATAAGACCAAGATATAGTGTCAAAAGCTTTTATAAAATCAAGCTTAAGAAGGAAACCTTAACAACTTTGAGATTTCATGGAATTCATCATTTTATTGGCAATAAAGACTGAGTATAGGATGTTTCTACCAGCAATTAAAGCTAATTTAGAGGGACTAACCACACTCTACATAACTTCTTTTATCCTTTAGGAAGGTGACCTCTCCTAAAGAATTCAAGAACTATTATAAATAGGTTGTGTTTCATTAACTCTAAGAACTTCTTATAAAAATTTAAGTTGAAACCGTCAAGTCCTAGGGCCTTGGAGCTTTCATTGCTGAAGATTGTCAATTAGACCTCTTCTATGGTAACATCTCTTTCAAGCCATGCAGCCTGGTTCTCACTTAGCTTCTTAAAGTCTGCATTACTTATCTTAGGTCTTGGAGTTAGAGATTTAGAGTAGATGTTTGAGAAGTATGCTTTGGCTCCTTTTTTGATTTTAGTTGAACCGGAAAGAATCTTTCTATTGTATGTAATCTGATAAATATAGTTTTTGTATCCCCTGATTTTTTTCTAAGATATGGAAGAACCAAGTGTTTCTGTCCCCCAACTTAAGCCAATACTATCTAGCTTTTTGTCTCCATATTGATTCTATATATTTGTAAAGTTTTCATTACTTACCCTTCAGCTCATATAAAAGACCGGATATTCTACAGAGCATTAATTCTTCTAATCACCTAAAAGTCACCAGGGATATCATGTATAATTCTCTTCTAGAAGACCTTGAGAATTCTATTGAAAGATTGGGCCATAAGCTAATAGTCTAGACATTTGAAAGGCTTCTATCCTTAATTAACTTGTTCTTTTCTAATAAGCGAGTGACAATGATCCGAGAGACTATTATCCAAGTTAATCAGTTTCAAAGAACTAAAATGATATAGGTATTATGTGTAAGCAAATACTCTATCTCGCCTACTTATAGAGCCACCTTTAAACCAGGTAAATTGATGATTCACCAGCAAACATTCAACCAATTCACATCCATCAATGAAAGCTTGGAATTTTAAAGCCCTTTTCCTATCTAGCAGACCATTGCTACTATTTATCTTAGATAAGGTTTCATTAAAATCACCTATTAAAAACCAAAGATAATCCGATGAAGCATGTCTAAGTTCAATAAGCTCTATCTAGGAGGTTACTTTTCAGATCTAGAGCCAGCTCCATAATACCTAGTGATTACATAATCAAAAATATCATCAACAAAGGAGCCAAATAAGCTAATCCAACTCCCAGCAAATTTAACAGAATCCACCCTAAAGAGATCATTACCCCATATAGCTAACAACCCATATGATCTACCCTTAGCCTTTATGCAAAACCATTTAATATTCTAACTATGCCACAGACTAGAGAATATAAAGTCCAAGCATGAAATTTTTTATTCAATAATAAAAGATACAATAACATGAAAACCCTTTATGTACTTACAGATGGGCTTATTTTAGAACTAGTTCCCAATAGTCCAGTTCTGCATCGATGGCCTTTTGGATCATGGCTTCAATACTCTCACCATTTGTTTTAAAGTCAATACCTAATTTCTGACCAATTTCTTTCATAACCCCAATCTCATCACAAGCTATGTTGCGACGTTGTGGTCGTACAAATTAATTACCCTAACTTAAAACACAGCACATAAAATAGTATAAAGCAAGCAAGGGGTTGATCCCACAAGGAAGATTTAATTCAGATTTTTATGTTATATGTTATGCAATTGGGGGTTTTTGATTTGTGATGATCTAAACTACGGAAAAAATTAAACTAGCAAACAAAATCAATTGAAATCAAAATTTATTAAGAAAACAAACCTTGGTTGCAAGCACACATCCACCAACAGAAATTAAAACCAATCCTCAAAACAAAACTACAATTTATATTCTAAATTTTTATCTTTTCTTAATGTTGGTTAATTAACAGATCCACCGTATAACTAACCCTAATCAACAAACAATCACAATGTCCGCATTAATGATTTAGTTAAATGACAGCCTTAAGAACTAAATATTTGAGTGTTCTTCCTAAGTTTAATGATGTAGTTTCGCCATAATTATCAAGCTTAGTTGCTTCACAAGTTCATACATCACAACTCCGATTTTGATATCAAACTTAGCAATAAATTATTCACAATAATAACTTAGAGTTACGCTCTAGCAATTATTAACAACAATCATAAAAAATATGCATAGGAAAACAATCATACTCATTCATAATATAAATTGAAAATAAACGAAAGAATAAATCTCACGATTCTTGAAATTCGAAAGTTTGTTGTGTCCTTGCAACCAAGAAAAGAACTCAGCCTTGCATAACTATTGAAAAACTACTCTTAAAGAATGAAGAGAGCATGGTTTTTTTTTTTAGATTTGTAGAGGAGAGAATTTGTGTTTCTTAACTTTTGGCTACTGCTCTCTTATCTCCCTCTCTCTTTCTTTTTATATGTTAAGAAACCCTAGTTCCTAATTTACAAAGTAGTCCTCCCTTACGTTGACAATTTACATTTAACTACTTCAATAACTATTTTCCCTAAAAATAAGAAATAACCTTGCATGAAATCTTTAATCTCTAACTTAGAGGAGCTAAATTGGTGATATAAAAACTTGGATGATGATTTAGAAGCTTCGAAACATAATTTGGACTCATTTCTTCACAAAACCTGATTGTTGGTAAAATTCTGTTATCATCTTTGAAAAATCATATCTCCCTCATCTGACATATTTTTTGGCTAAAATTTGTAGTATTTACATATCTTTGAGTCAGGAATCCAACAAAATTAAATTTGTATAAATTGGACTTCTATAACTCGAGATATTGAATTTTGAATAGACAAAGGTCAATAGTTGGAGGATGCGAGATTTGACTTTGAAGAATGCGATTTCTATGATATTTTTCTTGCATTACATTTAAAGAAAGATATGGATGTTATCTTTTTAGTGCCATCAGAATCACTTCATTTCAATTTCTAGAACTCACGCTCTGTACAAAACATCAACTGAATGTCAAATCTATCAATTATCTCCAATTTACTCCTTTTTGTATTTTTCATCCAAAAGTGCCTTTAAAATATATATAAAAAAGAATATCAAGGCATTTTACATATAAAACATGGACAAAACATTAGGTAAATATAAGTGAAACTATCGAATAATATGGTTATAGCAAATACCTCCACACTTAACTCTTGCTCGTCCTCGAGAAAGAATAAATAAAATTAAATTGAAAATAACTATGATCAATCTCTTAATCTCCCATCAATGTCCAAGAGTACAAGCATTATAAATAAGAATATAATAAAAAAGGATAAAATAAATAAATTTTTATGAATTTGTTTACATGCAAACTTCAAAATTCAATCAATCATCAGGATTTAAATGAAATCTATGTCATGCCAAAGTAATAGGTCCTCTCATTGATATACACTCCAGCACTCATGTGTTTAAGGTTTATGTGTTTAAATTTCTCAAGTTCAATCAAAGAGTATATTCTACTATAAGCTTGCTTTTAAATCTCATCTCAATTACTAACATATTACAAACAATGCATGAATTAAAAGGTTTATTTTTCGGTTGTAATCGGCCTAAGGTTAAGGTGAGGTAAAAAAGAGTAAAAGAAAAACTTCAAATCAAAGAAAGTAGAGCATTCTGAAAAATGATATTTCAAATAAGATATTCTATCAAAGCTTATAAATTTTTCATCTTTAATCACCAATGCTTAACTCCTTTTGATTTTAAGCTCTTTTAACATAAAATCTTAAGAACATAAAGGAACATTTCATTTTTTTCTTTTCTTTTCTTTCATTTTTTTTTATAATTTTGCCCATATTTTCATCAAGCATAACTTTTTCTGTTTTTTCACATAATTTCCAACCATAATTCCATGAAATATCACAAGTACATGCTCTACTAATCCTTGGCCAGGGAAAAAGGAATATATATATAAAGTTAAGGCTTATACATGGATAAAGCAAAGAAAAGATAAACAAGCTTAAAAGGGGCTCACTAAGGATAATATGTTTTAGGTTGGCTTTTTGGTTCAAGTGATTAAAATTCCTAATGCCTTTATCATTTTCATGTATATTTGTAATGGAATATCATTGAAAGAATGCACACTCAAAGAATACAATATTGAAGGCTAAAAAACTTGCAGTGGTATAACACTATAAAGTCAACATGACATATTCTCAAAGTCAATCCTTAAACTAATTAAACCTTAAAATTTGCATGCATACTATTTCATTTGATTTATATCTTCATTTATTTCAATTAATTCTCATACATAATACTCATATTCTCAAAAACTAATGGGAGTTAAAAAGATTAAACATAATTTTATTTTTTTAAGAACAACAAAGAAAGCAAAAATAAGAAAATAAAAGATTCTCCCAATACCCCTACATTTAAAACATAACATTGTCCTCAATGTTGAAATAAAAGCAAAGGAACATAAGAGAATGATAGAAAATAAATTAAAATGTAAAAAGCAAATATAATTTTTTTTATGTGTGTTGGGTTGCCTCCTAGTAAGTGCTTTTATTTTATGTTACTGGTTTGACATATGGCATGCTCATTCTTCATAGATTGGTTCAGCTAACTCTATATAAGCGGTGAGTTCTGTCGTTCAACCTTCATAGAAAGGTTTCAAATAATGTCCATTGACCTTGAGTACTTTATTGGTTTCTAAACTTATAATTTCAACTGCACCATAAGGAAAAATATTAGAAACAATAAAGGGTCCAATCCAACAAGAGCGTAATTTTCCAGGAAAAAGTTTCAAACGTGAATGATAAAGAAGGATTTTGTCTCCAACATGAAATTCCTTTCTTTTAAGCATTCGGTCATAAAGATTCTTAGTCTTTTCTTTGTAAATCCTTGCATTCTCGTAAGCATCATTTTGAATTTCTTCCAACTCTTATGTTGCATTATTTAATGGCCCAAAAAGCTTTGTGTTCAAGCTCCATCGGTAGATCACATGCTTTCCCATAAATAATTCTATAGGGTGACATTCCTATAGGTGATTTATAAGCAGTCCTATGAGCCCAAAGTGTATCTCCAAGACGTAGACACCAATCTCGTTAGTTAGGTTGCACTATTTTCTCTAAAATGGACTTGATTTCTCGATTGAAAATTTTAGCTTGGCCATTCATTTATGGATGATATGCTGTGGAAGTTTGATGAGTCATATGATATTTGCGTAGCAATGCTTCTATGGAACGATTGTAGAAATGAGTGCCACGATCATTGATGCTTTAGAAATGAGTGCCACGATCACATGCTTTCCTATAAATAATTCTATAGGGTGACATTCCTATAGGTGATTTATAAGCAGTCCTATGAGCCCAAAGTGTATCTCCAAGACGTAGACACCAATCTCGTTAGTTAGGTTGCACTATTTTCTCTAAAATGGACTTGATTTCTCGATTGAAAATTTTAGCTTGACCATTCATTTATGGATGATATGCTGTGGAAGTTTGATGAGTCATATGATATTTGCGTAGCAATGCTTCTATGGAACGATTGTAGAAATGAGTGCCACGATCATTGATGCTTTAGGGATGCCAAACCTATCAAATATGTGAGTCCTGATAAAATCTAAAACAACCTTAGCATTGTTAGTTCGTATGGCTTCCGCCTCAATCCATTTGGACATATAATCAACAGAAAGAAGAATATAAAGATTTTCAAAAGAAGAAGGAAATGGACCCATAAAGTCAATACCCCAAACATAAAAAATTTCACTTATAAGAATATTTGTTAAAGGCATTTGATTTTTATGACTGATATTACCTATTCTTTGGCATTTTTCATATAATTTGCAGAAGTGATATGCATCTTTAGAAATAGAAGGCTAATAAAAACCACTTTCAAGTACTTTAAGGGCCGTTCTTTTTTCTCTAAAATGTCCACCACAAGAATGAGAATGACAAAAGGTAAGAATGGAATGGAATTCATCATGTGGTACACATCTCCTTACTATTTAATCCACTTAAAATTTTCACAAGTAAGGAGTGTCTCAAAAATAATATTTAGCATCAGCTCGTAACTTGTCCTCTTGGGATGTAGACAAACCTGAAGGGAATTCTTTGGTGACTAAATAGTTCATCAAATCAGCAGAGGAATGTAGCACATATAACTGTTCATAAGGAAATGTTTCTCTTATTGTTCCGATTGGAATATCCTCGGTGCTCAGTCAACTCAAGTGATCAGTCACATGGTTTTAGCACCTTTTTTTTATCTTTGATCTCAAGATTGAATTCTTGTAAAAGCAAAATCCACCTAATTAGTCGTAGTTTAGACTTCTTCTTCTTCAAAAGATACCTAAGAGCTGCATGGTCAGTAAAAACAATGAATTTTGTACCAAGTAGATATGACCTGAATTTTTCAAGAGCAAACACCACTGCAAAAAGTTCCTTTTTAGTTGTATGGTAATTGTATTGTGCTCCATCCAACATGTGAGAAGTGTAGGCGATAACATGTAAATTCTTTCTAATTTTTTACCCAAGCACAACTCCTACTGTATAGTCACTTGCATCACACATTATCTCAAAAGGTTTATTCCAATTTGGTGGTTGGATAATAGGGGCAGATGTGACATGTCTCTTAAGCTCATCATGGGCATCTTTAAAGGCTTGATCAAACATAAAATCCACTTCTTTGGCTAATAGTCTGCACAAGGGTGTTGTAATCTTCAAGAAATCTTTGATAAAGCGTCGATAGAAACCTGCATGACCTAAAAAAGAACGAATTTCCCTCACGCATGAGGGGTAAGGTAATGATGAAATAACATCTATCTTAGCTTTATCAACTTGTAATCCACGTGAAGACACAACATGCTCAAGAACTATTCCTTGTTTTACCATAAAATAACACTTTTCATAGTTCAAAACAATGTTTGTTTCAATGCACCTTTTTAGGATTAAAGATAATTTTTCTAGAAATTTATAAAAAAAATCACGATACACCATGAAATCATCCATAAAAACCTTAATTATTCTTTTAATGTAGTTAGAAAAAATACTAATCATGCGTCTTTGAAAAGTTACAGGAGCATTACAAAGACCAAAAGGCATTCTCCTTTATGCATATGTATCAAATAGACATATAAATATAGTTTTTTCTTGATCCTCAGGATTAATAACAATCTGATTGTATCCATTATATCCATCAAGAAAGCAATAAAAAGACTTACCTGCTAGACGTTTAAGCATTTGATCCATGAATGGTAATGAGAAATGATCTTTGCATGTAGAAAGATTGAGCTTTCTCTAATCAACACACATTCTCCATCCACTCGAGATGCGAGTAGGAATGAGCTCATCATTTTTGTTTTTCATTAATGTGATTCCGATCTTTTTAAACACCATATGGATTGGCGCCACCCATTTACTGTTAGTGATGGGGTAAATGACTCTTGCATCTAACAGTTTTAAAATTTTAGCTTTCACTACTTTCATCATAGACGGGTTCAATCTTCTTTTTATTTTCCTTTTTGGTTTTGCGTTGTCCTCTAATAGTATGTAATGAATACACATTGAGGGACTAATGCCCTTGATGTTAGCTAAAGTCCATCCAATGGCCATCTTGTGATCACACAACTTCACAAGTTTTTCCTCTTGTATGCTTGTCAAAACTTTTGTTATGATAATAGAAAGTGTATTGTTGGCGCCAATGAATACATACTTCAAATTATCGGGTAAAGGTTTTAATTCTAACTTGAAGGCCTGTAAAATAGATGGCAAAAGCTTTTTATGTGAAAGTAATAAATCAATAAAGACATTACCATAGGGAATGGTTTGTAAAGCTTGTAAGGCCAATACTGATTCGTGCATGTTTTGGGGAACACATATGTGCCTGTCAATCTCTTCTATTTTGGTGAAATCATAGCCATAACTTAAAGCTCTTAATCCATCTTCGCAATCAAAATCACAAACTTGTTGCACATACTTATCAATTTGGTTATAGCATGTGATAGGATAAACATTGTTATAAGGATATTTCATTGCATCATGAAAATTGAATTCAATTTTTTCATCTTCTACCTCCATAAATAAGGTATCCTTACCACAATCAATCTTATATTGGCAGTTTTTAAGAATGGTCTCCCAAACAATATAGGAGTGCTGGTTGATGAATCACAAGAATAATATTTTATATCAAGAATATAAAAGTCACATGGAATAACCAAAGTATTAATTTTGATTAGGACATCCTCTATAACACCAAGTAGGTAAACAAGTTGTATTACAATGCTAGTTTTATTAATGAGAAGGAACTATGGTTTAATGCATAGGGAAGGTTTGGGTGGATGATAGAGGGGCATTTTTTTTTGGATAAATGGGTTTGATGTTTGGGTATGCTCTCCTTAAATTGGTCCTTTGAGAATGGGGCTCAATGTTAGCATTTCTATTAGTGACGATGTGGGATCACTAAGGCAAAAGAGAGGTAGCGGTGCGGATTTTATAAAGAAGTCGGCTTTGGTTGGGGTAGGATTCATGGGGAAGGGGAGAGGGGGAGGGAGAAAGGGAGAGCATTTTTAGTCCTATCAACTAATGTCACATCCTTACGAACTATGGTTTGTGCACCTAGTTTGTTTTCTTAAAAGGTATTGAATATATGACTTTTGATTTGCCTTTAATTTTGTCCATTCACCAAAGTTTGCTTTGGTAATAAAAAAAATAAGGATATGAGTGTTTTAACCTTAAAAACCTAGATTTAAATTATTTTTTCACCCAAAAAGATAAAAAATAAAAATAATATATACCTCTAAAACCCCATTTATAACAATAAAACACATTTTAATCATCTTAAAAGCTCAAAATCACATTTAGTTTAAATTTGAGGCTTAATCTATTTTTTTTCCAGTATAATTTAATATAATTGTAAAGGTAAAAACCATTTCATTAAGTTTCTCTATTAAAGACAGGTTCATGTACACCAAAACTAAAGTTATTAAGTTTCCCTCTCATTTCTCAACCTTCAAGGATTAAAACATGATATCTAAGAGAACCTAAATGAAATATGTAAAAAATAAAACTTGAGGGACCAAACAAAACTTTTGTGTACTTATTTTTTTTAGAAATTCTTTGTTTTTTCCTTTAATTTCACAATTTGTTTTTTTTTAACAAAAAGCTAAAACTCTATTTCACAAAATCGACCATGTTAAAGTATTTAACAAAACATTAAGCATGTGAGAAAAAAACAGCATAAAATAAATTTCAGTATATATAACTATGAAAACATAATTTAAAATAATGATATTGAGACGAAATAAAGTTCAATAATTGAATTGTAAATTTTCCAAACTAGAGGTACCAAAATATAAAAAATATAAAAATACATATTACATAAACAATAAGCTGTAAGTGTATGCACAATGAAACCACAATCTATTTAAATAGAATTCTATCTTTTCCTTAATAGTTAATTTCCATTCCATTGTTGGGAGGTTTATAAAGTATGACAAAACATGAAAGTTATTAGTTAAAAAAATAATAATACAAAAGTCTTATCTTTCTAGAATTCTTCAAACCTAATTGTGCAAAGATAAAATCATAACCCATTTTTTTTTGGAGGGGGAGCCTAGCTAGTGTCATTCGAACACTTTTTAAATCTGAAATTCATAGTTTTTTTAAAAAAAAAACATTTCTTTTTAATTCTTAAAAATAAAAAAAAATAATTTTTTTAAAAAAGAACACAGATTCCAATTTTGATTATATATCCAGGGAAGTATCAGGAATAATATCTCTCAAAATTATCTCAAATAAAAAATAAAAAAATTGACAAAATTGTTGGCAAAAAACCAACTCAGTTAATATTGTTTTCCCACAAGAACTGTAAGATCTACCACATCAAAGACTTCTTACTACACATCACAATGTCTGGGAGCTTCCTTATTTATGTTTAGTATTATGATAGTTTTTATAATTATATTTTTTTTAAAAAAAATATTTTTAGTTGATATGGTTAAAACTGTGGTTAAAATTAAGGTTAAATAAAAAATAATTTAATGTATTTAGTTAATAATGCTTTTTAAAATGAGGTTATAATATATATATATATATGGTTTTAAGTTTAAATATTGTAGATTTAATTACTACTATTATATCATGAAATAAATAATATTTTATGTAAAATATTTGTTATTATTTCATTAAAAAATCTACAATTTCATTACGTATAAAATTCATCCGATAAGAATTACAATGTCCATAATTTTTTGAGCATGCAATAAAATTATATAATATATTATCAGGAATAAATTTGATATTACAGTATGAGTGAATTTAATTCACTCTATACTAGTTTTTTGAAAAAAAAAATATTATTTACATGACAATGCAGGTGAATTTAATTCACTCTAAACTATTTTAAAAAATTATTCAAAAAATAAACACACTAAAAAAAATTATTCATGTGAACAGTGCGAGTGAGTCTGTTTGTTTGCACAGTTGCTTTTGTGTTTGAAGTAACCACTGCAAATACAAATGTTTTATTACATTGAAAACACAATTTATTTTTAGTAGCGCCTAGTACACTTCATGTTTAAAACACCGTTTTCATCAAAGCAACTTTTTGCTACTTTTCTTCTTCATGGTTTAAATAAATACACTAAAAAAACTATTCATATGAATAGTACAAGTGAATTAAAATTTCACTTGCATTGTTCATTGTTTTTAGTGAACAATGCACTGTTCACATGAATAGTTTGAGTCATGAATAGTTTGAGTGAATTGCACTGTTCACATGAAATAATGAATAATGCAAGTGAAATTTTAATTCACTCGTATTGTTCATGTAGTTTTTTCCGGTGTGTTTATTTTCTGAATAGTTTTTTTTTAAAAAAACTAGTTTACAGTTAATTAAATTCGCTTCTATTATCATTATTTAAATAAATACACTTAAAAAAAATTATTCACATGAATAGCATGGGTGAATTAAAATTTCACTTGCATTGTTCCTTGTTTTTAGTGAATAATGCACTGTTCACATGAATAGTTTGAGTGAATTGCACTGTTCACATGGAATAATGAATAATGCAAGTGAAATTTTAATTCACTCATACTGTTTTAGTTTTTTTCCGGTGTGTTTATTTTCTGAATAAGGTTTTTTAAAAAAATTAGTTTATAGTGAATTAAATTCACTTGTATTGTCATGTGAATAATTTTTTTTTAAAAAATTAGTGTAAAGTGAATTAAATTCACTTGTACTGTAATATCAATTTTATTTCTAATAATATTTTTTTTAATTTTATTACACATTCAAAAAATTATGAAAACTGTAGTTCTTATTGGATGAATTTTGTAAGTAATGGAATTGTAGATGATTTAATAAAATAATAAAAAAATGTTTTATAAAAAAATTATTTATTTCATGATATAATAGTAGTAATTAAATCTATAATATTTAAATTTAAAACCATTAATATATATATATATATTTCACTTACTTTATAACCTTAATTTAAAAAGTATTATTAATCAAATACATTAAATTATTTTTTATTTAACCATAATTTTAACCAAACATGTATAAATATCAAACTAATTTTAACTAAAAATATTTTTTTATAAATCACATCTACAAAAACTCCTATAATACCAACCAGACTCTAAACCGACACTTCTCTTTTATTGTCCAAACACTGTAAAAAGGAAAGATCAACAGCCAAGTCCACCTTATAGAAATATCCTTTTTAAAATTTTTAGTCACTATCAATATTAACAAAATTACAAATATATCGCAGTTCCCATCATATGTATAGAAGAAAAAACTATTTTTTGGTAACGTATTTGTCACAAAAACAATTAAAAAGGCTTTCAAATGTAATTATTTTGGGGGACCATCACACATATACGAAGAAGAAATAGTTCTTTATTGTTAGCATATATGTCAAAACAATTATAAACAATATCAGCTGAAAATGTATTTCGAGGGGACCATCACATATGAAAAGTGATATAACTATTTTTTTGGTGACATATATATCATCACAATTAAAAAAGTTTCTAAGTTTTTGGGACCATAAATGCCTCCATTCACAAGCAAGGGCAAGGTTCGTATTTGTCATTCTCAAACGAATTAGAGGATGCTTTTTTACTTCTTGTAGGAAGCAAGTAGACCGGCTTTGAGGATCGACAAAATGCCTTAGCTCATCAGCTGGCCCATGAAACAATTTATATTTATAATTTTATTAAACATTCAAAGGGCACAGCAGATTGATCGAGTATTAGATCATTTTTTTTAAAAAAAATGATTGGTTGAGAAGAAGAAATTAAATACTAATGGAGCCAATCTTACTCCTCAAATTTGTCTGGTCTAGGCATGAAACATATGTAATTGATTTTAGCATTGATATAGAAAACCTAACCCCATTTTTTATCATAAAATTACTTCAAATTTAATTCAAAAGCTGCATAAAATAAATAAGCATATGAATCCGCATTTGCCACCTATCTCTTGCTCATTTTTTTTTTATGAATTAAAATGGTAGCTCCTGGGTTTTTCCCATAGGAGAATGACCAAGAGAAATTATATGCACATAAAGTTTCAGAAAATGAAGTAAATTTTCCTCCAACGAAAGTTTAATTCAGTATAGCCCCATCTGAGTCAGCGGTCCCTTATTTTCTTATTTTAAGGTGAAGTAAATGAATCTTTATTTTTGTATTTTATAATTTTCTGATCGAGCCATGGTTACCAATGGTGTATATAATGGACCGTATTGTGCACGGATGTTAGAGTAAGATAAACCTTTGCACAGAGACAGAGAGATCTTGAGAGATGGCAGGAGCTGTGCAGAGTGTCAATTTTTCCAAGGCACTTCCAATGAATGGTGGGCATGGCCTCTACAGCTATAGCAAGAACTCCACCTACCAGGTATTATAAACTCTTAATTTTGATGCTTTGA
Source organism: Populus ilicifolia (assembly GCA_015708895.1). Classification (NCBI taxonomy): domain Eukaryota; kingdom Viridiplantae; phylum Streptophyta; class Magnoliopsida; order Malpighiales; family Salicaceae; genus Populus; species Populus ilicifolia. The sequence continues at coordinate 140,433 of SRLM01000169.1, forward strand.
CATTACAGTGATCAGAGCACCTTTTGCGCATGCTAGTAATATATTTCAATGATGCGATCTCCAAAGGCAGAACATATTTCATATTGAAAAGGAAAAGGATTAAGAACAAATATCTGATCCAGCAGAATCTTGTTTCACGCTATGCGTGCCTTGTTCATCAACCATAAAATAATTACATGCTGTTCGAACATGCGAGCGATAATTGTTCGATTCCCAGGCACTTTTGGCTTGAGTATTCAAATTCTATTGCCTCGTGCTGAGAATGTTTGTTGCTAAATATTATACTTTGGTTATGATTTTGACAAGAGAGGTTTGGAAGTGCGAAGAGAGAAAGGAAGGTGAAAGAGTGGTTGTCATAATGGTGAGATATATAGGATGAGATAAGTGTTAATTTCTTGCGAAAACAAGCCAAAGAATATATATACACTATCCAATTTCATTAAGGGTATGAGAAGGGTGGGAATTTTCTCTCATTACTAAAATTTAAGACCATGATAAGATTACATAAAAAAAAACTTTACATGCTGTGGATATGTAAAAGCAAATGTTTTCACTAGTTAATAATATGTGTGTGCGTGTGCGTGTGATGTTATGATATTCATGAATAGTAAGAGAATGCTAAAACATTTACACTGAATTTCATATAAATAGTAATAGGAGATACTATTAAATATTGGATGTTAAATGTTAAAAATACGCAGCTAGGTTGTAGTACTATAGTGGAGTTATATACTAGCTAGTTCCACAACCGCATTTTATATCTTTTATGATTGCGTTTAGCTAGTGTTTTAAAATAAAAATGATAAATATATAAAAAATAAAAATATATTTGATTAAGAAGATGGAAATGATAATATAAAATAAATATATTTCTTATTAAAAAATTTATATTTTAAAAACTTGTTGACTTAGTTAAAAAGATAGAAACAAAATAAATTTATTTTTGGATAATCTGTTAATTTGATAAAATAAATATGTTAATATGATAATTTTGAATTGAATTTCTATACTTATAAAATAAATATATTTCTTGATAATTTGATAAAATAATTATGTTAACATAGTAATTTTAAATTGAATTTCTATATTTACAAAATAAATCTATTTCTGTAAAATTTCTATATTTTTAAAATATAAAGTATAAAGAGGCTTGTTCTCTTTATCTCAAGACAATAATAAAATATTATATTTGCATGCATATCATGAAATTTAATGTGAAATATTCACACATGTTTTTTTTTCAAGGTAATAAAACTATATTGTCATTCCTAGAAAGGATTCTACTAAATGGTAGTTTTGTATGTGATTCTATTCTTTAATTTTCTTAGCACAAACGCATGCATTTCACCTTTCTATTCACTAACATTACCAAATACACATGCAACTTTCATTGAAGAACGAGTAAAATTTTGATTTACAGAAAAAAGTTATAGTTGCAGTCAAGGAACTTATCACTGAGGCAATTGCTGAGAAGCTCGACATCTGTGTCCTATCTTCATCGAACACCATTTGTGTCTCAGACATGGGATGTTCTGTTGGACCAAACACTTTTGTTGCAGTTCAAAACATAGTTGAAGCCGTGCTAAACAAGTATCAAACCCAAGGACATGATCATTCTAGACTGCCGGAGTTCCAAGTTTTCCTCAACGATCACGCTTTGAATGATTTTAACACGCTCTTCAAGTCCCTTCCTCCCAACAGGAACTACTACGTTGCCGGCATGCCGGGTTCCTTCCATGGTCGTTTATTCCCGAATGACTTTCTTCACATTGTACACACTTCCTATGCTCTCCAATGGCTTTCTCAGGTGCCTAAGGAGGTCGAGGACGTAAGCTCTCCTGCTTGGAATAAGGGAAGGATATATTATTCCAGTGCTGGAGATCAAACTGTCAAGGCTTACGCGGATCAATTCGCCGAGGACTTGGATTGCTTCTTGCATGCCAGGGCACAAGAGGTTGTCTGTGGAGGGTTGATTATACTCATGGTCCCAGGCCGCACGGATACAAGCCCTCATACTCGAGTGTTTTCCAACATTTCATATGACATATTGGGATCTTGCCTCATGGACATGGCTAAGATGGTATGGAATCTCAAACCACCATGACTTATTTTATTTGAAAAACAACAAAAACATTATTAAACTTTGGAATTGCTTAACTTTCTTTTCACTGTTATATATATATATATATATATATATATAACTGATGAATTTTCCGGGGCAGGGAATCATAAGTGAAGAGAAAGTGGACTCCTTCAACATACCTATATATTTCTCCTCTCCTCAAGAACTAGAGGCGACTGTGGAACGAAATGGTTATTTTAACCTAGAAAGACTTGAGTGCCTCCCCCTAGAAAAGAGTCAAGACACTATTCCACAAAAAGCAAGAGCCGTATCATATCACATCAGAGCTGGTTTGGAGTTCCTTTTGAAGGAGCACTTTGGGCATGAGATCCTGGATGAGCTTTTTGACTCGTTCAATGAAAAGCTCGAAAAATCTGAAGTCTTTCAGCTGGGGCTAACATATAGCTTGCTTGCATTACTTAAACGCAAGGAAACATGATTGGCGTTGGAAGATAAACTTGTATTTTAATAATGGTTAATGAAGACTTTTAATTAAGTTCATGCATTTCCCACCTAATCATTTTATAAATATCTGGTTCTGTGTTTGTATTGTAAGTTATTATTGTAAGGGTTGTGCTTGTATCAAGATTTCTATGAATATTTATATAAATATTTGAGTTTGTGTTTGAAAGTAAGTTAATTAGAATTTTCAGCTTCAAAATACAATTCTCTCCTCGTTGTTTTTTAATTCATCAACACATTTTTCTCCTCTTCTTTTTCCAATGCAACCCCCCCCCCACCCTCTCTCTCTC
>SRLM01000169.1:143320-342011 GCA_015708895.1 Populus ilicifolia
TCTCTCTCTATATATATATATATATATATAGACACACACACACACACGTGTATATATGCATGTATGTTAATGTCGAGTGCAATTCTTGTACACGTGTGTGTTATTCATCACATGAATTAATGTTTGTTTTTGTAGGGTTTTTTTTTTAATCATAGAATATACCAAATCAATTGAATCAAAATTAAAACAACATACATGTAACTATTTTCGAAAACTTATTGGCTATGAAAACCAGAACTCAACAAATAAGAATAGAATAAACAAAAATAAAATAAAAATAGTAAATATAATCTTCTAGAATCTTTTGGTTGACTTCAAATAGAAACTTCTAATCTTTCCCGGGCCTTAAATTACTCTCTAACTTCTTGTTGTAGGGGCCGGTTTGAAAAGCTTTGAGGCTGGCTTATATCTACTAAAAAAATTGCTATTTAATTTGATTTTCAACTCGAATTATCCTTCTCTTAATACAGACATTAGCTATCAACTTTCGTTGAAAAACTAATTTATGACTTTCAAAACAATTGAAACTAGCCTATGAATTCATTAAAAAAAATAGAGGGACTAACTTGTAATTCACTCCAGTCTCTATGCACTTCAAAGCTCATGATAATTTATTTTTTTTAAATTAATAAAAAAACCTCATATTAACTCTTAATATGGATAGGAATAAAATGAAATAATACATAGTGTCCCACTCGCGTGATACACCAAATCTGATATTTTCTAAGTCAAACAAAAACCAAATCTATACGAATCGCTATAATATATAATATAGTCACACAAAAAAGATATATATTAGAAAGGCACAAAAGCATACAATTGAAAATTGTGAGGTTAGCAAATATATCCGAATCATGAGATCATTTGGACATTACCACTTTGCTCTTTTAAATTTATTCAATTCTTGATCACCTAATGTGTCTTTCTACTTATTGAATTATTCCAGAATATTTCCGACTATGTATAAAATTAAGAATACAATCCTTTATTTTATTGATTTATTTTTTATAGAATCCACTTTAGCCTTTTTCAACAGCATCTCGTGAGTTTGTCCATTACTACCTAGATTTACCTGTATTTTTTTTCTGTAATAATTTCTACTTTCAAATTTAGTTTTAAAAAATAATTCTTTAGTTTCAAATTTAGGATTTTTATCCAACAATCATGTTGTTATGTAACATAATACAGAATTTTAACCTGCAAATTTTGATATTAAATTTATAGGATTATTTTTTTTTTACTCCTGAAGAATTTATGTTTGAAACACAAAATTATCATACCATCTGAATACATATAACCAAAAATGTCCAACTGGTTGCAACTATTCCATTATTATTTTTCACAATTATAATAAATCTATAATTAACATGAGTGGTTGCTCTTTATGGGGAAGAAAAAGAGAAATGAAAAACTTAATAATCTCTTAATATCACACATATTGGCTTGGTTTGTTGAAGGAGATAATAAATCTTTTTAATTTTCAGTAAATTGGCTCAATTAAAACACGGTGTTGTTAACGAGTTGCTTTCGATTATTAGACAGAAGCAGAGATAATAATTTAAAAAAAAGTAATTTTTCAATATTTAATATACAAAATTTATATATTCAATTACTAAAAATTCTCTAATTCTCACAAATAATATACAATTCTCGCAATGATATATAAAAACTTAAAGTTATGCGAAAATCTCCCTATGGCTTTCTTGGTTTTCTAGATCTTGATGTTGCTTTCAAGGTTTTCTTGGTTTTCTGAGATGCTAGTAGGCTCACTAATCTGGAATCTCAGAGTTTTTTTAAGAACTTTTTCGATTTATCAAAATTAAATTAAATTAAATTAAAATTATAAAATTCCTGGATTTCTATCTAGAGAGTCTATTTTAACCAGGAGGTTGATTTAGTCTCTACACTCAAAAATTGAATCAATTATGTGCCTACTTTTTATAAAATAGCTTGTTGGTTTTTATCCTATTTTTAGTGTTTATTATAAAATGATTCCTTCATGAAAACTAAAAAAAAAAAAAGAATTTAATTGAATACAAATTTTCTAAAATAAAAAATAAGAGCAATAGCATCTCTTGGTTTAAATGGAAAATAATATCAAATTCTTTATATAATATCAAATTCTTCAATATATTTTTCTCTCAGATTTTGCAATCTAAATTGACATGATTACATATTTTATATCGAAAATGCCCTTGCGGTTTTCAATTATAAAACAATAAAAATTTTGAAGTTAATCTGAATTTTATTTTTTAAAATTATAATGATTGAGTAATTTTAAAGTTTTTATTTTAAAAAAAATAAGCAATTTTATGAATATCCTCTCCACTTAAGTTTTCAAGGTCGACTATTGCAACCATTTTGGTTTTTTTTAAATTTCTAAGCAATTTGGATGAAAAAACCTTTAAAAAAGGCATGTTAATTAAATACTATGCTATGACTACAATTAAGAATTTAGAGATAAATTTCAGACTTATCCAAATATATAAGGAGATGTTGAGTTATTTATCATCAAAATAACTAAAGCAATGGCCATCAAATCATAAAGCATTAATTATGTATTTGGCTTCGTGGTGTAGCAGCTTTTTTTCAAGAATACAATCCTTTTATTTAATACACAAATTATATTTCATAAAAATCAAAAAATAAATATTTTTTATATGAGTTTTATAAAAGAAATCAACCATACCTCCGACTCAAATATTCTCTAGGTACCCTCTAAGTGAGCGAAAGAAGGCTCTTAATTTTTCATGGTGGAGGATTACGAAAACAACTATTTTAATTATATATATATATATATAATTAGAGAATTGTAAAACATGAATTTCTAAAAACAATTATTTTTCAATTAGTAAATTTATTTTATTTAGTTCTCTGTTTTCTAGAAAATCTTTCACTATTAAACACAAAGTTAATCAACATGGAGCATGTCTATTATACATTTGTTTTTCAGAATACCAAATTTAGATTTTTTTTTAATTTTTTCCCGTGAAAAATATGAACAATATAATTAGAACTGAGTCAATTCAAGATATCTTATTAAATTTACAGTTTAAATCATGTGATTAAAATAATTTTATAAAAAATTATAAAGTTTTTTTTATAAAAATATTCGTATTAACTTTTTAAACCCATAATCTAAGATATTAGACATGAAGCAACACATTTAGAAAAATCATGAAGTTCAATTCTTAATCAATTATATATTAAAGAATGAGATTGAAAAAAGAATTTTAATTATATAAAATATTTTTAAAAAATAACAATTAAAAAGAAGATGATCAAAATTAAAATACAAAATAAATTTTATATCTAATTGAAGGATGGAATTAAAAAAACAAAACAATTTAGTAAAAGGATAAAAAAAAATAAAAGAATATTCCTCTAAATTGACATTAAAAAAAATTATATTGTAATTAAAAGGTAAAATTGAAAGAATAGTAACTTTTATAAAAGAATCAAGAAAAAAATTGAAATTAAAACAATGAGGACCAAATAGTAAAATATGATACCATGAACTTGAATTGAATGATAAAAATAAAAATTAATAATTTTTTTTTAAAAAGGCCAAGGTAAAGAATTAAAAATCCAAATAATGAAGATCAAATTGAAATATATATTATTTGATAAATTAGAATTTAAAGATAAAATTAAAAATAAATACAATTTCAATAAAAGAGCCAAAATGAAAAAAAAAGATTAATATTAAAACATCAATAATCAAAAGAGTCAAGCTATAATTTTTAAAGAAGATAGAGAATAATAAAAATAAAACAAGTTCACCAATAACAAACTAGATCATCACTAACACCATTCTAATAGGAAGAAAACTTTGTAACGCTTTTAAAAATATAATAAAATGATATTTTTGAATATTAAGAGATAACATATGTTATTTGAAGAGCATGAATGCCTTCTACGTGTCCTTGAGTGTGCAACATGTGTATTTTTTTTATTTATTTAATTAAATACAAAAGTGACTATGAATGGACTTTTGTATTACCAAAAAAAATATTATAAAAAAATTAAAAATATTTTTTAATTTCATGCTTAAATTCTTTTATTTAAAGGATATTTTTGTTATTTTTACTATGTATTTATATTTTTATATTTGATTTGCCCCTTAATTTAAATTGTAATAACAAAAAAATAATTATGGAAATATAAAAATATCCATGACGCTAGTTTAGTTTTTTTTCTTCTTCTAATATTATAGTCGTTTTACTATGCAATTAAATTAAAAAAATATTTATTTATTCATAATTAATTTGAAAATAGTAATTAGACCGGTCCAAAAAATTTTTAAGTCGAAAAACAAAAATATCATTAAGCTATTCAAGAAAATTCAGAGGCAGAACACTTTTCCGATGTCAACTAGGAAATTGCGGACGGGCAATCAAGGACACATGGGCCTTGGAAGAAGATAATTGTCATTGGGAAGGCGTTTATATAATGAGAGTGGAGCTCTGCAAACTTCCAGAGATTGTTGCAATATGCCTTAGGCAAATCACGGTTAGTGATAAGTCATGGCCAATGAAAAAGTTTGGTTTTGCCGGTGTTTTGACAAAATAAGCTGAGTCGAACTGAAAATGATCGGTTTGAATGAAATTCTAGTTTGCTTCGGTTCGTTTCTAATTCTAGAAAAAATAATTTGGTTATTTTTTTAAATCAAAATCAAGCTGAAAACGCTCACCTTGCTTCCGAGATCCCATTTTATGTGGACAACATTCATTCTTAAATATAGAGGATTTTTCTTAATCAACAGTATTTTTCAAGAGAGGGAGAAAATCAGAAAATGAGCATCTCCAAGATGAAAACTCATCAAAAGAAGCATAAGCAATGGGCTCACAAGCAGCAGCAGCTTCCTATTTATCTTGCATCAACTGGGTGGCTCTGAATTCGTCTCAGATATCATCCTTGAACCCGTCATTTCTCCCTCTCAGAGCCGAAACCTGTCACTTTCCTCTTCATTCTGATATAAAGCAGGACGCCTCTTCTCTCAAATACCCGAACCTTCATCTCCTTAAACTCCGAAATGTAAGAACTAGAGCTACCCTTGATGAAAGTGCTCCTGCCCCGCTTCGTGCCCAGGAAGAAGAAGATGAAGGACGGCAGCCCCAACCCAGCGAAGTATGTCTTTTGGTTCTGTAAAAACTTTTATTCGGTTCGTTTTTGTTGATACTCATGAATCTTTTAGTTTTGTCTCTGAGTTTGGTCAATGCTCTGCTTGGTTCCCTATTAAATGAGAAAATAAAGAACACGAAAGTGCTATTCATTTATGGGTAACAGTAATTCAGTGTGCTTATTTAACGCCACTGCTTAGCTTATAATCTTGTTTTCTTTGTGATTTAGGAAGTTAAGGAGAGTGTGAAAGTGCTCAAGAATGCTGCAAAGACAAGAAAGGTTGCAGCAAAGGTGGTTTTGTCAGCTCTAACAGTGATTGAGAAGGCCAAACTTGACCCCTCAAGGTTTCTTAATACACTTGGTGGGTCGAAATCCCCTGGCAGAACTTGGATGCTAATTTTCACGGCTGAGGTTAGTTTACTTGTACCTCTTGTCTTGGGCGGGCTTCTTTTTTTATGGTTAACAACTGCTTCCTTCTGTGCAGAAGAAATTGGATCGTGGACGGTACTTCCCCCTTACTGCTGTTCAGAGGTTCGATGCTGCTGTAAGCTCCATTCCGCCCCTCATTGTTCTTTTTATTCATATTTTTGTGATTATAATTGTGGTGCAAATGGGGGAGAAGAGAGTTTTTTGTGCCATGTAGGATGCTTATGTTTAACTTTTAAGTACTTGATTGTAATGACCACTCAAAATGGAGTCCTCATTGGATGTTCTTCTGTTGAAGGAAACAAAAAAGGTTTTTATTTCAACTTCCTGATAACCCAGAGTAATTTTCCACCAAAGCACGAAATGCTTGCAACTTTAGAAACAAGATAGTGAAGATGACAGAAGCAATTTTGTCATACAGGATAAATTGGAATCCTTTGGATGAAGCGTCTGCTGCTTTTGGAAACAGGACACTGAAGTTTCTTTCAGAGATAGAATGGTCACTTTAGTTTTAAAGTATGATGAAACTTCGCCTATTATGTCACTTGGACACAAATCCTTAATTCTAGGACTTGTTTCCCGGGTTTCTCCTTGTTTGTAACGTAAAAGCTACTGCAACATTTCTGGACTACATAATTTTATGATGTGAATTAGATTTCACAGATTTTATTGATTGGATCCTACAATGATTTGCAAGTTCTTAAAACTGAAATATATGAAGGGTTGCAATATGGGAAGAGGCTCTTGACACGGTTTTGTTAAGTAGAGGACTGGTTGTCATCTTCTCTGAATTCCCCCTTATTTCCCTCTTTCTTAGTCCATATGACAAGTTCAATCACATATATAATATTGTTTTTGTGTATTGTCTTCTATGCTAAATTTGGAGTAAGAATTTGATTGGGTTCTTCTTGTTATGAAAATTATTGGATTGCTTTTACCATCCAATTGATGACAAGACAAATTCTTTACTCTGGCACTTTAGATGCTAAATAATCTTTTTTGGATTGTCAGGGCAAGAGGATTGAAAATGGAGTATATCTTGGACCAATTGGATTCTTGACTTTTGAAGGCAGATTATCATGGAAGAACAGAATACTGGCCTTCATTTTTGAGCGCATGCGCATAAAAATTGGACCTTTGAACCCTTTTGAGATCAGTCTTGGCCAAAAGGAAGACAGAGAACCAAGCACGAAGGACCCTTTCTTCATCTGGTTTTATATTGATGAGGAACTAGCAGTTGCTCGAGGCAGAAGTGGGGGGACTGCATTTTGGTGCCGGTGTCGCCGTGTTGCCACTTGATTCATTCTCATCTTTTGTGGCTTATCGAGGCATTGTGCTCCTACCGAAGATGGTAATATTCACTGATGAATGCGAGTGTTATTTTATGCTTGTAAAAAGTAAACTGATGACTTGCAAGTGCATCGTATCTCACACATTTCTGTTTCACAGATTTGATGTTATGAAACATTCCATTGGTTCTTGAATGGCCTGTGTTCATATTATTGAAGAAATATGATAAAACATAATTTTAGACCTAGTTATTTGTTGTGTGTGTGTGTGTGTGTATTATGGTCCATTATATAAATCCCATTGTGACTAGCTATCTTTTCGTTTATATGTGTGCAAGTAACAAACATTTATATAATGAATGCTGAGAAAAATACATCAAAGGATATCTGAATTTCTTTGTAGCTCCAATAATCTTCTTTTCTCTTCTTCTTTTCATTAGTTTTCTCTCCTATTTTATTATATAGATCATAGTTGAGAACATGTTAGACCTTGGAAAATGCACAGCAAAATGCTGGACAACCCAGCTACAAGTAAAAAAAAACTGTAGAATTATGACCCAGTTGGCATAAGTTTTCCCAATAAGGTGTTTAGTTTATCATAATAAAAGTATATAAAACATAAAATATTATTGAGGTAAGCCTAGAGTGCATACCATTTAAAATCTATAAACATATAAAATGAAATTCAAGACAAACATGCATTTAACATAAATATAATAAAAAGAATGCTAACTTGAATACCAAGTATATTTTCAAACTTGTAATATATATAAGTTCAAAATCTGAAAATACATACTAATAATAAAAATAACAAAATTTAAATTAAAACAAACAAGAGCATTTATTTGTTAAAACATTTTTAAAAAATAAAACTTTTGTTGTTGTCAATGATAAATCTTTTTGTCCTCAAGGTTTTATTGCACCTCATTTGTGTTGCTAGAATATTTATAATGTCTTTCAATATTTCAAAACCATCACCTTAGATTAGATGTATTTCTAAATAAGGTCTTTGAACCAAAATAAAAGAACTCAAATATCTTTTAACAAAGTGTAAACCTAAACTCTAGATTTAGGAGAATAAAATAAAATATAAAAGATAATGATAACACTAAAAATAAGATGAGAAATAATATGAAAAAATCTAAAAAATTCAAGTTAGAAACTCTTTCTTCACCACCACCATCCATTTTTATAATAAATTTTGAAAGTTAAAAGATTAAATAATTAATTGTTACCATTATTAATCTTTGATTATTTACCATAAATTAATAATTAAATCTAGAAAAACCAAGAATTCTTTGAGATTCATTTCTCACTCACCTATAATTTATTAAAGTCATATTAATTAAGTAAAATTTCAACAATCTTCTACATGAATGAGAATTATCTCACTATTTAAAAAATAACTTGAAGATTTATTAAGAGATAATAATATGATAAATTATCACATCAAGATGGTTAGCTTTTGTCTTTGAACCTTCTATAGTAAAATATTATCAGATTTACTCAGCTAATAATAAACACAATTTCTTGAACTATTTGGCCTTTTATGTAAACCAAGATAATATATAGTTCTCTTAACTCATCCTTTAACATATTGTAGTTATCACTTATCTCATCATAATAATAAGCAGGAAACAATAATTTTCTATTGTTATTGAAAAATTTTATATGACTTGATTTTTTATTTAAACATATTTTTTAGAATCTCTAATAAAGTAAATGTGGTTATCATTATTATACTCTTTCATCATTTAAAGACTTTAAATTTATTTCCCTTGATGAATTATACATAAGCTTTTTCTGAAAAACTTTTAGTTAACAAATCCATAATATTTTCCTTTAACTTTACATAATTAATGGAAATAATTTCATTTGAGAAAAAGTGTTTAACGTATTATGCCTATGATGTATATATTTATACTTGCTATTACACATATTACTTTGTGCCTTTTTTAATTACTAAATGACTATCACAATAAACACAAAAAGTTAACATTGGTTTTGGTTAATATGAAATATCCTCTAAGAAATTCAAAATTCATGTGGCTTCCTCTCCAACTTGATAAAGTTGGTACCGTCAATGATGTTAACTTTTGTTGAATGAACACATTAAGTTATTTTGTATCCATGGGAGCAAAATTTGGATTAAATGTCGATGGAAATGAGTCAATCTCATCAACACCTAATAAATCATCAGCATGCTCCTTTGAAACTTCATCATCACAATCATCTTCAATCTCATTAACATTTATGATATCTACATTTCAAACATAATTAACAAATAAATATTATGTATTAAACAATATTTTATTTTAAATAATATTTATCACTAAATAATCAATCATTAATTATCATCATCTAAAGTATCTTGTATGATCATAATTGATAGAGCTTGGTGAAAACTCTTTACTTCTTCTGTTGTTAAGATTGATGGGTCATCTTCAACTACCCAATTTTCAATGTCAAAAATTGTCTCAACATTAATTGGATTATAATTTCGTCCTTTCCAATAATTTCTATATATTAAAAGTAAAGGTAAACACAATATAAGTATTAATAATGCTACTAAACAAGATAAAATAATATTTAAGGAATTAGAGAAAAGAAAAATACTTTTGTTTCAATCTTAGATTGCAATGGAAGTAAACAAGGTCATTAAGCCTTTGGTGCTCATATCTATTTCTCTTTTTGGAATGAACATGTTCAAACATACTCCAATTTCTCTCACATCCCGAAGAACTACAAGTTTGGCTTAACACTCGTATAGCCAATTGTTATAGATTTGAAGCGCTGATTCCATATGTCATCCACCATTCATCTATACAAAAAAAAATAAGTAAAAGTGTAAGACTATATCAAATAATATTTTTAAATATAAAAATTATATACCTGGAGATATAAGGGTGAGATTATTTATTGCGAATGCTCGGCCAAAGTCATGTTCAGCATTCCTAAAAAACTTCATCTCACTTGTAATCTTACTTTGTAATGGTAGATTTTCATATGCATACTTCTTAAGAACATCTAGAGGTCCAGAAATAGTGCTCATATGTTTATCCATTATATTTACATCATATTGGAATCGAGGATTCAACCAAAATGCAGCTGCATAAAGATTTCTATAAAATTATCTATCCCACCGATAATTGATAATGTCTATGAAAGGTTTCACTTTAGGCTTTCTCTTTTGAAATCTCCTCATCATTTCTTCTTTTGCATGATGAATAGCATCATACAAATATCCCATCGAAGGTCTATCATCACCATCAACCAATCATAGAACTCGAACTAAAGGTTCACTCATTCGCATAATTATTGCACATTCTTCTCAAAACAAAGAGTCTAGCACACTCTCAACAAACTTTTTTCCTTTGATATCTTTAGCATAAGCAGATGAGATCCATTCCCTAGATGTCACCATAGCTCTTAACTCATCTTTATGAGCTAAAATGTTTTGCAATGCAATGAAATTGGTGGCAAAACGAGTAGGAGCTGGACGAAGAATTTCTTTTCCTCTAGTGAACTTCCTCATCAAATATAATGGATAACAATGATTATAAATGTACTTTGTGATACCAGAAGCATGCTCAACAACACAACAAACTGACTGCAATTTACCAATATCCTGGAGTATGAGGTTAATGCAATGAGCAGCACAAGGAGACCAAAATATCGAAGGAAACTCTTCCATCAATAACCTGCCAGCAGTAACATAATTTGCAGCATTATCAGTCATCATATACACAATGTTTTCTACCCCAACATACAAAACAACCTCTCTAAACAACTGATACAACAATCTAGCAGTCTTTGAGACATTTGATACATCCACGGTTTTCTAAAAAACTGTTCCTTGAGGACAATATACTAAGAAGTTAATTAAAGTCCTCCTCTTCTAATCTGTCCATCCATCAGCCAGTAATGTGTAACCAGTCTTCTTCCAAATCTCTCGATAACTCTCAACATAAATCTTCACTTCATCAACCGTTTTTGCCAGGTAATAACCACGGATAGCATGCAAGTTTGGTCCTTCATAACTAGGACCTATGACTGTTACAACATCTATAGCATGCTAATAATACATAGAGTTAACAGCATTAAATGGCACACATGCATCAAACATCCACTTCGCTAAAGCAAGATCACACCGTTCAACTGCTTCTTTTCTTTGCCAACAATTCTGAAGAGATTTTTAAGCACCAGGAGTTGTTCTCGGCATGAAATATATCCCTAATGTTGCAGATTTCTTCTGCTTTCTATAACTTGTAGTTGATTGTTTTACAGTGCTGGTGCTTTGAATCTTTTTCTTTTTTGCAACTTTTGGTGGTAACATATATTTTTTAATATTGACATCCTCATCGTCCTCCTCCTCCTCATCATCATCACCATCATCATCTTCTAATTGCCTAATCATCATCTCTTCATGCTCCCTTTGTTGTGTATTAAATGGATTGAAATCTGCTTGCATTTCTAACTCTTTTTTTTGTTTCAACATTTCCTTTAAGGTTCAAAAGCATTTGATGTCGAACATCAAGAGGACATTTACGACATTGTTCAACTTCTTCTTTAACTCCAGCTAAATATTGCTTAAATCAATTAATGCCGCCACCCGCAAATACTTTAGCACAATATAAACATACTAATTTAGTTTTTTTACATCCAACACTAAGTTCAAGAGCTTTTTTACAATGACCCCATGCCAAATTTGTTCTTCCTCTGCTACCACTTGACATGGAAATTGAAGGTTGAGATGATTGGACCGTTAAAGGATCACTACTTGGATTACTACCATCATGTAAAGATATTTTAAATACCTGATATAATTTATAAGATATTACTGGAAAATTCTTTCAACCAGATTACTAATTACTACCATAACTAAAGTTTCAATTCATTTCTATAACAAAATTCTGATTTCATGCTACTACCAAAATTTTTTTTTCATATCACGGAGGAACAAGGCAGAAATGTCAATTATTTTAAAAGCATACACAAATTGTTAGACACCTATTTGACTGAAAAGCATCAAATATTTCTTCTCATGGCTTAAACCTTAAATTACAGTTCTATAGTTTGAAAATGTTAAATATACTTATAAACCGATAATCATAGTTTCCTCTAGCATTGCACAACCTGTTCTATCAACAGTTAATAAAGTTGACACAACGATTCCAGTATACCAGTATTAATAAAAGTCCCCTACTATCAATTACAGTTAAGCTGTTGTTTTTTGCTAAATTTTTTTGAAGTTCTACTTCAGAATTTTTCATTGTTTTTTATCAGTTCCTCCCACCTCAATATCTAGAAAAGCTAGTGTTAACCCTAAATGATAATACTGTCAAAAATGAATTAAAAGAACCAGTAAATAACAAAGGATCACAATACGGTGGGAAGAACATGTATTCTTGTTGGGTCAATCGAACAGAAAAATAAAAGAGCAGAGATACATACCTATTAGAAGAACTAATAGGTCAATCGGTGGGAAGAACCGATGGGTCAGCAGAGGGAACAAAAGGAAGAACCGATGGGTCAACAGACTAAACGGAGGGAAGAATCGATGCCACTGTTATGCTCTCCTGCAATTTCAATAGAGGGAAGAAGATGAAACAAAGGATAGCGAAAGGCGAAAGAAGAAAAAAACAATTAAAATCCCTGTTAACCTTATGCTCAAACTTGAAACGACGATCAAGGATTCAAGATTCTTCTGCTCATCTGCTCTTCTTTGCGACTGAGAGTGAAACGGGTTTGACAAATTCTTGAAATTAATTAGGTCTTCTTCTCATTTCTCCTCTGTAATGCATTCATAATTCGTCTCTCTACTTTTGTTGTTTTGGCCTTTTAATTGTAAAAGGCCAAAACGACGTCGTTTCGGGTATGAGAATATAAAAAAAATAAACCCGGGTCTCATCCGAGTTTGGCCAGGTTGTCCAGGTCCCGGGTCCACCCTCCAGGTCGACCCGGTCTAGCCGGTCCAATTCCCAACCTGTTTTTTGCTTAGACCCAGCCCGGCCACAGGCTCGGGTCAACCAGGTCCCGGGTTGACCCACCGGGTCGGGTCGGGTCGGGTCTTAAAACTATGGCACAATATCAACCATCATTGCTCATGATTGTTGTTCAAGTTGACTTTGAAAACAATACAAGACAAGTTTATTTTTAAAATTTTGTTAGGGAGGTGATCAATAATGGTGATGTTGTTTGAGAAATCCTTTTTTTTTTAGGGTTTCTAAGTTACCCTTGTTTCTACCATCTTTAGCTAAAAGCCTAGTGTTATTGTATATAAAGCACTTGCCATCGAACTTCTTGGAAGCTCTTTTTATTTCACAACAAGTTTTTTCTTTTGATTTTTATTATGGAACTTTACCACTTATTCCACAACATTTGATTTTGGAGTACTAGAAGAGTTGGCTCTCCTTTTGGATAATTTATTATCTTTTTTATCTTTAACCTTAAAATGAGGTCTTTAATTTTCATCTTTTTATGCTTATCTTAAGGTAATTCTTGAATTTCAAGATGATGACAATTTTTCAATAATTACAACCACTTAAAATGACTTATTTAGAGGTATACCTTTTACATAAATATCATACAAAATGAGTTAAAACTCTTGAACTTGACTTATTATGGTCTTTGAATCAATCATATTGAAATCTAGAAATTTATCGCTATGAATTGTTTTCATACTAGTATCTTTATCTTTATCCTGTTTGTTTAAAGCTTCACGTAATGGTTTTTCATTCTTAATTGAACTATTACATATTATACAATAATTATCCAACTCATTTCAAGATGTATGTCTTACATATGAAATTAATATGATTCCATGCATCCATAATTACTATAATAGTAATGTCAGTTTATTTTGTGATGATTTTAGCGCTTTCTTAGTTAAGAACTTTGTCAAGTTTAAGGTGGTAAGATAGAACAACATCTTGTTCTTCCACCATTTAAAGTTCAATCGAATGAACTTTTCAGTTTTCTCACCATGTATCATATAAAATGATGGTGGAATCCTTACTACTAAAGTAACACTTGTCAAAGCAACATTGGTTGGCACAACTAAATTTTAAGTAAAATTAGTAGAATAGCCAATAATATTTACAAATATATATTTTTGCTTCATAATAAGCAAGTAATAAAAAAATACTTCTAATAAAGTTACTTAATAAATAAAAATATTTAAAATTTGAAAGATAAAATTAACTGTGATTCTTTTTCTTGGATTACTAAGTTAAACCCTATTTTGTTCACTATGATTTGTTCAGTTATTATTATTTCACATGAGAAGTGTATTGTATACAAAAATATTATTATATGAATAATACACTCACTAAAAAAGTTCTTAGAAAAAAATAAAAGGTCATAAATAATGTCGTTTACTCAATCTCCTTAAATAAAACTTTTTAGATTGTATCTATTCACCGTGCTAACTTTCTACATATATAAACAATAATATATATGAGAACAATAACAAACCAGATAATTGTTGAAGTATGAAAAGTAAGTTTAGAACATAAACTATAAGTTAAAAATAAAGATATATAGCCACCTTCTAAAATTAAACAAAAAAAAATGGGGAAAAATGATAACAAACAAAAAGTTATAGATTAAAGCATATATAATTAAAATTAAATCTATATGCGAGAATATAGAAAAATAAAGAAAGTTAAATCATAACTTAAATTTTAAAGATGCTAAAAGCATCTTTCACCATTAATCAATATTATTAGTATTATTATTTCATAAGATAAATCAAACAAAGTCTAATATAAAATCTAAAGCTTTAAGATTGTTTTCAAAAGATGTTGTATGATAGCAGACCATTGAGCAAGGATGTTTACTTTATCATAACAAAAAAACATATAAAACTCATAACAAAAGCATATAAAACATAAAACATTATTCAAGGTAAGTCTAGTACAGACAATTTTAAATCTATAAATATGCAAAATAAGATTAAAGACAAACACGCTTTCAACGTAAATATATATACAAATATTAGCATGTATATTAAACATATATTCAAACTTACAATATATATATATATATAAGATTAAAATCCTAGCATGTATACTAGTAATAAAAATAACAATGTTTAAATTAAAACAAAAAAATAATACTCGTTGAATCACTTTAAAGGAATGAAACTTATGTTGTTGTCAATGATGAATTATTTTTCCTTAAGGTTTTATTGTTCTTTACTTGTATAACTAGAATGTTTGCAATATATCTCTCAAGATTTCAACAATATCATTTTAGTTTAGATGCACTTTTAAACAAGATCTTTGAATCAAAATAAAAGAACTCAAATATCTCTTAATAAAATATGAATCTAACTCTAGATTTGGAAGAAAAAAACTAAAGCATAAAATAGAATGAGTATTTTAAAAACAAGTTAACAAAGAGTGTGAAAAATATAAAAATTTAAGTTAGAAACTCTTCTTTCACCATTCCCCATCTTTTTAGTAGAAGACGTTCTCTAAATCCAGATATCAATATTTTATTCAAATATTTGACAGCTGAACGGCGAACATGAATTATACTATCAAATGAAAGAGAGAAAATGGAAACATATATAAAGCTTTGTGGCACTATGGTAATGGAAAACAAAGCTTATTTTCCCGGAAAATTCTCCATGAAGGCTGAAAAATATGATTTCAATTTCAAATAAATAAAGTTCTAACTGGTAACTAGAAAATGCATAGTTTTACTGCTTGGCTGCTGCCATGGAACGAATATAGCTCAAACTGAAGTTGAAGTAGCTGACGAGCGCATCTCTAGGTGGAAGGCATTTTTTAATGAGAGGGATTTCAACGAAGTTTTGAGTCCATTCATGAAGAGATGGGAACTTTTGAGCATCCATCAGTTTCATCCCTCCAACTTCTTCCATAACATTCAGCTAGAGAGGAATCCAACCCATTACTAGATCCAAATAGCCTATGTTATCATCCCCACTGAAAAATTTCTTCCCTTGAATCTGCTTCTCAAGAAATCTCAATGATTCTAGTGCAGACTCTATGGGCTTCTCCTTTTCTTCTCCCTCTTTCCAGGAAGCCACAAATGCACCAATCACACACTGTCCCATGACAGAGAAAAGGAGGAGATCAAACCATTTGTAAACGCTTCTCCAAAAAAAAAACAAAAGAAAAGGATAGAAGCATGTCAAGCTAAAATACATCGGAATGAAATTTTCAGTCATGATTTACAATTACATGTTATGTCCAATTGATGCTGAAAACATATTCACAAAGGGGAAGAAAGTATAGGAACTATAAGAATAAAAATATAAATTCATGCCAAATGCAATCAAAATAGGAAACAAAATACTAGAGAATAAAAGATTTAAGTTCGCACCACTATGCACCTTCTCATCAGCAAATTTAGCCTAGAAACGAGTCATGGCTCTCTCATAAGGATCTTCAGGAAGCAAAGGATAATTTTTCCATGTCTCATCTATGTATTCAAGAATGACAAGTGACTCAGCAATTGGTTTGTCATCATGGACAAGCACAGGGACCTTCTTGTGAACAGGGTTGTGCTTAAGAAGCAGGGGACTCTTGTTCATTAAATCTTCTTCCAAGTACTCATATTCCACTCCTTTAAGCTTCTAAGCCCATTCAACCCTTGTGCAGAATAGGCTCTTAGAAGATCCAATCACTTTCACTTCTCCCATGGTATTTTGCAAAGCTTGAACTCAACTCAATATCTGAAGGATAGTTGTTGCAGCATAAGCAGCTAGTGTATATGGATGGGTTTTCTCTCTTCTCTTATATGGAAAATAGAAGGATCCCATCTTCGTTGGAAGAATATAATAATAATAATAGCAGCAGCCGCCGGGGATAAGCTTGTCTCAGAGAAGCTACGTGTTTTTGACTTGTAAAAGCTTTGGTCGAAATAAAGATGGCAAACGCAGATTGGAGGAACACTTTTTCCCAATCAATCAATGTTGATATAATTTATATTTTTCAGAAGTATACTTAATCTAGAAGGTTAAGGAAGGTAACCACCAACTGTCATTGCCTAACCATTTAGCCGCTGGTTATCAGTTGTCAGCCACCAACTGCTAACCGCTTTCACATCGTCGGCCACAACCGCTTTCACATTTGAAGATTGAATTTTTTTTGTTTTGATTTCGTGTATAAATAAGCAGTTAAACTTATGCAATTATGTGTGGAGATATTGAGAGAAACACTAGAGAAAAAGAGAAAAAGAAAGGGGTTGTTGTAAGTTTTTGTTTATGTTATTGTAAGCTTTGTTCTTGAAATAAAAGAGTGTGTTTTATTCCCTCCGAGTGTTTCAAAGTCACCACAAGTGCTTTCTCCCACCAACAATTGGTATCACAGCCCTGTTCGTCAGAAAACAGAGGTATTTTTGGGATATATTCGAATTTTCAAAGTTGTCAAAAACAAGTTTTGAGCATTCCAAAGTGTAGAGCTCATCAATACGAACTCAACGGTGTAAAAATCAGATCAATCGGAGCAAGGGGTGGACCACACTCTCCGTCTGAAGTTTCAGTATTGTAGCCCACGCCCACCGAGGAAGAAGACAACTGAGCCACACGCGCACCATATTTGAGCTGAGCTCCAAGCCATATTCCAAAGTCAAGCCAAGCTCCGAGCCATATTCTGAAGCCAAGCCAAAAAGAATATTCCTTGGAATATTCCTGGTTCAACCTAGCAAACCGCCTAAATTGGTTTTTGGACCGGTTCACCCTATTTTTGACCTGTTTTTTACAAAGTCAGACCGGTTCCCTATTATTTGGACCATTCTGGATCCATCTACAGTGTCGGTTTTGCCAAATTTGACTCCTAAAAGGTGATATAGTCATTTAAAGAGCAAAATGACTATAGAAAATGCACAAACACTCATCCTAAAGACAACTATGATAGTTGGTGCATTAGATTGAAGGCATTCCTTAGTTCACAAGAGTGTATAGATATTGTGCAATATAGTTATGATGAACCAGAGTCCAAAGAATCAGAAAATGCTTTACTAGAGGTACAAAAGCAAGTCCTCAAAGCCAATAGAAAGAAAGACAACAAAGCAAGGACCATCATTTATTAAGGTCTTGATGAAGCCATATTTGAGATCATTGCTTTTGCAGAAACATCAAAAGAAATATGGGAGACCCTCCAACAAAAATACAAAAGTGCTGACAGAATAAAGAAGATTCGTCTCCAATCTTTGCGAAGTGAATTTGAATTGTTACAAATGAAGTCCTTAGAATTCATTTCTGATTATCACACAAGAATTATGGTGATAGTCAATCAGATGAGAAGAAATGGAGAAGCCCTTTCAGATGCTCGAATTACAGAGAAAATTTTGAGATCCCTAGATCCAAAATTTGATTTTGTTGTTGTTGCTATTGAAGAATCCAAAGAAGTGGACAAGTTAATAGTGGATGAACTTATGAGTTTTTTGCAAGTCATGAGCAGAAGATTGTAAAAAGAAATGGAGATAAGGTAATTGAGCATGCCTTACAAGCAAAGTTGTCTCTCAAAGACAGATATAAGCAAAGGGAGACTTCAACAAGTGGATACACCACTCGAGGAAGAAGTCAACAAACACGAGGAGGATTTTAACGATTTCAAGGCAGAGGTTCTTGGAATACAAGTTTTAGAGGAAGAGGTGGTAGAAACACCACCAGAGGAGGTGGTTACAATAACCGTGATAAGAGGAATATTCAGTGTTATAATTGCAATCAATTTGGGCACTATAGCACTGAATGTCAAAAGAAAACTCCACTGGAAATACGTGAGCAAGTCAACTATGCAAAAGAGGATGTCAACAACAGAAGAGCAGCTGCATTATTTGTCCAATAAGGACTTAACAGGAATCAATAGAATATTTGGTATCTTGATTCTAGAGCCAGCAATCACATGTGTGGTCAACGAGATTTATTTAGTGATCTAGATGAGACCATACAAGGTTTTGTCACCTTTGGAGATACCTCAAAAGTTCCATTCAAAGGTAAAGGCAACATCCCAATCAAGTTGAAGAATGGTGATCATAGCTACATCGCCGATGTCTACTATGTCCCAGCCATAAAGCAGAACTTGGTAAGCATAGGTCAATTTCTAGAGAGAGGCTATACACTTTATATGAAGAATTGTCATCTGACAATTATAGACTACAATGGGAGATTAATTGCCTATGTAAAAATGTCCAAGAATAGGATGTTTCTTTTAAACATCCAATATGATCCAGCAAAATGTTTGAGTGCCATCACCAACAGTGAAGAATGGCTTTGGCATCTGAGGCTTGGACATCTGAATTTCACAAGTCTGAAGATGCTAGTTAGCAAGAAGATGGTCAAAGGTATGCCCCACATTGATCATTCAGATAAAGTTTGTGAAAGTTGTGTCCTCAACAAACATCACAGATCCAGTTTTGCCAAAAAAGTCAACTGGAAAGTAAATAAGCCACTGGAGTTAGTGCACATAGATGTGTGTGGTCCTATAAAGCCTATATCGAATGAACAAAATAGGTATTTTCTCACTTTTATTGATGATTTTAGCAAAAAGATATGGGTATTTTTTTGAAGAGGAAGTCAGAAGTGTTCAATTGTTTTAAAGATTTTAAAGCAATTGTTGAGAAGCAAAGTGGCTATAAGATCAGAACCGTGAGATCTGATCAAGGTGGAGAATATACAGTAAATGACTTTGAAAATTTTTTGTACACAACAAGGCATCAGACATTAGACAACACCAGCTTATACACCACAGCTGAATGGTGTAGCTGAGAGGAAGAATAGAACAATTCTTGATATGGCAAGAAGTCTACTCAAAGCAAAGAAGCTACCCAAGCAATACTGGGTTGAAGCTGTATTATGTGCAGTGTATTTACTAAATCGCTGCCCAATCAAAAGTTTGCAAGTTGTCACTCCACAAGAAGCATGGAGTGGTCACAAACCAAGTGTTACTCATCTTCGAGTCTTTGGTTGTGTGGCATATGCAAAAGTCTCAGATGCAAGAAGGACCAAACTTGATGATAAAAGCGAGAAATGCTTCTTTGTTGAATACGGTGAGAGAAGGATGGGATACAAGCTGTATAATCTCATCACCAATAAGGTAATTATGAGCAGAGATGTTATCTTTAAAGAAGATAAAACTTGTCAATGGAATGATGACCAAGAAGTAGTTAAATGGATCAGCACTGATTCGATCCTTGAAGATGAAGAAGTACCAACAGTACTTGCAGAAGGTTCAATGGTACTAGAAGATGAGCCACAAAGTCTAGTACACAGATTTTATGTATTCATTAGGAGAAACACACTAGAATCATCATCAACACCATCATCAGCATCCTCATCAGAAGGACCGAGAAGGATGAGAAATCTAGAAGAGCTGTATGATGCCACTAAAATAATGGAAGATACAATTTTATTTTGTTTTTTTGCAGATAGTGACCCACTTAGCTTCAATAAAGCTATTAAAGAAGAGAAGTGGATAAAAACAATGGATGAAGAAATACATGCCATTGAGAAGAATGATACATGGAAGCTTACCAATCTACCAGAAAACAAGAAAGCAATAGGTATCAAATGGGTCTACAAGACAAAGAAGAATGCAAAAGGAGAAGTGCAAAGATACAAAGCAAGATTAGTGGCGAAAGGCTATAAACAGAGAGAAGGCATTGACTATGGAGAAGTGTTTGCTCCAGTAGCCCGGCTAGAGACAATCAGACTGATGATCTCATTAGCTGCACAACATAGATGGAAGATCTATGAACTTGATATGAAGTCAGCATTTCTGAATGGCTTCCTGGAAGAAGAGATTTATGTTGAACAACCACTTGGATACATTGATGCTGAAAATGAAGGCAAAGTATACAAGTTAAAGAAAGCCCTCTACGGTTTGAAGCAAGCTCCGCGTGTTTGGAATACCAAAATTGATAGGTATTTTCAAGATAATAGATTTGAAAAATATCCATATGAACATGCAATTTATGTGAAGAAAGAAGCAGATGACAGCATATTATTTGTGTGCCTATATGTTGATGACTTGATATTCATCGGCAACAATCCTACCATGTTCGAAGACTTCAAGAAAAGCATGGTACAAGAGTTTGAGATGACAGACATTGGTCTAATGATATATTTTCTTAGCTTAGAAGTGGTGCAGAAAGAAGAAAGGATTTTTGTATCTCAAAGCAGTTATGCCAAATATATTCTTGAAAGGTTCAAGATGGAAAACTGTAATCCGGTATCAACTCCAGTTAAGAATGGAGTGGAATTGAAGAAAAGTAAAGTTGGAAATGTTGATCCAACTTACTTCAAGAGCTTAGTAGGAAGTTTAAGGTACTTGACATGTACCAGACCAGATATACTCTACGGAGTCGGACTGATCAGCAGATATATGGAGAAGTCAGACCAGTCTCATTTGAATGCAGCCAAGAGAATTCTTCGCTACATCAAAGGAACAATAAATGAAGGTATGTTTTATACCTCAAGTACAAATTTCAATCTTACTGGCTACTCGGATAGTGATTGGGGTAGAGATCTAGATGAAAGAAAAGGTACAACAAGGTTTGTATTTTTCATGGGAGATACATTTTTCACATGGTCATCCAAGAAACAATCGATTGTCACGTTATCAAGCTGTGATGCTGAGTATGTTGCTGCCAACTCAGCTGTATGCCATTTAATATGGTTAAGGAATTTGCTAAAGTTTTTAGGATTTTCTCAAGAAAATCCTACAGAGATTTATATCGATAATCGTTCAGCGATTGCATTGGCAAAGAACCCAGTGTATCATGAAAGAAGTAAACATATTGATACACGTCATCATTTTATTCGAGAGCATGTAAAGAACAAAGAAGTCGAGTTGATATCCTGCAAGACAAATGATCAAATTGTAGATATCTTTACCAAGCCATTGAAGAGAGAAGTATTTATCAAATTGAAATTCATGCTTGGAATGACATCCCTCGATTAAGTTTAAGGGGGAGATTTGTTGAAGTAAACTCAATCTAGAAGGTCAAGGAAGGCAACCACCAGCTGTCACCGCCCAACCATCCAGCCGCCAGCCACCGCTTTCACACCGTCGGCCACAACTGCCTTCACACTTGAAGGTTGAATTTTTCTTGTTTTGATTTCGTGTATAAATAGGCAGTTAAACTTATGCAATTATGTGTGGAGATATTGAGAGAAACACTATAGAGAAAGAGAGGGGTTGTTGTAAGTTTTTGTTTATGTTATTGTAAGCTTTGTTCTTGAAATAAAAAAGTATGTTTTATTTCCTCCGAGTGTTTCAAAGCCACCAAAAATGGTTTCTCCCACCAACATTCTTGTCATTCTAACATGGCAACTGAGAACGGAACGATATGGACATCTGGAGGATATATTATATGCTAATAATTGGATAGTTTTTATTGGAAAATAGAGTTGATAATATAATCAACTTCTCTGTTAATATCCTCGACAGAGAAAGGAATGATACGGACATCTGGAGCAATATTCTTTCAAAATCCTTTCATATTTCACCTACTATCTAACACATGGTGTTTCCGGGACTTTTCCCAGGTGTTGCTGATTCGAGGAAGAAACTGTCAAAACAGTAGTTTTTTGCTGTGTTAACTTTTAGATCAGTCACTAAACTAATCCCTGATTAGGTCATTTGGAAGTTTCATATTTGAAGACGGATATTTTACATGGTTAACCTTTTTGTTCATCCAAATGTAAAGATATTAATGGTGGGGAAAACAAATAAGATGTAGTCAAAAGACATAGAAGCTTTACTTCATCTCGTTCCTCCAAATAGTTGAAGCTTACTTCTTGCTGGAACGCTAGTAGATCACAATTATATTGAAGTAATTGGCTAGCGCATCTCTTGGTAGAAGACATTCTTTGATGAGTAGGATTTCATTAAATTTCTGAGCCCATTCAAGAAGAGAAGGAAACTTCTCAGCAACAACCAGTTTCATATTGTATCCTTCTTTTTATTACTTGAATTGTGTGCTTGGTAGTTAATATACCTTACTTGAAATTTGTTTTTTACATGTTTTTTAAATTGAATGTTTTTCTAGTTTTTCCATCATTTTTTGTTGATTGGTATGTATTTTATATCTTTATATTAATTAAAAATGTATTTTAAATGTTATTTTATTAAATTTCATTTAATTTTTATTTTGTTATCATATAAGATTATTAAAAACTTTTTATATTATCATCAAGTAATTTTTCAGATCAATTTTTTTTTAATTTAGTTAATTTGTTATGGTTTTATTTTTTTTGTTATCATATGATTTAATAAAATGAATTTATTAAATTCAATCAAATCTATAACTTGAATAATAATTTTTTTTACTTATAAAAAAACATATTAATAATGTCTAATTATTGTTTTATGTGAGAAATATTTTAATCTAATGTAGGGCAGCATATGCCACCCATCTAGTAATAACTAAAACTAAAGGAAACATGTATGGCTCCTAGCAGCCTCTATGATAGGATTAAAACCAAAAGGATCTACCAGTTTAGCTTAAACTTCAAATTACCATCATGACATGGTTGGACAGGACATTCATCTAATGAGTTAATTAATTTCATGATATTAGTTGACTGCGACAAATTAATGTTATGCAAATAGTGTTTTTCGTATGAATCTTTTCTTGAAAGTCAAATAAAAAAATAGCTATTTTTGGGGAATTTATACTTTTGGTGTAAGCAGATTATTTGAAGAATACATAAATTTGAACTAAAAAAAAAAAAAAGCTATAGAGAAGTTTATACTAACATCAAACCATAGGTAGCACAAGATATTTTTTTTAATTTTTTAAGCCATAAATTTCCTTTGTTTAACTTGTTTTATTTTTCCTTTTTTGTTAAATATTTATAATTTTTAAATTTAAAGTAACTACTTAGAAATTAAAATCAAAGTCGATGATGATAATATAAAATTATTATAATTATGTCAATGTTGGTTTTACCTGAAAAGTAAATGATATGATAATAATAACGATGATGGTGATAATAACAATAATAGCATTACTAACCTCAAAAGTGGTAACAATGATGGAAGAAAAAGCAGAGATAATTAAAAAGTATAATATTAATAATAATAATTTATTTTTTAAAATATTACTGCTGGATAATAGTGTTAAGATGGTTATGATAAAAAAATAGTTAATATGTAATATATAATTGTTGAGGAAAAAAACAATGTTTAATTTTATTTTTAATTGTTATTTTTTATTTTCCTTTTCATTTCATTTAATTTTTTTCAATCAAAAACCTCTAAAATCCTAATAAAATTTCATGTGTCATTAGACTCTAAAGTAATGTTTAGTTATTGTTCAATATAAAATAGATGAAGACATTGAGTATAAAAATGTATTAGGTTGAAAAGATTAAGATATGACATAAAAATAATTTTTTTCTTGACATAATTTTAGAGATAATTTTTATATTTTTAAAACAAGAGGTATAAAGAGGATATATTTTTAAATTCAATATTTTTTTATTTTTTATCTCTAAAATATTTGTGTAAAAAACTCTTAATTCAAAACTTGTCCAATTAACACATATAAGAATAAAAGTAGGTAAAATATAATTTTATATATTTTATTATATTTTGTTTTATTATATTTTGTCCATCATCAACCAAATCAACCAAATATGATATATAAATAGCTAGTTACTCTTGTATATCACTACCAAAAATAATTTTAATTTTGTTTCTTGTTCTATTTTATCCCTTTTTTTTGTATTATTTTTGTTTTTTTTATTCCAAGACAGTAAACAACTGCTATCCAAGTCAACACTATATTATTAAAAGAATTGATTAAAATTTTTTTCTTCTTATTTTACTATTTACCTAGCAAATATTGCATGTTAAAATATTATAATGCATATATTTTTGTCTCTTATCTTTTTGTACTTGAAAGATTATATTGTTAAAGTCATTAATTTTTTTTTTATTTTTTCTTTTTATAAGTATGATTTTGAATTTTATAATTTATTTTAATTTTCATGGTATAACATATTTAGAAGCATGTTTAGAAGCATCTTGAGATTATATTAAAGGTGAATATTATAAAATAAGATTTTAGTTTACAACTTCAAAAAAAATCAAAACTTCAAAAAAAATCAAAACAACAAGGATGAACGTTAGCATCACAAAAAAAAATAATAACCTTTTTTTCTTGGAAGTGAAAAACTTATTTAGCCTTTATTTTTAAAAAAAATATCTTATTCATATTATTTTAAGATTGTTTATTTTAAATTTGTTTTAGTTTCTTTATTTTAAAAGAAAAACATGAAGTCACTAAAAGAGAGAGAGAAAGAAATGGTTTGGTCAGTCTTATTCCTATCATAAAAAGTTAATTTTGTATTAACATGTTTGTTTTGGAGATGAGAGCTCAACGTAGATGGCTCTTCTATTTCAACATGCTAGAGAAAGTACTTTTGAAAGTATAGAGTTATTATCAACAAGGTTAGATTTTGAGTTTTTATAGTGATTAAAGGATGTGTTGAGGTTGGAAATGAATTTATTAGGTTTCTTGAAAGTTTTAGGAGTTGTTTTTAAATTAAAACAAGTTCAAAATTAGGTTTTTAAATTTTTAAAACTAAGATGTGAATTTAAACGTTATATTTCTTCTACTCAAGCATATGGCTTTCTTATAAGGGCAGAAAATAATATTTAGGGACCATCAACTATGTCATTGCATTTAAAAAAATTAGAGCTTTTATGATAATATTTGGAATTGCTAGATGAATAACCTATTATGCAAAAAAAAAAAAATAATATTTTTAATATTAAATAAGAATAAGGTATATATTTTCATTTTTATTCTAAATATTTTATATAATTTTATTATATTTATTATTATTAAATGTTTTTCATATAGATTCATAAAACTGATCGATACATTATTTTTTTAGTTTTTAATTAAAACTTTCTTTCACAATAATAATAAGTTTTTACTTAAAAAACAATGTTTTCACATAAAAAATGCATGTTTTTCTAAAAAAAATGTATAAATAAAAAATTAATTTTTTTATTACAAATATGCATTTTTAAAATTTACATATTATAATTTTTCTGAAATTATTTCTTATTGATATTAATTTTTATTTAACAAATCATGATTTCAATAAAAAAAACATTTAATTATCAAAACAAGAAAAAAAAAGAGTAATGTAAAGTGTAATTTCTCAAGTTATGAGAAAGTAAAATCCCAAGCAAACTTTTTTATTTTAATAGTTATTCTTTTTTAATATTTATATAATTAGAAAAAAAATATTTTTTTAAAATATCTACTTACAACATTACAGGTCCTCATCGATATGTATAAACAAGACTTACTTGAGCCCATGCTATATTGTTGTTCCATGTTATGTTATTGATTTGTATTTTGTTATTGTAAAAAAAATATATCTAAATAATGCATATATATTTTAAATAAATAAATAAAATTAATCAATTGAGATATACTTGAGTTTAATAAATTGATAACCAGGTGATAAAAAAATCATTATAATTTAAAAAAATAAATTAATTTAATTCAACTTGAAATAATATAATAAAAGTGAAACCTAAATAATAAAAGAAAAATTAATTTAGATTAATCCGCATAACCTATATCCCTGTCTCTTATACACATCTAGATGTGTATAAGAGACAGGNTTTACCACTTGGCTACCACCTAGATAAACAATACTTGAGCCCATGCTACATTGTTGTTCCATGTTATGTTATTGATTTGTATTTTGTTTTTGTAAAAGAAATATATCTAAATGATACATATGTATTTTAAATAAATAAATAAAATTAATTTACTCGAGTTTAATAAATTAATAACCAAGTGATAAAAAAATAAGTGACAATAAAAAAATCACTATAACTTAAAAAAATAAATAAAAAATAAATTAATTTAATTCAACTTGAAATAATATAATAAAAATAAAACCTAAATAATAAAAGAAAAATTAATTTGGATTAATCTGCAAAACCTATAACCTATTACATATAATTTTTAATTTATTTTTAATATTACTATATTAAAATAATTTAAAAATTAAAAATTAAAATAATTTTAAAAAATTAATAAAACAAAAATTTAACCAAATCAGTTTATAGCTACGGTTTTTTTTTTTCAAAAGACACCGTTAAACCCCTTGCTTTTAGTTTATTTGTTATGTTATTTGTAAATTACTTCATAAACGTTGCCTTTCTATATTCCTTTTTCAGGCGCTCCCCGTCGACGCGTTGAAACTTAACTAATCACTAGTGTACTAAAAAGAGAAGGAGCAAGTCCCTCTTTTCTTGTCTGAAATTCAATTATTTTCTCGGGAATCCGAACCCTAACCCTAAATTAATCACGGAACAGAGATTGTATAAAATTGAACGAAACTAGAGGGATATAAACTAAATCGAGGAGAATGTCAGAGAATGATGTCGAGAAGAAAGTAGCGGATAGATATCTAAAGCGAGAGATTCTTGGTGAAGGTACTTATGGTGTTGTCTACAAAGCTATTGATACTAAGGTAATCATTTTTTAGTTTCTGTTTTGTTTATTTAAGAGAGAAAAAAAATGGAGAAATTTTGAACAGTTTTGGGTCTGTTTTGTTTGATTTTGGAGAAATTAAGGGAACAAAAAGAAAGAAATTGATGAAAGAAAGCAACTTTTAACTTTGGTTTTCTGGGAGTTAATTTGGATAGGAAAAATATCAATTTGGTTTTACTTAATTTAATCAGATTTTAAGTGGGTATTTGTAGGGTAACTGTCTGAAAGGATTATAGTGTTTTTTTTTTTTTTGTTAATTCATAGTGTTGGGATGTTGCAGACAGGACAGACGGTTGCAATAAAAAAAATTCGGCTTGGAAAACAAAAGGAAGGAGTAAATTTTACAGCACTTAGAGAGATTAAACTCCTTAAGGAGCTTAAAGACCCGAATATAATTGAGTTGATCGATGCTTTCCCTCACAAAGGGAACTTGCATCTTGTGTTTGAGTTCATGGAGACTGATCTCGAAGCGGTTATTCGTGATCCAAATATATTTCTTTCTCCCGGGGACATAAAATCATACTTTCAGATGACTTTGAAAGGACTACTGGTTTGCCATAAGAAATGGGTTTTGCATAGGTATTGAATTTTTATTGAGGAGCTGGTTTGTGAGGTTAATTGCTGCTAGATTTGGTTTGAAATGCGCAGTGCTTGTGCTTTGCAGGGATATGAAGCCAAATAACTTGTTGATAGGATCTAATGGACAGCTGAAACTTGCAGATTTTGGTTTGGCGCGTATTTTTGGAAGCCCGGATCGCAAATTCACGCACCAAGTAAGTGTGCATGTTCAAGCATTTTTTATTCAAGGGATTTGGATAAGTAAGGTCTGATATGATGTTTTGTTTAAGAAATAAGCTTAGCTAGCAGCAGTGGTAGCTGATCATATGATGGTTCACTGGTTTGGAACCAGCTCGAACCTTTGTTTATGTTCCCATTCCTGTACGTAGTGTATCAGGAGTGATGTTGAGATGATGGATAAATCTTCTTCCGTTTCTTTTTTCCCCCTTCCCCTCATAACTTTTGCATTTGGTATTTTGTCATCTTTTCCATTGATTCTAATGCAGAAGCCAGATTATATATAATATGCTTATCTCATATTTGGGCTTTGCTTTGAAGATTTTCCTTACTTTTGTGCTGTTTCACAAGTTTTTGATTCTCTTCATAAATCTGAACCTACAAGTTTTGAATGCCAATGTATAGGTCTTTGCTCGATGGTATAGAGCACCTGAACTTTTGTTTGGTGCCAAGCAGTATGGTGCTGGTGTTGATGTATGGGCTGCTGGTTGTATATTTGCTGAGCTACTTAACCGCAGACCATTCCTGCAGGTGAGTAGATTTTATGCTTGATTTATCTTTGTGGTTCTCACACTTGAAAATGCTTCATGGTTTTAGCAATCATATTAGTTAATCAGTTGGCCTATTCTTTTTCCTCTGGAGTTCTATGTGGATTAAAGTGTAGTTGTAAACATTGTTTGCAATTGGATATCTAGTTATGAAATTGTTTGCTTGAGTTCTATAAACATGGCTTGCAATTGGATCTTGAGTTTAGTGCGTTGCTATGGTGGCTACCTGCAACCTTTCAGATTAACTTATTACTTTCTCGTTAATTTTGGATTTCTCTAATATGATCTAGGTACTGCATTTTTGTGATTGTTTGCAAAATTTGAACTCAATTCAATGCCTTACCTTAAGTCTGACACTTGAGCCAGAGGTCAAGGGGGTCAATTGTAATAACGATCAAAGAGGACACTTTTTATGATGAATGTGTTTCTCATGCTTGGAAATCTTTTCTTGAAAAGGCTTTAACTGTACAACATGCATTTATGCTTTGTTTTTGTGCTATGGCAATGTGAACTTCATTGTTGGGTGTCCTGGCATCAAAAGATGTTGAATAGAAATTTTAAGATGTGTGATTAAAAATGGGCCTAAAGTGATATTGGATGACAATGGAATGTTTTATTTTTTATCTTTCATTTCTAACCTTAGTCCATTACATTTTTTTATCTTTCATTTCTAACCTTAGTCCATTACATTTGAATTTGTGCAATTCCCCTATGTCAAAACTGTATGCGGAAAGCCTAGGTATTCTCGAAGGTTGAATCTGTTATTTTGTTGGTAGTTCTCACTAAGATGAATCTTATCCAATCTTTTACAGGTTTTTGTGCCACACAATGTCATCGTTTTCTTTTTCATTTTTTCCCCATAACAATGGACAGAAGCAGGGTCATCGTTTTCTTTTTCATTTTCCAGTAGCTTGTGATATGTGGCATTAGGTTTTGTCTATTTGTGGCAAATCTTTGATGACTTTTGGTAGAGTAGAAGATTTATTGCTTGTGGATTTGAGGGACTTTGTGGGGGGAGAGGAATTCCAAGTTTCATGAAGTTGTGGTGTGTTCATAATTGTTTGGTCTTGGTTGGTGTGGGGTTGAAGAATCCTTGTAGATCTTTCAACCTGGAGACCGGCACACAATAGACCCCCCCCTCCATCCCTCCATGCACACCGTTGTTTTTTGGGCTAGTGGTGGAGCCTGCTTTAGCTGACATTCAATGGATTCATCTAGTCCTGTCATCTTCTTTTTTTCTTCCTCTGAGGATACCCTTTTCTCCGCAATTGTAATTTTTTGTTTGGTTCCATCAAGAAATATTATTATTCTTCTATTTAATAAAGGCACAGTGTGCAAGGGACCATTACATTTAAATTAGTTTCTTAAACAGTAGTTAACCAGGTACAGGAATAAGAGAATATCTAAATGTTCCAATTTCTTATCTGTGAATTAGACTTGTATGAATTTTCCACCATCACCCAGTTATTTCTTTGATATTCAATGGACATCAGTGGGAATTCTTATCTTTCCTTGCCCGTGTGAGATATGTTTACCTTAATTCTTTTATGTGTCTTTCCCCACTAAAATCTGCTTAACTGAACAACCTTAACAAGGAATCTCAACTGTCAATTTTCTTTTAAAAAATTCAAGGATTGGGCTACTGGGGTTCTGTCTTCAATTTTGAATCAATAGGCATCCTCTACCTTGGTGCATTATCAAAAATGTGTGGATATCTTTCCTTCCTATGCTATCCTTTCTAAGAACTTGATGAATAGTAAATACAAATAGATTTGGATAAAGCTTAATTTATTGTAACAACATCTTGTTAATCATTTTGATGCTTATCAATTGTATGCCCATGGGGTATTTTGCAATCACCACCTACTTGCAGAAACAGTTTTACTTTGAATGTCTGACAGGGGGATAGTGACATTGATCAACTTGGAAAGATCTTTCAGAAGTTGGGGACTCCAACTCCTTCACAGTGGCCTGATTTGGAATGGCTTCCTGATTTTGTAGAATATTCATCTCAGACTGCACAACCTTGGCGAAAATTGTGTGCTACAGCTAGTGATGATGCTTTAGATCTGTTATCTAAGCTGTTTACATATGACCCAAAAACTAGAATTACAGTGCAGCAAGCATTGGAGCACAGGTATGCAAAATCTTTCAATTTGAAAAATCTACATTATCATTGGTTTCCTTCTCTCATTTTTGTTTTCCTTCTAGGTACTTTACATCTGTACCTCTGCCCACAGATCCGGCTAAGCTTCCCAGACCAGCCCCTAAGAGAGAATCTCACAACCCAAGGACTTCAGATTTACATGAGGGTCCTATTGTCTTGTCACCAAAAAAGAAGGCAAGAAGAGTGATGCCGGATCGTGAAGTGTTTGATGGAAATGCATACCATGTTGATAAGATTGATCAACACGGTGGTGAGATCAGATGTGCGGCTGGGGATAACACAAGCAGGAATGAACAGGTGCCGATGTCGGTTGATTTTTCGATCTTTGGAGCAAAACCAATGAGCAGACCTACAATTAATAGGTAAAACTACTTCTGTGAAGTTACTTCCAAATGTTTGAAACATTGTCTAGTTCCCTTAAAATATGATAGCAAATAAGGTTGCAACCCATTATACTAGAAGTTGGAGTTTAGATTCATATTCAAAGTGTCATGAATTTTCATAAATTCTGTCTTTGACCCAGATATAAGGTTTGTTTTCAAATTAAATGGGCTTAAACTGCAAAATTTAAATAGTAGCCTTTGGGGCCCTTTAAATCTTTTTTATTCCCTCTTTCTCGGGGATTATGGGGGAGGATGAATTGTTCTGTTAAATTGAATTCGACTAGTAGTGTTACACTTATGTTGGAAATGTACAAGACAGGCTCCATGAGGACTAAAAAATGTGACATCAGATTAAAGGAACAAGAGCTAAACTGATGAACTAGGTTGATGGATGAACGTAGGATCATATCTGTCATTCAGATTATTTCATGACAGGTAGTTATAGAAACCTTTTCCTTTTCCTTTCTAGAAGGGCCTTGGGGTTGCTGGGGATGGAAAGGAGGCTGAGGTTTGGCTAGTTTAAGTTTTATAAAGAACAACAGTATTATTATAAACACTTAATTATATTTTTGGGTCCATATGTTTGGAACTAAATTTAGTTTGTATGAATGAGTTGGAATACTATTGCTGATAGGGAAGCCGTGAGAAAAAACAACAGGTGAGGGCTTTGAATTCTAGAGTCTTAGCCGAATGCCAGTTAATGATTTTTTAGTCTGAGGCTAGGCTGTGTATAGGCAACATGTTCTGATGACTAGATATGAGATTGTTGGTTGTATGCTCATTTGTCTTTGACTTTACGCTTAAATGTCTCTTTATCTTTTCCTTAAATATCATTATGATATTGTTTATTTTTCTCAGAGAATCATCTTTTCTTAAATATTAGACTACTATTATTAGTTCGTGAGAGAGATAAACTTCCTCCTTGTCAGTTAACCAACTTTTGAATTAAAATATGTTCAATGAAGGAGATAAATACTCCATAAACTTGCTAGAAATTCACAATAACTATTGAAATAAATTGACAACCATCTAAAGTTTGATTTGTTTCTTTAGTTATGTTGGTTGACCGCTATAAATGATGTACTAGTTAAAATTAAGACAATAAATGGCATCATTAAACTACGTCTCTTGGCTTTCTCTTAGTAATTTTTGTTCACCTTTTTTGAGCTTTAAAATGTAACATTTCTTAAAAATTTTCCATATCCCATAGAAGGATTTGGAAAAATTAAAATGCTACCCTTTTCCATTTACTGTATTTTCTTCCTGTTTTAAGGGAGTTTCCATTCAAGTGCATTATGCTAGGGGAAATTAAAAGCTGATGTCACCATGTTGCCAAAACAACTATTGCCATTAACTAGCACCACCACTTCACCTTCTGCCACCATACAACATCAGCAGCAGTGTCACCACATCACTGTCACACTATTGGCAGAACCACCCTTGCACTACACTCATAATATTTCTGGTAGCCTCAGCAATTACATGTTTAATATTTTCTTTTTACCGTTTCAATCTTGTGCATGAGTGTGCTCTTTTCATTTGAATTTGTTTTCCTCTTTTACCCAAGATGAAATAGAAAATAAAAAATAAAAATGCAAGCAATCATAGAAAGAAAAACTCTTCTAATATTGCAGCCCAATTTTTTGTCCCATATAAAGCCCAACCATAATATCAGTTTTTTATTTTTAATTATATTGAGAATTATTATAAAAGAAGTCCTCAAATTGGATCTTTTATGTGTTATGATCTCTCACCAAACAAGTTCACTTGCTGAATTTTTATCTGATCATTAAACATCTTGAGTAGGCATGAAGGGTATCTAGAGAATGATCATTATATCCATATATCAAATGTTTAATATCAATATCAGATTTAGCTATGACTAATTTGTTAAAGAAATGAAATAATGGTTGTGGGTTATAATGATATCAATTTTTAACTGCATAAAACTAGCTTACTGAAATAAATAGGTAAATAAAAATACATGAGGTTCTAGTTCCATTTTGTTAATGTTAAGTATAAAGTGAATAAGATTTGTATGATCATTAACTCTTACCCAAAAAATAAATTGATTGTCTAGGAAATACTTGGGCTTATGCCTTGATTCTTGCCTTCACCTTTTGACCCATAGGAATAGTTTGCACTGGGGACACTCATTTTGACCCATTAAACTAGTTCTTTTGACGATATGGTAAGGTTTAAGGAAACTACATCATTTGCATCCAGACGTTTAGTTCACAATGATATTCAACTTTAACCTCATTGTTCCTAATATTTTAGAGGTAAAAGTCTCCAATTACCATGCAAGTGACATTCATTTGAAAAGAAAGGTAAAGGACAATGAGAAAAGGAGCATTTTTTAGCCCTGACTTCTATACAAGAGCAAAAGTTTTTGGACACCATGAAAAAAGAATATGGGTACTTTCCGTCAAAGAGATTAAGAATATTGTATTGTTTTGCTGACATATCTCTCTTTCCTCAGTCTGCACTGGCACTTATTTAAACCTTTCACACTTTTATTTGTGAATCTTGTCACACCTGGGTATCGCGGCAACCTTAAAAATTATTTTGATTAGAAAAAGAATAGATATCTAACATCTAGTTCTTTTAAGGGAAAATGTCTTGGTTTAAGGAGTCAACCTAATATTATGGTTGCTAGGAACCCTAACTAGTCAACAGAGATTCTATGATTTGAGACTGTTATGTAAAAGAGAAGATATTATCGCTCCTTAAACGTTCTGCCTAAGGCAGACTGCATTACTAATTTTGTTTAAAATTGCTAAACATTTGTTGGTTTATACTATAATTGTTTGTGTGTAATATTCCTGACTCTAACGTCAGTGAATATTCAACTACGAATATCTCCAATTCTTGTGTTGGTAAATATTACGTAGCAATAAAATAAATTTTATTTGTACGCGTGCACATATTTTTTTTTATTTTTCTAGCTAAATAAAATAAAATACAACGAATAAAAATAATATAAATTTAAATCGGTATTTTTATTCCTGACTCTGGCGTCAGTGAATAAATCAATGAATTTATATTATTTTTATTCATGCATGCATATTTTTTTATTTTCATATTTTTTTTTGGTTGGGCGTAGCTCAACCCATAGAGCTGGGCTGGACCCAACAGGCCTAGCAGGGTCACTAGCTTGACTCGGCTAGCCATTGTTTTTTTAATTTTTACCAACAGGCGTGCGTGAATTGCTCACGCACGTCTGCTACAGGAAGCGTGTGATTAAACTGCAAGGAGGGAAAGAGCAACTAACCTGGTGCTGTAATTGAAGATGATAATGACAGTGGAGGGCCAGCCTGCTGATGCTATTTTCTCTTCTTTTGTTTTCCTCTTGGTGTCCCTCTAGTCCTCCTTCTCTATGTTCTCTTTTTCCAAGCACACCCCTGGCAAACACAATAATCAGTTAATTATTTTAGCAAGAAAAGAAGGAAACTTACCTAAACATGTGGCTGCTGAAGGTGAAGTCAAGAGAGACCAGGAAGAAAAAGGATTAAGGGGGTTGGCGGCTAGTATAGGGTTCACCGCCCCTTTCTTTTTTATGTTTCTTTTTTTTAAGGTTTCTGGTAATGGCCTCCTCTTAAGGCTTTTTTTTTTAGGATTTCTCTCTAATCGCCTTCCCTCCTCCTTTTCTTTCTTTTGCTTTGTTTTCTGGGTTAATTCTCTGTTCTTAGGTTCATTTTTTTTTTCCTTCCCCCCTGAGATCTGTATTTATAGTGCCAGAGTCCCTTCGCATGTGAGAAACCAAGTTTCAATCAAATTCATTCTTTTCTTTAAAGTTTGAATTTGATTAAAAATCAAATTTGAAAGAGGATAATTATTATTATCTTAAAGATTAGAATTATCTCGAAGATAAAGATTATCTTAAAGATAGGGATTATCTTGATGATAAAGATAGAATGACAAAAACACATTTTAGTCCTTAATTTTCACGAAAGTTGACAAATCACACTTTTCATCGAAGTAAATCTTTAATCTTTTAATTTTTCATTTTAAACCCTGTAAAAATTAAATTAAAAGCCAAAGAGGCAAAATTAAGTTATGACAAATCTTATTGAGCTTGTTGTAGAAATCATACGTTTTTCTTGCAACAAGGTAGTTTGATCTGCCGATATCTGAATTGTGGTTAATTATTAAACAAGCAATGCTCTGAGCTTCAATTTACTGATCAATTTCCCAAACTATCATTCCAAATTCTTAATGAACTATTAAAGCACGGATTGTCTGAAAGCTAAGGCCTTGGGATATTGAACATTGGTTATTTGATTGAATATATATTGTTAATTTTGTGGTTATCCATTTCAAATCATCTGAGTTTCGAGATAGATTGTAAATTTTTCAATTTTGATTTATGTGTCTTAGATATTGCAAATTTTTTTACTAGTTGAATGTCAGATAATTGCTGCATTTTATGCAATTTATAAGTTCTTTTTGTAATTACTAGAAGCAAAATTTGGACTTCAGCAAATCTTCCTTATTAAGTTAGACGTGTGAGAATTTGCCCTATCTGTTCATGTAGAGGATGTGCTGTAACGACATTTTTTTTTTCCCATGCGCAGTGCTGACAGATCTCATCTAAAGAGGAAACTGGATCTTGAATTCCAGCATCCCGAATAAGAATATTTACCTTAATCTTACTGGATTTGGAAATTTCTATAGAGGATATATTATTTCTGGTCCTGCATTTATGAGGCATGCTGTGAGTCTCAAGCTGGTTGTAATTATATGGCGGTGCGTCCCCTTTCTCATGATGGCTTGCCAGACCCTTCAGTTGGCTGTTTTCTGCCCAGAGATTAAAAGGAAGCATCTGTACTGCTGATCATCGCTTCTTTTTCTTCTTTGCCCCACTTGTTTGAAGCTGTGGCCTTAAGTCATAAATAGTTGTCAAACAAAAAAGAGAGAAATATGAATTTTTTTCACCTTTTCAGATAATCTGCACTGGTCGGAACACTTTTTAACTATAGTCTATGCTTGAGAGAAGTTGGACACGGTAATTAATTTCCTATATAAATTGTGATTGTTTTTTAGTGCACTTTGTTTTCTCACGGTGAGCTGCATGAGAAAAGATTTACAAGCACCTAAGAAATTTCATGTATATTTTTTTTCCCAATAATTGTTCAATGGTCACAAGTTACTTCATCTTTGTATTGAGTGCGGGGCCTGTATCTACCTTTCCCGTTTCAGGTGAGCAGTCATTAGACATTGTTGTACAATTCGGTGCCTGTGATTTGCAGTTTATTTGAATTCCTAGCTTCGTGTTCCGGGGAACTGTGTGTGTGGATTTCGTAGGACAGGAAACATTATTGATGTAACAACTGGCATGTTATTTTAATGCATTGTTGGTTTGGTAGTTTCTAAGTTGTATGGTCTGCATGTTTTTGCATCTAAAAATATTTTAGAAAAAAATTGATTTTTGTTTTAATTTCTCTCTTTAAATTAATATTTTTTTAATGTCAAAAATAATCTTTTAAAAATTAAAAAATAATTTTATGTATTTTTGAATGAAAATCATTTTAAAAAGCAGGATTAAATTTAATATAAAAATTAAATGGAATTAAATGAGAAATGAAATTAAAAAATAAAACAAATTAAAATAAGAATTAAAAATAATAAAATAGTAATAAAAACAATGAGATTTATATATAAGAAGGATGAAATTGAAAAAAAATAATTTTATAAATTATTTTAAATAAAATAAATAGTAATTAAAATAATATAGATAAGATTTGAAGGGAAGAGAATTAAGTGGCTGGTTTGAAAAATTGTAAATCGAGGTGATAAAGAAGTGGTTCGTTGACTAAATTATCTTGGAATGGAGGGGGCCATTTAGATGTTCAAATGTCATCTTTGAAGGCATTATTAGGGTGCTGGAAGGTGCCTTGTGCACCGTTTAAATGCGGTGGGCGTCTCGTACTTGTTGGCTTCCCTTTGCACGTGTTAAATATTTTTATTTTTAATTATATTTTATTTTTATTAAAAAATTAAATCATTCATTTCAACTTAATTATAACATAAAAACCAAGTTGAAAATGCAAAAAAACCCTTGCATGCCACCTTAATAATATTTTATTTCAAGAGCAAACTTGGCATTTTCCTATACTTCAAAAAAAAAAAAAAACAAGAGAATAAACCCTCAGAATCTCCTGTAGCATCATGACTTATATGTAACATTACTGTATTCAGTTTTTAGTGTTTAAAAATTGTTTTTATATATTGGTATTAAAAATAAATTTTAAACAATTAAAAAATATATTATTTTAAAAAATTTCCAAACATAAAACGCTTTAAAAAAATAATTACCACATATTTATTCTATGCTCTTATGACTGATATCTACAATCTTTCAAAATCTTATCATCCCTTAAACCAGCTTCTGTACCTAATTTTGTTAGTTTCAAATTTCTGACAAAAAACAAAATAAAAATAAAATGGAATGTGTAACTGTGGCTCAACCTCAAACCCTTGACCCTATATCTTTAATGGTTTGATGTCCGAGTCAGTTTTGAAAACCCTGGGTAGATTATGCTTTGCTGCTTTGATTCATTTCTCGATTGGATTGGTCCAAGACTCCCTGCTACTTGATATCAGTAAGGAAATCTATGGATGGATGACAACGTACTTCTGCTAGAGAACGTATTCCTGCTAAAGAAGTAGACAGCAGCACTACTGCCACTGTCACGACAACTGCAACCAGCCTTGAGGAACCACTGTTAACACATTAACCAGTCACTGTTACAGACGTATCATCGGACCCAACTCAAGTTCAAGCTTCTGAGCACACACAGCATCAAGGTTCAGTTAGAGAATGGCGTAGCGTATGTGGTTTTGTTCACCATCTTCCTTTAACAATGGGGCAGCTTCCATTTGATTACTTTCTCCAACTGAAACCAAATTGTGGCCGTAAGCTTGTAACACTGTCGGAACTTTTTAGTTAGTAATCTTCAGTGGTTCAGAACTCAATCAGGAAACGTATGAGCCACATTTAACATATAGTTCAGCGCACAATCCTCAAGAAAGCATGCATAACATACATTTCAGATCTCAGGAATAAAACTCAATACAAATGGAACAACACTCTTAAAAGCTTAACCGATCTAGTATTCTACTTCGTGGCCTGGGCAATGATATTGCTTATTGAACTGGCCTGCTCTTTTGCAGTCTCTACCAATGAGTCCTGCAGTTCAAATAGGTTAGCGCTCAGATATCCTGACAAATCAACAAATGAAGACATTGTACACAGGTCGGGAAGGGCAGTACCTGAGCAGCTATTAGCCTAGCAACTGTTTTCTTGCTGGACTCTTGAAGTTCACCAGCTATCAAAATCTCATCCAATATATAATAGGCCTTCAACGTTTAAAGCAGCAAATAAATAAATAAATAAATAAGCAAAGATACTTTCATATCTATGCATGCAATGAGACAGGTAAAATATGTCTTATTTGCAAGGGTGTGTTTGGAACAAGCCACTTCTTGCATCAACTATCACTTACAGCATGCTGTAAGCCAATTTTAACTTTCAAATGCTATAAAAACAAAGAATAAGTTGAACCGAAAACAAGCAAGCATACCTTGTGGAAGTTGAAGATCAAGTCCAACTCGCAGACCTGGATGCAAATCAGAATTACTAAACTATCAATGAATGCAAACAGTTAAATGGAAACTAGAACACCACGCAAAGGACCTTGCAGCCCTTGCGATAAACCACAGTCTATGTTCACTCACACTGCCAAAGTATCGGTCCAAAATCTCAACAAAATGGTGAATTATTTCGAGGACCTCTAATTCATTGTCGTCCTGATCAGTGCACATGCAGAAGTAAAGGCTAGCATATCTGCATGATATGCACATTGGAACCAACAAAAATTATCAGCTATAAGATGGATGATGAACTTATTCTGGAGATTCACTGAAAAACACTCAATCATATTTTATCTTTACCTTTTATAAACAACTTTCTGTCCTCTCCATTCAACAAAATTACAAAGCTTGGGTCCTCGAGTCAAAATTACTCCACTGAGCTCACGGATTACCTTCTCAAGGCCGTTAAAATACACAAATAAGTATCAATGAGGTAAGAAAATGCACATTAATTTTAGATAAGTATCAATAGATAATGTTCAAGATATAATTGAAAAGTCTAAAACAGGATTACATGGGTCAAAAACTCATCAACAACATAGCAAATCAAAAACATATGCAACATCAAGGTGATGATCTACAACACAACAATCTCAAAGACAAGAAATATTGGCACTACCTTACTTCTTTCCTTCTGTGTATAAGGTGAATACCATTTTGTCAATCTCACTTTTCCTTGTCGACTAATGAGAAGTACAAATTGAATCTGAAATATGCAGGTAGCTAAACATTAAAACCACCACTAACATAGAAACTTTAGGCTTTGTATTCAATTCACAATTGCTGAAACAAATTGATTGATCACCAGATCCTGCAGATAAAAGCATTTATTTGGAAAATTTGCATGAGATTCAATGGTTTATATTCATCTCAAGCTCTACATGCATAAAAACTAATGCAATAGTTACTACTTTGTTCACCAGTTCTTCCTGCCCCCTTCGCTTCAGAGAACTATTGACAACAGAAAGTTCCTTCCAATCTAAGTAAGTTTTCATCCATGACACATATGTTCTGAAACAAAGCATGATAATCTTGCTCTTTGACAATTAATTACAAGTTGAACTTTTTAACAATGTATCTAATCAGTTGTAATTTTCAGTGATTAGTGTTACCACTGATCTTGTAATGAACAGAAATGACACATCAAGTGTCAAATAGGTCTATTTTCCAGTCCAAGTGGCCTACAAGTCCCAGTAGTTTTAT
Organism: Populus ilicifolia; assembly: GCA_015708895.1. NCBI lineage: Eukaryota > Viridiplantae > Streptophyta > Magnoliopsida > Malpighiales > Salicaceae > Populus > Populus ilicifolia. The sequence continues at coordinate 183,420 of SRLM01000169.1, forward strand.
ATGGTAATTAAAATAGACATATTGCGCCTGCCATTCCAAAATCACATAGCAGATCACACTTCATCCAAAGCACCTTACGCATCGCATGCTTATCCAACTAAAGAAATTTCATCGAACCAATTCATCACCCTAAAACTACAACCATTAGATTTCTAATACTCTAATTACATAGCATGTTCATCGAAATTCTGAGTTTACAGATAAAACCTTATTTCCCGCCAATTATAAACCAGTACAACCAATTACTCAAACCATTGAAGATCCTCAATAACCAATCATTGTTTCACAACATGACTGCAAATTGAAAAGAAACCCTTGATCCCACATACGCTAAAACCCGAGAAGGGAGGAAAAAATCCCATCAGATGTTTCCATCAGATCTAAACTCCCATACATGTTATAAGATGAATATTAAATAATTCAGCACCATATCCATTATCCCCATCATAGGTTTTGATCCCTTTAACATAAAAAATACAGTATCTGAAAATAAATTCCACAACATATAAAGAAGAAAACAAAATGGGAATTCTCTAAGACCAGAATTAAAGCAAAATGTTCAAAAGATGGGTTTTCAATCTAAAAGTCACCATTTTGTTTGTGCTGACCGATTTGGTGAGCGACCCCGAATCGATAATCTCCCCAAACCGAGAAAAGCAGAGACGATTGAGCTGGATTCAGCAGATGGGTCTAATGGTAATTAGAGTCGTCGCTCTTTGCTTGCTTGCTTTTACGTTGAAAGTTTCTGATGATCTGGGCGAAGACGAGAAGGAAAAGGAAGGGAGCTGTGGGTATGTTATCGAACTGGACTGAGCTTAAGAAATTTGTTTCTTAATAGATCTTCTTGGAGCTATAAAGTGCTGAATAGCCCATATCAGTTCAGACAAGATCCTTGTTTTTTGGGTCTACATCCATACAGCTTTATGGGCTTGATCGATCGAGCTAGTTCATCAATGAATTGTTTTTATTAAAAATATATAGTTTTGTTTAATTTAATGTCAATTAAATCGAATTGGACGAGATCAATAGAGTTTCACAAAATTAATTCCTTCTCTGATTTTAAAAAATTATAAATAATTATCACGGTTGGTTTCACTTTTATAAAAATGTTATCTTAGCTATTTATATCATTTTACATGGCATTCGATTGGTTCAAAATCTTTTTCTTCAATTTTACTTTTTAATTCTATTAAGAAAAACACATTTATGAATGTAATATTTAATATTATACTAATAGGATAAAGTCATACATATAATTGTTGATTATATATATATATATAGACACACACACTTTATTATGTTAGGATATAAAATATTAATCAATTATGTTAGTAGGATTGAGCAGCACCAAAATGATGCATTGAAAATACTAATTGAGCTTATTATAAAGTTTAAAATTAAGAAGATTTGATAAAAATTGATTAAGCTAATTTAGAATATTTAAATTAAAAAATTACAAATTTATCAAATTAAACATTCATATATTGTTTGGTTTATATCTGAAACTATATATAAACTTTTATTGTGATTTAAGCTAAGATAGAAGCTAGACTTCTCAAGTTTTTTATTTGGTTAAGAACTCATCTAGAAAAGATAAAATAATATATTTGAAGTTATACTTGAATTGTGTTAGCAAATAATCTTTACGATATAAGAATTTCTTATATAAAATTTTTCTTTTACAAGAAAAGATTTTAGTAATCTTAAGATCATTAGAAATTTTATTGTTGTAAGGAGATGAAAAGTGGTTACTTGGGAGTTTTGTTTTGCATGAAATCCTTAATTTTTAAGGATACCAAGTTAATAGCTGATGGTTTAGATAAATAGATGCTTTTTTGAGATTTTTTTATGTATAATTTTATGTTAGCAAGTATAAATTTTGATTTTATTGGTGGATAGAGTTTAAATTTTTTTAAATGATTCTAAAGGCCTTACTTTATATAGAGTTAAAATTTTGTAGTGATCAGATACCATGAAAGCCTTGCGATAAAAACTAGAAGATACTATGTGAAAATTATATTAATTTCTTAGTAGATTTTTTTTAATTTTTTTAGAATATTTTTTTGCTATTTTTCTAGTATTGTTTAAAATATTTTTACTTGTTATAAATAAATTTTATTTAGCTTATATTTAGATTTTGGTAATTAGTATCATATATATCATATTGCTCATACTTTTAGTTTTTCATTGAACATTTCTTGGATTTATTAAATATTATTTGTCTTTAAAGATACTATGTGAAAATTATATTATTTTCTTAGTAGATTTTTTCAATTTTTTTTACTTGTTATAAATAAATTTTATTTAGCTTATATTTAAAGTTTTTTTTAGAAGACTTATATTTAGCTTATATTTAGATTTTGACAATTAGTATCATATGTATTAGATTGCTCATACTTTTAATTCTTCATTGAACTTTTCTTAGATTTATTAAATATCATCTATCTTTATAGAGTTTTATCCTTATACCTACAATTCTTGGTTTATTATAATCAATGAGTTGGGGTTTTATCTTTATATCTATGGTTCTTGAATTGTTATAATCAAAAGATTAAAATTTTATATCTAGCAGTTTCGGTCTCTTGATTTAGGTAATAATTGAATTGAGTTTTTACTAATAATACAATTGTTTTCTTGAGTTGTTTTTGTTTATATGTGGGTTTAAAGGTTCTTAACCTTTGGTTCCTATCAAGGCTATCCAATGCACCATGAAAATAATTTTATACTTGATGGTGTTAAAAAGTACACTATAATATAGAACATGTTAATTGTTATATTATATGATTATGGTATATTACATCATATAATATTTTATATATAAAAAAAATAATAAAGAAAAGAATTTTCAATGCACATCATCATAGGTTGATAAATATTTATTTTTGAACTTATTTTCTATGAAAATACAAAGATCAAAATTACTTTATAATCTATGAAAAATCATTTTTCATGACATTTATTTTCTAAAAAGAATTTATACAACATACAACAATGCCTAATAACAAATAAAAATATTTAATACTATAATGAGCTAGCTTTCAGAGAAAGAAAAAAGATTTCCTAAGAGCTAAAAAACAATAACAAGAAGAGGAAACAAATTATTATCCCTGAAATGCCAAAGATGTACTTGAACTTTATAGTATAGATTAGAGGTGATTAGTGTGACAAAATATTTCACCAAAAATAAAATTAAAACAATCATTTTATATATAATATTTGTATTATTTGATTCGACTCAATTCATCAAAATTAGATAAGATAAATATTATATATGATAATGGGTAAAAAACTTAATAAATAAATATCACGAGTCAAGGGAGAGTTGAGATTTTTGAAACTCACTCAACCCAATTCAACTTATATAACCCAATGTAAGTAACTTAAATTCTTTGTATAAATAATATTTTTCTTTTTCTCTCATAATTTCTACCCTCTATTGTTTTCACACTCATAGATGTTATAATTGTTTCTTTAAAAATTTAATATATAATTTTAATATTTTCTATTTGATAACCAAGTAATCATGATAAAACAAATGAAAATTTCAAGAATTCTAATTGAGCTTTTATTTTCTTAGTCAAACCACAAATCTAAAAATACTTTATAGTCTCTTCCAACTAGTTTGTTTTCATATCATATTACACCCTAATTATTGGATAAATACTTAATTGTGATTTTTGTTTTATTTTGTTTTTAGATGAAAAGTATGATAGTTTTTATATTATCTCTAATATATACATTTTAGGGGTCTTATCTAGTTCCAATAGTTGCAGCTTAATAATTTTTTAGGATCGTTAAAGAATAAGAAAATTAATATGCTCAATTTGCATACATCTATAATAGCCATAAAAAAAATTAGCATAACTTGATATATTTAACGTCCTCGAATCTAAAAAAATTGAATGGGTTAGGTTTATATTTTGTAAAATATCAAAAGTTGAGTTTGGTATAAAGACTTCATATGTAAGGTCTAAATATCTCATTAATAATCTAAAACATTTATTAAGTTTGAGTTAGTGTGTTACGGAACTCTAATCACACTCTCCTAAGTAAAATGAGGAGCATCTCAAAATTACAAACCTCATTACATAACACAACCCTAAAAGTAAAAAGAATATTATAAGAACAAACATTTAACATTTCTAAAAATATGATTAATTTAATTTTGATAGCCTAGGAACATAACCTAGTCCCTATTTACAAGGCTTCCTATCTAAGAATGGAAATGTATACAAGTTTTGCAATATCCATAATCAAATCTGAACTTAAGATTTCTACCAAAACTGGATCCGAACTTGATCAAGTATAAATCAAACTCGACTTGATCAAGTTTTAGGTATTCATAGGGTATTTGTCAAGCATCCTAAACCAGAAATTTTCTTTTGTCAATTCAATGACAAACAAAAACAAAGAATCTTCTTATGTGAAAAGCCAAAACCACATCCAATAAAATCCAAAACCACGATTTAAATTTAGTCCAATCAATTACATAAAATAACCTATCTTAATCGTAGAATAAGATAACCTTAGAATAAGATAAGACACTCTAAAGAAAAACAAAGTAATAATATCCCTAATAGATTATTTCCTTATAACCATTGTTTCAGCATTCAAACTATCAGCTATTCTAAGCATATCAACTTCTTTTAAAAAATCAAACCCCTTTATTTTCTCTTCAACTCCTTAATACACTTAGCTAACAACTGACCATATTCTTTATCTCCTTTTAACAACTTCTCTAAATGGTATTCAACATCATTTTTATAACTAACAACCCAAATAATCCTCAAAGAATATAAAAGATAACACAATGAAAGGATTCATGATCTCTGACAAGATTTCAACCCTTTAGCTTTAAAAAGGTTATTAGAGAATGAGTTGAAGAGTTAAAGCAAATAAATAAATAAAATTATTGAAGAAAAAAAGTGGCTAAAGAAGAAAGATGGTGAAATGTGAAACAAACCTTAAATTTTTAATTTATACATGCTTGATAAAATTGTAATTTTCTCAAACTCTAAAGATATTTTATATTAATATGGTTTAGGTTGGGCATGACATTATCAATATCATCAATTTTTGACTTCATGAATTGCTTGTACTTGTCTTGATCTTGTATGGGTAAAAACATTTCCTATCTATTTGGTCAGTATCTATCGGGTTTAGGTGAAATTATCGTCTATATTCTTATATGTTTGAGAGATAACTAGTCATTTTTTAACGCAACATATTTTTTTTAATTAATGATGAGTTAATAAATAAAATAAATAAATTAATGCATATATTTAATTAAATAAATTAAAAATTATATATATTAATAAATATATATAAAAAAATTATTAACGCTAATTAAAGACTAAACTAGAAAGTTAAGCGATAGATGTAACTTTTAGCATAGAGTATGAACAACAATTAAGTTAGCATCTTAACTAGCAATGATTAAGTGGTAATGAGTCAACAAGTAGGAGAGGTAATTTTTATTTTGAATTCTACCACATGCATCTCAAAATTTTCAAATAAATGTGTGATTGACTAGGCCTCTTGAGATGACGAGCTCTCTACTATGGTTTGTTTTTTAGGAGTGGTCACCTACATATAGATCATATTTAAAAATATGTTCGTGATATAAAAAAATTATAAACTTGATTATGTTTAATAACTTTAATTCTTAAAATCAATTATTTATTTAATAAAATGATAATAAGAATAAACATGTACGGGGAAGTAATTGTATAAAATTAAAGAAAAAGAATATTATATAGTGTTTCAAAGATAGAGCACCTCTTATTATTATTAGAAAAAATGTTTGTAATTTTATTTGAAAACCAAGTAAAAAATAAATAATATTTTATTCAAAAAATTACAAAATCACTTTTAGTTAATTTCAATTGGATTTGAATACTCGCTAATTAGGTATCCACACATATATTTAATTAATCTAAATTTAAATAAAAAAATATTTAAGTAAAAAAAATGGTGCAAGATGCCTAGGTTAGTAAAAGTAAAGGCCAAAGTGCAACTGAATTTTTTGTTTATTTATTTATTTATTAAATCTATTTTTTTTAAAAAGAAATAATTTTTTCAATCATCAAAAAGGCGGTTGGAAAATCAGGTTAGGATTTTTAAGCCAAAAAAATTATTTTTTTTCAAAATATTTTTCATCTAAAAACATCAAATAAAAATCTTTTTAATGTCAGTAAACTAATAAATCAACTCAAAATATCTTTAAATTTATCTAAAATTAAAAATTAAACTAGAAATTTTTTTTTCAACCCCAATCTATTTTTTTTTGACAAGATGAGATCAAATAATATTTCAATGAAACTTTTCTCATGAAAAAAACCTGTTTATACAAAGATTGATTTTCTTTTCATGGCCAAAATATGCACAACAAACAACTTTCTCTTTTCCATGTTGTTTTTCATTGATTCTCTCTCATCTCGAACTTAAAATGTAAGGAACTGGAAACAAATACACAAAAAATATATGGGGATTAAAGTGAACTTCATAAGGAGAATCTGTAATTGTCCACTTGATTTCCCCGTGTTTTACACTTTGTTCCTTGTTTCTTGATTTTTTTTCATTTATTTAACAAATTCCATGGTCACTAAATTGACAAAAAAAAAAAGATGCAATCTAAAAAAGGCTAGATGTAAGAAAAACCCAATAAATGAATAGTTTTCAATGAGTGAGTGCATCTTGAATGAATAGTAAATATATATTATGTTTTAGTTTTTTAATGGAGAATATATTAAAATAATATTTGCCTTTTAATTTATTAAAGGAGCACATCAAAGCCATTGAAAAGCATCAATTTGATGTTTTTTTAGGAAAATAATTTTAAAAATCATTTTGAAAAGCATATTAAACTATATTACCAAACACAAGTTGCGTTTCCACTTGAGAGGCAATTTATTAGAACAAATGTCTCACCCCTTTGATTTAAATAAGGATAACAAAGAATATCCATGAGTATTTTTTATTATGTTCATACTTTATTTATCTATTATTTTTTGAATAAAAAAATAGATATTTATCCTCTATTACTTGGATTTCAAATATTTATTCATGTATTTATTACTTGAGTACTATTTAATATTCAACATAAAATAAAAAAAATAATAATGTGTGTTGTGTGAGAGAGACATGTATAATGTAATGCTATGTGTTATGATAATGTTGGGATGTGCATTAATATATATATATATATATATATATATATTTGAATTGATATCTAACAGGTTCAGGATAAATTGTCCCTGGTCAACGGCTAGCCCATGGTTCAGCCTTGATATCATCACACCACCCATCACCTGCTGGTTTTTAGCTTGCTAGTCGGGTCAATCTTTTTCATTTATACTTGTTCTCTGGGGCATTTCATTTCCAAATTGATTTTGAGTATTTCTTTGGCCTTGATTTTTAAAATGATTTTTACTTGAAAATATATAAAAATAATATTTTTTTTAATTTTAAAAAATTATTTTTATTATTAGTAAATTAAAATAGTCTAAAAATACTAAAAAAAAATGTTAATTAAAAATATAAAAATAATTTTTTTTAAACACTTTTAAAACTTAAAAACAACCATCTTCGTGTTTTTAATTAACCAACAAATTAGCTAGGAATGAAGCCAATATCTACCATCGGCAAGCATGCATTGTTTACACAAACATGCATATACTCCTCAGTTGAAGGGAAAAAAACAGCTAAAAAGCTTTGAGATTCGTGTTGAGCAATGCCGTACGTATCTACGAGATAATCATCCTATTCTTGCACATTTTCAGGCCATTTTATCTCTGTACATCCACAGACATAGATGTATTTGATAGAGTACTAGTGGTAGAGTTATGGTGATTCTTGCCGCAAAAATTTCTGTCAAGCACAGAATGCATCCACTGCTAATGCTAATGATGATACGAGATGAAGTTGAAGGTGGTAGATATTGTCAGCCAGCTACATTTACTTCCTGCCAGCAAATGTTTACAGCATTTTTTGGTGCAGGAAACGAGCAGCTTCATGATACTGTATCCACCGGAATTACTTCATCATGTACTCTTTCAGTAGCCTTCTTAGCCTAAATCAAACGAGCAAATTTGGAAAAATGAACAAGATATGAGTATAGATTGAGGTAGCACTTCACAATTAGGGGGGCGAAAGGAAAAGGAAAAGGAAAATGCAAGAGAAGCACACAGAAGAAGACCATCTTACTTCTTGCTCCCAATTTGTACGAATAGTGATAGTGGCAAGAGAAAAAACTTGCACGGTGAGTGCGCATATTATCCCCAGCCAAAGGCCCTAGTGAACATTTTTAGCAGAGAAAAAAATACAATGAAAATAAGTTGCTTTCAATTCAGCGAACATGATGAGTAACAGCCAAAGGCCCTAGTAAAAAAATCTAACAGAAAGAAAAAAAAAAGAATCCATACCTTTCCTCCAACATGAAAGACAAAAGCTAATAAAATGGCAATCGGGATTCCCACCAAATAATATGATCCAAGATTGATGTATGCACCAATCTTCTGCCAACCACATCCTCTGGCAACGCCTAAATGTTCATAAACAGAGTTTATTGCAAATTATCCGCGTGATCCTAAGCATAAGTTCTAAAAAATAATGCTCTTATTGCTAGTAAATTGTGACAAGGTGCAGAACCTGAAAGAACACATTGGAGTCCATCTAAGAAGTTGGATGTCGCAACAACAGGCAACATGACTGCTACATAGTCAACAACTTCTATGTCATTGCTATAGGCGTAGCCCCAAACATTGCGAATCAATATCAAGACTACACCCACCAAAATGCCTTCAGTAACAGCAATTGCGATGACAACGCAAACTGCTAATCGTGCAAGGTATGGATGCTGTGCTCCTAACTCATTTGAGACTCGGGTGCTACAAAGAAGACAATCAAATCGTTCTAAAACTTACCTAAACAGTGCAACAAGGCAGGGATCAAGATGAGGAAACTTGTCATATAACTATTTCCAGTTCAGCATAACTTGCCTGGCAGCACCACTTAGTCCGTAAGGGATCATCCAAACAGTTGCAGCTGTATTAAGGCTGAGAACACAGATTCATTAAAACAACAAAATTGCAAATCATCTATGATATCCTCTAAGGATTTACAGGTTTTCAGAAAAATGGTCATTGAAGGCTCAAAACAAACCTAATAGAAAGAACTGAAGTCTCCAATTCTGGATTAGGGAGCAGACCAGACAAAAGAACCATCGATTCAAAAGACCACATTTCCAAGCTGTGTTTAAAGTCAGCAAAAAATATCATAATCTAGTGATTTGGGTTAGATATGTGATTGTTTCTATTGAATGCAAAATGAAATATGTTTAGGAAGAAAATTTACCAAACCATAACAGCTGAAGGAATTGCAAGCCTCATAAAATTAACAATATCGTGGAAGGCCTCCTTTGAAAAGCCTGTCCAAGTTTTTGAACATGAAGAAGAGAACTTGACATAAAGTACCAAAAGTAATACATTGATCCAATAAGAGAATGAACTAGCCAATGCAGCTCCTATATATCCAAGGCCAGATTTGAAAACCAGAACCCAACACACGAGGATATGAAGTAAAGTCGTGATTCCTGCACATAGCATCATCGGAAATACTATGTTCTGAGTCTGTAAGAATTTAACCAGGCATTGAAGAAGACCATATGCAAAAAGGCTTGGGATCATGAAACGAGCATACAGTCCAGCTTCCTCTGCTATATCTTTTTGTTGGCCACAGGCAATTAGGATAGGTCTTGTGTTTGCCCAGACGATGGCAAGGGGTATGCTAACAAGTAAAAGAACAACCATGGCTCTCTGCATGTGTATGCTGAGCATATGAAACTGCCTTGCTCCATATGACTGCCCGCAAAATGTATCAAGAGCACTTGCCATTCCCAACTATTTAAAAAGCAAATCAAGACAGTAAAGAATTTATGTATGGTCAGAGGTAAGAACTTCGTAAAAGAATCCTGAATCAGACACTCCGGATAAAAAACAAAGCATGAAGATATTATTTTCCGAATCATTTAGTCAGACAAAGTATAGTGGAGAGGCAATGAAGCATTCAAAAGCATTTCAATATGCTCCCGTTGGATGCTAAAGGATCTGCATTAACAGAGGTCTGAGAGTATTGAACAATTTAACTGTTTCTGAAAGAAGCTCTCCATCAATGTCCTTTTAAACAACAAAATTAAATTGTCAGACTTTAATTGATGCAACAGCTAGCTAGCTAATCTGATAGAAGCCATTCAAGGCTTCAAGCACTTAGAGGTGAGGCTTGCTATTTAGTAATTACCACTTTTTCAAGATATAAATTCGTGTTTTCAATTTCCTACAATACATCAACAGCAAGTCCTCAACCCCGCAAACCAGATTATCAGCTCTCAATGTACTACTCCTATAAAACACTCACTTTCACTTTCATGTTTTAAGAGCTGTATTAATGATATGAAACAAGTTTTGGTCATGCTCTTGAGCAAAAATAACGATACTACTGTGATTCCAGTACAATCAAGACTACAGTAAATATAGCAAACCAGATTTTTGCTTTGTGGCCTTTGTGGGTTATTCATCATTACATTATTAAAAAACTAATTGTTTGTGGCCTGTTGGATTCTTCATCTCATCAAACCCTAACTACAGCTAGCCTAATCATTCAAAAAGAAAACACAAAACCAAAAGAAAACAGTACCTATACACTACATGTGAAGCATATAAAAACAAAAAATGGGCCTACAGAGTTTTTTAATGTTTTGTTTAACTTGGCAGAGGGGGGCTCTTTAGCACGTTACACCTCGATTCCTTGCATAACATCAAATATTTTATTCCTCATTCCCCTTCATAACATTATAGATTAATTTTTAATAAGGAAAGGGACAAATTGTCACACGCAGATAGCCATTCTAATAACAAAAATATTATTTTCACATGTCTTATATGGAACGACTGACAGAAAATATATATTAGTTGAAAATTAGGATGCCAAATGACTTTTTTTTTTTTTTCAATTCAGGCGGCGATAATGCTCCAAGGCAAGCCATGCCCTTTGGACAGTCTGACATAACTTACCAGTTGATCAGACCACAAGAACAGGACAAGACAAAAAAGAAAAATATATAAAATAAAATTCTCAGAAGACTTGATAGAAAGGGAGAATCAGCTCCTTGCAGACAGTCTGGGAAATCACACTAATAAAATTGAAGGAAAATGATTTAGGTTGGCTAGTAGCCAGAAATTTCCAGTTCTTTTGCTTGCTATCTTTTAGTGAGGAGAACATCTTATGCAAAATATGATCACGAGAATCTACGTTGAAAACGCCTTCAAGGGATCTGTTTGCCAAGGCAGACAGCTGCAGTAGTGACCTTGAACATCCTACATATGTTACCAACTAAAATCTTACAAAGTTATAGAGCAACCTAATAGTATTGTAGTTGGATGAAACCATTATAAACCACTGTTCTTCTTTACTGCCATCAAAATCCATCTTTATAGGCATTTAATTCTTCCTTACAAAAACGTGAAGGTGCTTCTACAAACAACTGTAGCACGGTTACGTAAAAATTGCATAGCTTGAATCCTTTTAACTCAGAACACAATCAATGCTAAAGATACTATATTTTTCACTAAAATCTTACAGAAACGTTAGTCATCGAGCACTTGCTCTTCACATTTTTCAGTTAGCATCCATCACATACTGTTATATCAATTGATCAAACAGTTCTAGTAGAAGTGTCACTGTCCCTGGTATTATTTACGAACAATTTGTTAACATTTTGATAAAACAAAAAAAAAAGGGGAAATAAAAAGAAAAAGAAGCAAACTTACCAACAAGCTGAAACCAGTGACACTCGCAAAGGAAGTGGCCATTGAAGCACTAGACAAGCTTAACTCACCAAGATGACCCACAAACATCACAGAGATCATTTGTATACAATATTGCAACAGACTCACAGATATTAAAGGAACTGCTAGCCATAGCTGCTTTTTCACTTCTTCAAGAATCTCCTTCTTGCTGATACCCCTTTCTTGGTTTCTCTCTTCGTAAAGTCCGACACCGTTTCCTTCACATAAAGGTGTATTGAGAGACAAACTTTGCTGCTCTCTCCCCATTTTCTTTCAAGTGAGAGATTTACAAAGTGGAAGATAAATGTTCTCGAGATTAAAGACAAGTGGTCTTGAATCAGTCTGCGTCGATGATTAAAGTTATAAAGTAAAAAAAAATAAAATTATCATTATAATAAGATAAAAAAATTAAATTCCAAAAGCACGTATGACAAAATGACCATAACTTACACGAAGACAAAAACTTTAACGCAAATGGCGGTCACGTTCGTGGGATGTAATTGTCTTCTGAACCAGACAAATAACTCAGTGGATAGAAATTAAGCGGTCTTGTGCTTCCTTTCAATTCTAATAATTTGAAGTTTATACAAGGGTTTTTTCAATAGGCACGTGTGATCTTCCTTGCCATTAATCATAAAACCCTTCTATTATTGCATCATGTATATATTTCTCTCTAATTCTCTACGTGTGAATGTGACGAGTCTCGTAACTAAAGATAATAGAATTTTAATAGAATTATGCCTAACTATAGAAAAACAGAAATACCTAATTGAAGTCAACACCGATCACATGTCTATATCCATCTAAAACCAGCCAAGTTTTGTATGTAGCATCTTCTATCACAGGGATACCATCCTTTTTCTATAGATGCAGTTACGGCCACCTATCTTCTTTCCTTTCGGAACAAGCTACCAAGTTTGATTCTTATGTAGTGATTCCATCTCTTTATGCAAGAAAACAACATTCTATAATGAGCACTAGTAATGGCATCCATATACATGAAGAAGGCTCATCAACATTACATGTAACATTACATGTATTGCATGTGTATAGCATTACCATGATCGCCAATCCTAGAAAATTTTTATATATAGAAAAATGTATAGTCTATTTTAGCAAGATATGGAAAGGCAACAAATTCTTATTTTTTATCGGTAAAATATAAACTGAGAGTCGCTACCTAGTATTCTAGTTACTAGGAATCCTAATTGGTCTTTGAGATGAGTACGAAGATTGGTTGTGTAAATGGAAAGTATTAGCATTCCAACTACACCCTACCTAAGGTATGCTACATTGTTTTATTATTCGATAAAATCTAAGGTCTTGTTATGGTTTCAAATTATTGGTCCGTTTACAGTTTAAGAAAAGTTCTTCTCTGTAAGGAGATTCTTATCTTATTTAGTAAGAACCTAATTGTTTTATGTTGTAAATTTTTTATTTTAATATCATAAATATGTTTGAAGTATAAATTTATAATCCTTGATACTAAAATAAAATAGTTTTTTTTGTTGTTTTTGAAAATTTTAACCAATGTTCTCTTGACTTTAATAAACTAGTTATTAAAGCCAAAATGCATGCTAAAACATTGTTTTGTGTATGAAAAACACAATATAATTTGTTTTAGTTATGAGACACTCAACTGTATGCATAGAAATATTTTTTTAAGTTGATAAAAACTGGATACTTTATTACCAGATTTATATTTTATAGTGCATTTACTTGAACTTGGCCAAAACGACCCGATGATTAGTACTTAAAAATATATTTTTATCAAAGTTTTATATCATCATTTTGTATTTGAAATATTAATAACTTCTTAACTAAAACATGTTTTATAATAACAAGTCTAATACCATGAGATACCTTTCATTTATAGTAAATGTTCATCCTAAATACAGGCCTATCACACAAATAAAAGGATTGATTTATGAGTTGAAGTATTGAAATTACAAGGACAAAGAGAGGGCCAAACTTAAAAAAGAGATGCAAGTGCAGTCCAAACGAGAATACTATTAGGTAATTGGATCATATTCAAAGCTGTAGATCTTGGATTTAGGTCTGGTTTATATAGATGTAAAGCTAAGACATAGGCTTAAAATTTCATGGGAAGATAAGACTCAATTTTGCTGTTTAGAAGTCTAAATCTTAGCAACAATGTAGATGTCCAAATCTGTCTTGTAGCCTAGACACTATTCAATGTTCAACCCATATCTTGAGTTTTAGAAGTTCAAATGACCTCAATTTTTTCTATAGAAAACTGAGATAATTTTCTAGAATTTTTATGAGTAAGATTGGCTCAAATTTTGACGTTATCAATGCTTTTTTGTTTAGACAAGAAAATAAGGATTGTCACCAAGTCAAGAGTTGACCACCCACTTAACAATTAGTCATCAAATCAATAGTTCTTAATTTTGGTTTATAAAAGAAAGCATTTGCCATGCATTTAAGTATCTTGGTTTCTAGATTAAGATCATGCTTTTGCTTTGTCTCTTTGTGTTTTTTTTTAATGCTTAAGTTTTGCTTTCAAATCTTGTTTATACCTTTTATTTCCTTTCCTTTACTTAACTTTTATCTTATTTATGTTCTTATCTTGTTCATTTATGTTTTTCTCTTTCATTATGCTTAGTTAAATTTAATATGTCAAGGTGAAAAGGTTAAATTAACGATGTAAGAATAAGTATAGTGTAAACTTAACATGAACTTTAATATTTGATACTAACATGTTTTGTATTTGTTATCTTGTTCATTCTTAATACTTTGCTTATTAAATGGTTAATTTAGATTTATGTTGTATAATACTTAGTATAACAAATATTTTGCTTGTTAAAAGGTTACACTTTGGTTAATCAAGATAAAAGAAAGTTTTTGAATGATGTGCAAAAATTTCATTGGGATGACCTGTACTTATTCAAATATTGTCCTGATTAAATATTTCGAAGATGCATTTCTGACAATGAGATAAGTAGTGTCATTAAATTTTGTCATTTTGAGGCATGTGAGGCTCATTTCTTATAAAAAAAGACAGCTGTGAAATTCTTACAAAATAAATTTTATTGGCCCACCATGTTCATGGACACATATGTATTTTATAAAATTTGTGAAAATGATCAAAAAGTTGATACTGAAAAAAAAAGTTTTACTTTATAATTTTCAACTCCATTGATTCACTAGAAAGCTAAGATTAAGATGGAGCGATTTATTTATTGAGAAAGAGGTGTATCCTTATGGGGTATTTGATAGTGAGAATGTAAAGAATGACAATATTTTTAAGGTAAATGAATATTGTTTGTTTTCCTAGTGAAAATAAATCAATTAGTTTGAATGATTTTGTAAATAAAAGTTGATTATTTTGTTTTTCTCATATTATTTTTATGTTTTTTCTTTTTGTGTATGTAACTTTTGGTTTGCTAGTCTATTTTACCCCGGTTAAATAACAGATAATGGTACTCCATGACTTTTAAATCGGTTCTTTTATTTCCCATGATAATTAATATCTATGTATATATTTGTTCAATTCCTTATTTCTTCTTTTTTCTTTGCATCTCTTTTCCATTTCTTATCTTAAAAAATGGACATTACTCTTGAAAAATTAAAAAATATTTTCCTGCCTTGCCTCAAAATGTGATTACAAAAATTTACTAAGCTAGGTGTGCAAGATTAAGGTTATTAATAAACCATGAAATTCTTGAAGAGATTTATTTGCTCATTTTGATTATCAGGTGAGTCTTCCAATTCTTTTATTTCATATGTGTCTGGGACAAGTAAAAACACTTTTATAAATAAATGATGTGTAAAATCAATAGTTTTTATTTTTTGCCTATAAAAGGAGGCATTTGTTATGCATTTAGGCATCTTAGTTTTCAGATCAAAATCAAGATCATGCTCTTGTTTTTTTTCTTTGTATTTTTATAATGTTTAAGTTTTTATATTTATTAATATCTTGTTTACACCTTTCAATTTCTTTTCTTTACTTAGTTAACTTTTATCTTATTTATGTTTTTATCTAGTTTATTTACGTTTATCTCTTTCATTATGTTTAGTTAAATTTATTATATCAAGGTGAAAAGGTTACACTAATGGTGTAAGAATAAGTATAGTATAAGCTTAATATGAACTTTAATGTTTGATACTAACATGTTTTGTATTTGTTTTTTTGTTAACTTTTTAAATACTTTGTTTATTAAATGAGTAATCTAAATTTATAATATATAACACTTGGAACAACAAATATTTGACACTTTCATAGCCCAATTATATGGTATAACCTACTCTTATGCTATGAAAGGAACTTCATTTGTTGTTAACATAAGTTATAATCATGAATGCCTAACAATATTTACAAGTATTAACATTATTCAAATAAGATAACTAATGTAATCATGTTAACAATTTATAATTTGATGAGAAGCTCCTTTATATGTGGTTCCCATTTGAGTAAGAAAAGTTTATACTATACTTGTTTGAAATATCATTAGTGGATCCTTTAACCTTCACATTTGTTGTTATCATTATTTAATCTTTACATTGTTCTTTCATCTTAAAGTTTCGATCAACTTCTTTTTTTTCTACTATTACTATTACTATTATTACTATTACTATTACTATTGTTGTTGTTGTTGTTATTTATAATTTATACAATTAACCTCTTTATGGTTCGATCCTAGTCTTACTAGGTTATTTATTATTTCGACACTCCTACACTTGGGAGAAGACATCAATCTTTTGATCGGGTCAGAATTTGACTAAAAAAGACTCCGTTTGTCAGATTTTAAAAAAATTGGAGGGAAGCTTATCCTCGACTCATAGAGGGCGTTTAAGTCGTTCTTAGACATAAAACAAACGGAAAATATAGGCCACAATCACAACTACAATTTGAGTCTTAGTTTGTAAAAATTTATGTCTTTTGGTTCTATTAATAACATAATGTTTTGTTTTGTTATTTCTTATATTTGTTTAAGTATGTTTTAAGTTTGCCAGTAATTGTTGTTTCAAGTGATGTCTTATATGCTCTATTTTTCTATCTTAGAATATTGAGGACAATGTCTCGTTTTGGTTGGGAGGAAAGGGTAGTAGTTGACAGTAAAAAAAAAAACTCTATTTTTTCTATTCTTAAAACCATTTGACAAAACTATTATTAGGATGACAGAGTAAAGATAAATTTTATTGACTCTTGAGATTTATCTTGATAAATATTTTTCAATGCTTATTTTCAATATTCATAACAAAGTCTATCAAAATACTTCTTGAAATATTCAGGTTTAAAAACTCTCGTATTGTTATCACTATGTTCTGCTCATATACTCATTTAACAAGTATTTCTAAATCTTTATTTTCACACACATACTATAACATATGATTGTAGGTTGCAAATTAGATTATTATATTATTTATGATTTTTTGTTGAAGGTAACAATTAAGGGAAATGGATAGTATATAATTTGTAAAAAAACAAGAAGATAATAAATGTCATGAAATAAATAAATAAAAACATAGATAAATTTGGTTTTATAGCCTTTTTAACCTAAGCAATTAAACTTGAAAGGGTGTTTTAATACCTAATACCCTAAAGTCAATAGACTTGGGAGTTGTTGACTCAACGCTTGTTATACGGGTTAAGGAGAAAAGCTTAAGGGGATCAAGTATTGCACTATCTACGTATCAGTATTTGCAACCCAAGTTATTAAGCTCGAAGTGATGTCTCAACACCTAATGCTCTAAAGCTAACTAGTTTGGGAGTCATTAGCTAAGAGCTCGTTACATGGATTAAAGATACATTATGTTTTATGTTATATGCATATATATTAAAAAAAAAGAAAAAAAATAATAATCCCAACCTAAGGAAGTTAACCTTAAACATTAGAATAAAAATTTTGTTTTCTTCTAAGTAAAGCCCTATAACTATATACTGATATATTGAGCATAAAACAAATATTTATTAATATCTTGTTTTATATCATCATTTTGCACCTAAAGTATTAATAACTCTTTAACTAAAACATGTTTTATAATACAAATCTGATACCATAAGATACCTTTAATTTATGGTAAATGTTCATCCTAAATACAGGCGTATCACATAATTGAAAGAATTGATTGATGAGTTAAAGTATTGAAATTGAAAGGGCAAAAAGCAAGCAAAACTTAGAAAAGAGATGCAAGTGTAGTCCAAACTTGAACACTGTTTGATAATTGAGTGGTATCGAGAGTTGTAGATCTTAGATTTAGGTCTGCTTTATATGGATAGAAAGCTAAGACATAGGCTTAAAAATTCATTGAAAGATAAGACTCAATTTTGCTGTTTAAATGTCCAAATTTATCCTACAACCCATACACTGTTTAGTGTTCAAACTATATCTAGAGTTCTAGAAATTCAAATAACTTCAATTTTATTTTTTTTATAAAAAACTGAGATATTTTTCTAGAACTTTCATGAGTAAGGTTGGTTTAAATTTTGACATTATCAATAATGTTTTGTTTAGATAAAAAGATACGGATTATTACCAAGTTAAAAGTTAGCTGCCCACTCAATAATTAGTTATTAAATCAACAGTTCCTAATTTTGGCCTATAAAAAGAGGCATTTGCCATGCATTTAGACATCTTGGTTTCCAAATCAAGATCATTCTCTTACTTTCTCTCTTTATATTTTTGTAATACTTAAGTTTTGCTTTTATTAATATCTTGTTTATGCCTTTCATTTTCTTTCCTTTACTTAGTTAACTTTATCTTATTTATGTTCTTATCTTGTTTATTTATATTTTTTTTCTTTCATTATGTTTGGTTAAGTTCAATATGCCAAGGTGAAGAAGTTAAATTAATGGTGTAAGAATAAGCATAGTGTAAACTTAATATGAACTTTAATATTTGATACTAATATGTTTTGTATTTATTATCTTGTTCGCTCTCAATACTTTGCTTATTAAATGGTTAATTTAGATTTATGTTATATAACATTTGACACAACAAATAGTTGATACTTTCATAACCCAATCATATGGTGTAATTGACATTTATGCTATGAATGGAACTTGATTTATTGTTAACATAAGTTATAATCATGAATATATGATAACATTTACAAGTATTATCATTGTTCGAATAAGATAACTAAAGTAATTATATTAATCATTTATAATCTGAATGAAACTTTCTTTATGTATGGTTGCTACGTGACTAATAAGAGTTTATATTATACTTGTTTGAAATACCATTAATGGATTCTCTAACCTTGATAGTTTTTTTTTTATCATTATTTGATCCTCACATTGATCTTCCATCTTAAAGTTCTCATCAACTTCTTTATTATTGTTATTGTTATTATTATTATTATTAGTATTATTGTTGTTTTTATTATTGTTGTTGCATTATTATTATTTATAATTTATACAATTAACCTCCCTATGGTTCGTTCTTGATATTGTTAGGTTATTTATTACTTTGACACTCTTGTACTTGGAAGAAGACATTAATTTTTTGGTCGTGTCACTGGACATAATGAAAATGATCAGCACTAGCCCAACATATAACAAAATAGGCCATCATGCAAAATGGGCTAGTAGTGGCCTAAAAAATTATAATTTGCTGGTTATTATGCACAATATAGTAACTAAACAATTTTTCATTTGTTACAGAAAATGAATTACTCATGTTCTTAATGCAAATAAAAGGGGAATAAAAAGAGATGAAATAAGGAAGGAAAAAATTTTACATAGCGGGAAAAGACATGGCTGTTGTTGTCGGTGATGGCTTGTAGTAATGGAGATGGTGGCCAGACTAGTGGCACTACTTTTGCTTCTCACTTGTATAAAGGAGAGAGCCTCTATTTTTTTTCTTTTTTTTTCTTCTTTTGCTCAACGAGTTGCTACTAGTGGTGGTGATGGCGAGGAGGTGTGATGGTGGTGATGTTGGGCTAAAAGTGGTCAGTGATGGTTTTTTTTTCTCCCTCTTCTCCCTCTATTTTCTTTGCTTTTTCTTCTTTGTCCCTTTGTTTTTGTTCTCTCCTTTTCTCTTAGTTTTCCTTTTGGTCTCTAGACCTTCTTTACTCTTTCTTGTTCTTCATTTTTTCTTCTTTTTTGTTTTGTTCTCTCCTTTTGCTCTTTTATGTCTTGCCTTGTTTTTTCTTCGTCTCTACTATTTTTGCCTATAAAAATAAGGTAAAGACATGGATGGGGTGGCTATTGTGTAACCGCCTCATAACTATCCGAAGGCATGTTCCCTCCTTTTATCACCACCTCATGGTAGTCCATGGGTTAGAGGTTCTATCAATAGCTATAGTCAGCGTCTTTTTGATGTTTAGAAGAGAGGGAGAGGAGGGAAGTTCGTTAAAAACAATTCTTTTTTCCCTGCCTCGCACATCCAAAGGAAGAAGATGACATATGGTGTTTTTCAAAATGACACCATTTCGGGCTTTTTTTTTTGCATGAACAGTTCATGAAATGACACCGTTCTAGACAAAATACGTTGTTTCATTTAAAAGAAAAATGTGGCAAAAATATGTCAGAGTTCACATTGGTCCTCAATTTGTAATTTGTTCAATCGAGTCCTCAATTTCAATTTTGATTTTAAAAATCAATTTAATTACATCCCTGCCAAAACTTAAATAATGGCTTTGAAGTTGGCCGTCTTTTTTACTTCGATCCTTAATCTTGAATTTATGCAATTTAACCCTCAATTAAGCAATAAACTTATAATTTCTTCAAGTTAGCCCCTAATTCGATTTCAATTACAACCTCTCTATTTATGCGCCTTTTTCATTTTGGTTATTGGTTTTGGATTTTTTCAATTAAGTCTTTAATTGGTCATCAAACTTTAATATTTATGCAATTAAGCACCTGATTTGATCATATTAATTTTTAAAAATGATAATTTGACTCCAAAACTTTAATTTCTTCCAATTAATGCCTAGATTAACTTCAAAATTAATTTTTCTTGCAATCAAAACTTCTATAAATTCAATTAAAACTTCAATAAAATTTAATTAAGTTCATAAATATCTGATTTTTGGCCTTTTCTTCCTTAAATTGATTTTTCTTTGTCAATAGGGCTTTTATCAGTTAACAACATACTATCAAATTTTAATATTTTTATTTTTTGACTTAACCAATTTTTCTAGGCGCTTTGTCATCCTTTTCTTTGTTCTTATTTTTTTTAATTTTTTCCAAATATATATTACTTGATTTTTAAAATTTTTTATATGGGGGCCCAAAAATGAGTTATGACAATTGCTCTTTTTTTACAATGTTTACGGAGAAAAGATTTTGCATTGTAAGTATTGTAAAGATAAATAAAACTATATTTCTAACATTAATCTTGTTAAAGCTTGATTGACTAGAAACCCTATTGACGATTCTTTTGTATCAAAGCTAAAATGTAATGTATGGTTGGGTTAAACTGAGATTCCTTTTTCCAATTCCATTTAACTAGAACTAAAATCTTGTGTAGTGAGCTAAACTGAGATTCCTTTCACCAATTCCATTTAACCAGAATCAAAATCCTATGTGGTAATCCTATGTGTTGGGCTAAACTGAAATTTCTTTCACCAATCCCCTTTAACTAGAACCAAAATCCTATATATGGTTAGGATAGAATGAGATTATTTTCACTAATTCCCTCTAATTAAAAACCAAAATTTTATGTGTTGGTAAGATAAATTGAGATTTCTTTCGCCTATCCTCTCTAACTAGAAACAAAATCTTATATGGTTCAGATAGACTGAGATTCCTTTCACCAATCCCTTTTAACCAGAAGTAAAATCCAATGTGTGGTTAGGATAAACTAAAATTCCTTTTGTCACTCCCCTTTAACCAAAATAAAAAAATCATGTGTGTTCAATCCCTTTATTTTATTTTTTATGACAGGCGATCTATTTTCATGGGCGATCTGTCCATATATACTCAAAGTGGTCTATTTTTAGGGATGACCAGCCTACGTACTCACGCTTACCCTATTCTATTTTCATGGGCAACTTGCCTAAATAGAAAAAGAAAAAGTGGTCTCATTGTAATGTGTGATCTTTCCAAATAAAAAATATAAAAAAGTTTAATTGTAATGGGTGACCTACCCAAAATGAAAAAAGAAAGAGTGGTTATGTTGTAATGGGTGACCTATCTAAATGAAGGAATGGTCTCATTGTAATGGGTGATCTATCCAAATAAAAACATGGAGAAGTGGTCAAATTATAATGAGTGACCTATGTAAAATGAAAAAGAGAAAGAAAAAGAGTGTTTGTGTTGTAATAGGTGACCTACCCAAGCCGAGGAATGATTTTATTGTAATGGGTGAGCAATGATTAGTACTTAAAAGTGTATTTTTATCAAGGTTTTTATATCATCATTTTGCACTTAAATTATTAATCACTCAACCAAAACATGTTTTACAATAACATATCTAATAATAAAAGTTGCCTTTAATTGGTGGTAAATGTTCATTCTAATTACAGGATAATACCTAAATAAAAGGATTGATTGATTATTTTAAGAATTGAAATTGAAAGGATAAAGAAGTAGCCAAACTTAGAAAAGAGATTCTGGTGTAGTCTAAATTGGAACGTTGTTTGGTAATTGAGTTATATCTGGAACTATAAATCTTAGATTTAGGTTTACTTTATAGAAATGAAAAGGTAAGACATAGGCCTACAACTTTTAGAGGAGTCCAAAATTTAAAAAGGTCATTTTCAAGTCCAAATTATAACAACAACGAAGAAGTTCAAATATGTCCTTCTACCCGAACACTATTTAGTGTTTAGCCCATTTCTGGAGTTGTAGAAGTCCAAAT
This sequence comes from Populus ilicifolia, assembly GCA_015708895.1. Lineage (NCBI taxonomy): Eukaryota > Viridiplantae > Streptophyta > Magnoliopsida > Malpighiales > Salicaceae > Populus > Populus ilicifolia. The sequence continues at coordinate 206,035 of SRLM01000169.1, forward strand.
GCCTCCATTGTTTTTTCTTGGAAAGTTGAGAAAATTTCCTACAACTTTTATATTTTCAAGTAGTTTCAATTCTGACATTATCGATGACATTTTGGGCAGACAAGAGAAGATAAAGATTGTCATCAAGTCAAGAGTTGGTCACCCACTTATCAATTAGTCATCAAATCAATAGTTTTTAATTTTGACATATGAAAGGAGGCATTTGCCATGCATTTACGTATCTTGGTTTTCAGATTAAGATCATGCTCTTGCTTTCTCTTTTTTTTTTTGTATTGTTTATGCTTTGCTTTTATTAATACCAAGTTTATGCCTTTCATTTCCTTTTATTTACTTAGTTAACTTTTATCTTATTTATGTTTTTATTTTTTTTCTTTCTGTCATTATGTTTTGTTAAGTTTATTATGTCAAGGTGAAAAGGTTACATTAATGGTGTAAAAATAAGTATAGTGTAAACTTAATATGGACTTTAATGTTTGATACTAACATATTTTGTATTTGTTATCTTGTTCGCTCTTTAATACTTTGCTTGTTAAATGACTAATCTAGATTTATATTGTATAACACTTGGTACAACAAATATTTGGCTCTCTCGTAGCTCATACTATATGGTATAACCGACACCTGAGCTATGAAAGGAACTTGATTTGTTGTTACAATAAGTTATAATCATGAATGCCTGACGAGATTTACAAGTATTAGCATTAATCGAATAAGATAACTAATATAATTATGTTAACAATTTATAATATGATTGGAACCTTCTATGTGTGTGGTTTTCAATTGAATAATAAGAGTTTATACTATACTTGTTTGACATAATATTAGTGGAACCCCTAACCTTGACATTTGTTATTATCATTATTTAATCCTTACATTAATATTCCACCTCAAAGTTTTCATCATCATCTTCTTTTTCTCCTTTTTTTCTTTATTGTTGTTGTTGTTGTTGTTATTGTTATTGTTGTTGTATTATTGTCATCTATAATTTATACAATTAACCTTTTTGTGGTTTAACCCCGATCTTGTCGGGTAATTTATTACTTCGACGGTTTTGCACCTGGGAGAAGACATCAATCTTGTAGTTGTGTCAACTATACAAGGAAACAATGTTTCTCTAATTTTCACACATTCTTGGTAGATATTAGTCATGACTTTAAACACATCATTCTCTATTATTTGAATGAATTAGTAGGCCCACTATATATCTTTGGAAATTTATAGATGTCTACTTTTTAACATAATTAGAATCTTAACAAAACTTTTTTCATTTTTTTTTGATATTGTTCAAAAAGTAGATGAAGGTCTAGATAGAAAAATTTGACAAGTTTTATCTGGTAACTTCAACCCTCTAAAATAATCCCTTTTCAAACCCTAATTGAATTGAAATTTTAACTCAATGTAGAAAAATTATGTCTAAATTTTTTTGTAAGAAATTTATCTTGATCCAACGGTCAAGTTGAAAGTTATGTTTGATAGTGTAAAACTGAACAATTTAAAATTTTATGTCAAAATTTGAATGTGACATTACTTGGACCGTTAGGTTTGGCAGTAAGAAAGATGTGGAGATGAATTCAATAAACTAATACAAGAGAAAGAGATGAAAGAATATATATAAAGGTTTGAAGAACTTATGTCTCTAATGATAACTATAAATTCTAACTTGCTAGAATGTTACTACATTTATAGTTTATCAGCAGACTAAAAGAAGATGATAATCTAATATTGAAGATCTTGAAGCCAATAACTTTGATACAGGCTTTTGAAAAAGCCAAATGGTAAAGTGAATCAAATACTGTTATGTACCACTAGAAAATTGATAAATACTTATGGAAAAACTAATGAAATTTTGTTATCGATATATTGTGATGACCTTTACTAATAGAGTTATCCATCCCTATATCAATCAGTAAACATTAATAAAAAAAACTTTCTTAGTATAACTATTAAATCCAATAGTTAATGGTTAAAAGAAACAAAATCACCATTATAATGAATGCTGTAGTTGGCATGAGTAAATGGGCATGTATCAACCTTTGAGACTTTAAAGCCAAGTTAAGAATAATATAGTTTAAGGCTCAAAACAATTTCTAAATCATTACATAAATAGAGAAGATGATTAAGGCAATGCTACAAGTATGATGAAAAATACAGTCCTATCCACCAATATAACCAAAAAGGTATATATAAGATTGAAGGAAATGATGAAGATGAGGAAGTATTTGTAGAAGTTAAAGAATGAGTCAATAATGAAAAAAAATGTTAAAAAAGATCATATTAAAGAATATGGCTTTTCTTTAAATGCATTAGAAAAAAGTTATGCTCATAATACTATCGGGACCAGGAAAAGCTATTATGGAAAGGATTTGGTGATCTTGATTGACAATGAAAGTATGCACAACTTCATTGATGAACTAGTCATTGAAAGAGTTAAGGCAAATGTAAAAAGAACTCCTACATTAGATGTAATAGTACCTAATGGTAATGTAATGAAGTGTAATGTTTACTACCCATGCTCACATGGTTTATACAAGGGTACCAGTTTTAGGTTGACTTTAGGTTGTCGAAATTAGGGAAATGTACATGTTTTTTAGAGTAAATTGGTTAAGAAGGTATTATCCTTTTCTATTTGACTTTATTAAGATGCAAACTTTAACTAAAAAAGATAGAAGGACAATAAAGTTGAAGGGAATGGTACAAGAAGCAAAATTATAGATGATTACTGCAATAAAGGTTCATAAAAACCTTAAAGAAGCTAACATTAATGTAATAAAGTGTAATGCTTGCTACCTAAGCTCACATGGTTTATGCAAGGGTAATAGTTTTAGGTTGACTTAAGGTTATCGAAATTGGGGAAATGAGACATGCTTTTTAGAGTAAATTGGTTAAGAAGGTATTATCCTATTTGACTTTATTAAGATGCAAACTTTAACTAAGAAATATGAGAGGACAATAAAGTTGAATGGAATAGTATAAGAAGCAAAATTATAAATGATTACTATAACAAAAGTTCATAAAAACCTTAAAGAAGCTATATTTAGCTTTGTTAGACAATTATTTTCTATGAAATTTAAAGAGAAATTAAGTAAAAAGACTAGTAGAATGTAGAAGTTAAAGAATTATTGGAAGAATTTCAGTTAATATTTGCTAAACCAAAGCATTTACCACCAGTCATGAGGTTGGATCATAAAATTTCTCTTGTTCTAGGAGTAAAACCAGTTAAAATCAGGCCTTATAGAAACTATTTCATTCATAAAGAAGAAATTGAAAAGCTAATGACGGAAATGCTGTCAAATGTGATCATTCAACATAGTTATAGCCTTTTTGCATCTCTAGTTCTTTTACTTAAAAAAGAAGAAGGATAATACATGAAGTTATATATAGATTACTAGCAATTAAACAACCTCACTATCAAGAACAAGTTTTCATTTGATTTCATAGATGAATTAATGGATGAGTTAAATGAATTTATGTTTTTTTTAAAGCTAGATTTAAGGTCCAATATCACTATGTGAAGATGCATTATGAACATGTGGAAACAATTACCTTTAGAAAAACCATAGGCATTGTGAATTGAAGGTAATGCCTTTTATTTTGACTAATGCTCTGTCTATATTTCAAGTTTTAATGAACAACATGTTAGAACCTTTTTATAAAGATTAATGTTATCTTTTTTATGATATCTTAATATGTAGATCGATAATGAAACTATCATAAATCACCTCATTACATTTTGGAAACATTATAAAACAACCAATTATTTATAAAGTAATCTAAGTGTTTATTTTATGGGGGAAAGGTGAAGTATCTAGGACATACTATTTCTTCTGAAGGAGTCAGGACTAGTCATAAGAAGACTATGTAAATGAAAAATTAACCTATTCCTTATTTTGTTAAAGAATTAAGAGGATTTTTGGAATTAACAAGTTACTATAAAAAATTCATTAAAGATTTTGGCATCATCAACAAACCATTTATATATTTTTTTTAAAAATAACAGCTTTAGATGGAGTGAGAAGGCTTAAACAACTTTTGATCAATTTAAAATAACTTTACATGAAGCTCTAATGTTGGCTTTTCCATGTTTTCATAAGGTATTTATACTTGAAACTAATGCATATGCTACTAGGTTGAGGGTGGTGTTAAATAAAGAGGGAAAGCTTTGAACTTTTGTAAGTCTCTGACATATGGGATTGCAATTTATAAGAAAGAATTTATGGCTATTTTAATGGAAATAGATAAGTGGAGGCATTACATGGGATGTCGCATTTAACATCACGATAAACTTTAAAATTTTTTTTAGGAAAAAAGAATAGATATTTGACATCTTGTTCTTAGAGGAAAAAATATCTATTTTAAGGAATCACCACCTGGTATTATGATCAATAGAAACTCTAACTGGTTAACAAAGATTCCATAGTATGAGACTAGTTATATGAAAAGAAAGATAATATCACCCTTTAAGCATCTTATTTGAGAAAAGTTGCAGTGTTTTCCCTCTAATAAATGTTTCTAAAAAAACTAATACAAAGAAAGCAACATCATCGGTACATCATACCAATATATGATATAAGACCCTACCTTCAAATCAACTAAAGTACCAAAAGCAAAACCCAAATGTCTTATCTCAAATATTGAGTATAAAACCCTAATTTCACAAATTTATAAAGCAAAGACAGCCAAGTCACAACATAAAATCAACTAAACTACCTCAAAATATTTAATTATTCAAACAAAGAAATCACCATAATAACATTATCAACAAAAGATAGACCCTAACCCTAACTTAACACTTAATAATACAAAACACCAAATTTATAAAATGAAGAGGAAGAAATCAAACTTGAGATTGATAAAGGTAAGATACTCTTGATGTTATATTTATAGGTGGGTAAGGGTGACTATTAGATTTAGGAGGGAGGAGGGTTGTTATGGTTGTAAACAAATGAAAAGGAAATAAATGGCTTAGAGAGAGAGGGAATTATCAACTTTTAATTCTTTTAAAAACATTGACAAATTCTCCATCCACAATTCCATTAAAAAATTGACATATCAGCCATATGAACATAATTACTGATAAAAAAATTTATTTTGTTTTATTCCTTCAAAGTTTCTATAAAACATTATTGATGGAAATATTTTATCACAACTTCTTTTTGTTAATAACAATAGAATATTTTTTGTTTTTGTTTTCATTGTTGTTGTTTTTTTAATTTTTTTAGTAGTGTCAATACTTGTTCTCGTAACAACTATTTATTTGTTTCTCAACAAGAGATTAAGAAGGGAGTATTATGATATCAAGAACTCGAGATCATGCTTTACAGTTTTCTTTTTGTAGCGCAATATCTTTTTAGATGCATTTAAATGAACTAAGGTGGAGTAGTAAAAGAGTTAGCTTAGCTAATTGACACTTTAAGGTATGTATAGACATGTAAGAGTATAGTAATTGAAAGCACCTACAATGTTTATAAACATTTGGATCATTTAAAAGATCCCCTGTAAATTCATACAATTTTTTTTATAAAAAAAAAAGATATGGTATAAAAGTAAGGCTTGCATCAACTATGTTGATTCATATGAGTAAGTTAGGAATGTACTCTTGATCTAGATGTAGTGTGTTAGTATTTTTGATGAACTTGAATTTCTAAGAAATAGAAAAGAGGTCCTATATCTTTATTGAAAACTCAATACTTAATTGATGAATAAGTCTTTGTAGTATTGTGGAAGAGTAACTAACAAAAGTAATGCCATTAATATATATTAGCAAATAAAGACATATATTATAAGTATGAAAAATATAAATCAAAGTACAAACATTAGATCCAACAAAACCAAGTTTAACAAGTGCTTATAAGAGAAGTAGAAACCAAGATCAAGGAGACTATTTTAAGCAATAAAGAGACTTCTATAAGTTACCTATAAAATCTAGATGATTAAGGTCCTTAAATCCTTTAACTTGTTCCAAAAAAAACTCATCATCAATAAAATTATAGAAAAAGACATTAGATATGTCTTATTGATATAGATGTCAATCATTGTGCAATCTCAAAGATAAAACAACACTAATTATAACCATTTTTATAATTAGACCAAATTCTTATTATAATATACCTCATCCTTTTGATCAATTTTTTTTTGCAATAAGGGGTGTGCCTTATAGCAATCAATTGTTTCATTTGCCTTTTGTATCAATTTGAAAACTTTTTTTTTTAACATTCAATAAACATATTTTATGGTCTTAGATATAAAGATTGAGTGTTATTGATAAGTAGAGCATTGTACTTTTGAAACATGACATCTCTATATTGCTAGTTGACACGACGAAAAGATTGATGTCTTCTTCCAAGTGCAGGAGTGTCGAAGTAATAAATAACCCGGCAAGACCGGGGTCGAACCACAGGGAGGTTATTGTACAAATTATAAATAACAACAATATAACAACAACAATAACAACAATAATAGTAATAACAACAACAACAACAACAATAATAATAATAGTACTAATAATACTAGTAGTAGTAGTAGTAGTAGTAGTAGTAGTAATAATAATAATAATAATAATAATAATAAAGAAGATGAGAACTTTGAGATGAAATATTAAAGTAAGGATTAAACAATGATAATAACAAATGTCAAGGTTAGAGATTCCACTAATGGTATGTCAAACAAGTATAATATAAACTCTTATTATTCAATTGGAAACTACATATAAAGAAGGTTCCAATCAGATTATAAATTGTTAACATGATTACATTAGTCATCTTATTTGATTAATGCTAATATTTATAAATCTCGTCAAGTATTCATGATTATAACTTATGTTAACAACAAATCAAGTTCTTTTCATAGCTCAGGTGTCGGTTATACCATACAGTATGGGTATGAAAGTGCCAAGCATTTGTTGTACCAAGTGTTATACAACATAAATCAAGATTAGTCTTTTAACAAGCAAAGTATTAAAAAGTGAACAATATAACAAATATAAAACATGTTAGTATCAAACATTAAAGTCCGTATTAAGTTTACATTATACTTATTCTTACACCATTAGTGTAACCTTTTCACCTTGATATAATTAACTTAGCTAGACATAATGAAAGAAAGAAAAATAGATAAACAAAATAAGAACATAAAAGTTAACTAAGAAAAGGAAAGGAAATGAAAGGCATAAATATAATATTAATGGAAGTAAAGTATAAACATTACAAAAAATACAAAGAGAGAAAGGAAGAGCATGATCTTGATCTGGACACCAAGATGCCTAAATGCATGGCAAATGCCTACTTTTATAGGCCAAAATTGGAAACTATTGATTTGATGACTAATTAATAAGTGGGTGGCCAACTCTTGACTTAGTGACAATCCTTATCTTCTCTTGTCTGCCGAAAACATCATTGATAACATCAAAATTGGAGCCACTTAAAACATGAAAGTTGTAGGCAATTGTCTCAGCTATCTTGTGTAAAAAATATAGCTCATTTGGACTTCTAGAACTCTAGATATGGCTAAAATACTGAATAGTGCTCGAGTTGGAGGATAAATTCGGGCTTCTTTGTTGTTGCTACAATTTGGACTTGAAAATGGCCTTTTCAGATCTTGGGCTCCATAGGAAAGTTGTAGGCCTATGTCTTACCTTTCCATCCATATAAAATGGACCTAAATCTGAGATTTATAGCTCCAGATATGACCCAGTTACCAAATAGTGTTACAGTTTGGATTGCACCGACATCTTTTTTCTAAGTTTGATCATCTCTTTGCCTTTGCAATTGAAGTTCTTAAAGTCATCAATCAATCATTTCATTTATGTGATAGGCCTGCATTTAAAATGGACATTTACCACAAATTAAAGGTATCTTATATTATTAGATAGATTATTATAAAATGTACTTTAGTTAAGGAGTTATTGATACTTCAAGTGCAAAATAATGATATAAAACCATGATAAAAATATACTTTTGAGTACTAATCTCTAGTCCTTAATTGCTTGATTATAAGTTTTAGGATCTAAAGAAAGCAACAATATGATAATTGTCAGTTTGATAGAGATGAAAATTTAAGTATTATTTAATTTTAAAAAGTTGATTTTTGATTGAGTAACAATACTTGAGGTTGTTATTGAAACATGAGGAGTAGATGACAGGTTGGAGTCTTGATATTCAAGTTTTTTGTTTGTTGGTGGAACATAAAGGTTTCAGCTAAAAGGCACTACTATAACCAAACTCATAATTGACAAGTTCTAATTTCTTCCCCACTTTGTAAAATTAAAATAGGATAAATCAATCAACATATATAGATTATAAAATTAAATAAATACATAGCACAAGAAATTTTTACGTGAAAAATCTCAATGTGAGGAAAAATCACATGATTATAGTCCACTTAACGTCCTTCCCTAATATAATTAATGGAATCATAAAGTTATTTCCTATCTCAGTTATTTAGCAAATTCATTATCACAAGGATGAATTTCATTAATAATAATAAAGAAAAAGAGATAGATCTCACCAATTGGATCTTTTAAAAGTATTTAAAAGTGAAAGTTTCTTATTGATTAATATTGTTTAAGATGAAGAGCACATCAGCACATTCTTGGAAATAACATATTAAAACCTCCTCTTAATCTGGTAACAAACCATCATCCTATTAAGACTTAAAGATAAAGAACATAGTTTTTCTTTATTGCCTTTTTTTTTGTGGCCGAAAGCTTTTTTTTTTTGTATATGTTGATTCACAATGAAAATAAACTAAAATTGGTTTTTTTTTACATAGTCCCTTATATGACGTAAAAGCTTTAATCATTTGTCCATTTTTCCCCTTAGTTTATTGGCCTAAAAGAAAAGAGAACAAACACAATAAGAATCCCTTCTCTTGAATCATTTGGAGGATTTCATCAAGCATACTTGCCTTCTAAAAAACTCAAATTTCTCTCTTAATAAAAACTTAGCCATCATATCCAAAACATTGTCATCGGTGAAGGCTTAGTCATCATATCTAACACATCACCAACTATATTTGTATCTATGTATCCATTTAGTAAATGTTTATCATTTTCAAAGCATAAGTTAAAACTAGAAGTACCTTGGAGATACTTAATATTGATTTTAGTAATAACCAATATTCTTTACCATGATTAGAGAGGAATCAACACAAGCAACATAAGCTATATTCAACATTATGCAAACCATATTATACATCTAGCTACTAATTATGGGTGAATAAGAAACCTTCTTCATGTTATTTATTTCCCCTTCATTTGGAGGAAAATGTTTAAAACTTAGCTTAAAGTAGTTGGAAAGTAGAGAATAAACAAATTTGAACTTGCTTATATTAAGTCTTTTCATTGATATTGATATTTACTTGAACTTAATTAGTCAATCTTGATAACGAAAACTAATGATGCTAATGAGATTTATTAGCATCGACATAACCACCCAGAGGATAGGAAATAAAAGAAAAATAGATTTGATTAGCTTTCTTAAATAATAAGAAAAGCTAATGATGTCAAGGTGAATACCTTTACATTAGCATGTTCCTTAAAGTTTATAAGTAGCCAACCAAGGAAATGGTAGTTAATGATGTTAATGATCCCATATTGATTTTTTCTTGATTAACCATTCATTAAGTGATGATTAATGATATCAAGTTGAAATTGATATTAATGAAATTATCTAGGTTATGGATATTTAATAGTATGATGATGTTAATGTGTGAGAAGTAAAACAAAAAAAAATAAAAAATTGATGTATGATAAAAGATGTCTTATCTTTGAGTTGAAATAAGAGGAAAAAAATGATTTAGTGATATTTTTTAGAGTATTAGTTATTTAAATGATTATATTTGAATGTTGTTCTTTCATGATCATCTCACTCACGTAAGGTATAATCTTACTTTATCTCACTTTTGTTAATACAAATTAAGTAAAATTAAGTATGTTATGCATATTTTATTATTGTAATGTATTTGTTAAATTTTGAATTACTGATATATGAATATAATTATTCTTCCTTACATTTATAATCCTATAAATTCACAAACAAATGTTGGTTTTTATTTTTTTTTAAAACTTCTATAATTGATATTATGTCATATCATATAGATTAATGTGATGTGATGAGTGTAATTGATGAGATTGATATCCTGGATGATTGGATCGAGAATTAAAAATATGAATAAAAGTAAAATAATTCTCAATTGATAACTTAAAATCTCTCGGTGTAAGAAAAACTCTTCTAAAATTTTAGTAGAAGGTACAATTAAACTTATAAATTTTTTTTATTGAAATTCAGTGAAGAATATCGTAGTTTGTCATCAAATCATAAAAATATTAATGAAAATTATATTTACAAGTTACGTTGTTACAGAAGATGACTTTGGCAGTGGGTTTATCTTGCAAGGAAAGAGACAAGATTGGAAGTAGTGGAGCAATGGCGGCCTTGTTGTGATTTAGGTTTTGGTGTTGGAGGGAGAGGATGGTTGAGTTGATCGACAATGATGGTGTTAGTGGCCAGATTAAGTTTGTTGGCTGCTAGTGTGAAGATAGACAAGTTGGGTTTAGCGTTATGAAATGAAAACGAAAGAGGTTTTTTTTTTTTAATTTCTGTTTCGCTTAATTATTTAAGAAATGGGTCTAAACTTACCTTTTGTCTTCTTTTTTATGTTTATCATTTCTTTTGAAAAATCTTATTTTTGAAAATATGTTTGGAAAAGGGGTGAAAATTAAGTAATGACAATCATTAAGGGTGACATTTAACCATGCCAGAATGAATTGATCCTTTTTTTTGTCGTAGTTGGCACTTAGGATTAATAACTGTAGCATTTCCCTCTGCATTAACGACGAACTGAGGGAAAACATCAGACCCATCAACAATGCCCATAAGATCATAGCTTCGCAAAACATGTAGGAATTATGAATTCCAGTTGAGAGAGTTGTTTCCATTAAGTTTCACAAAAACAAGTGCAGTGATGTTTGGCATGAAAAAAATGGAAGAAGGTATGACCGTGGAAAAAATGGATGTTTTGTAAGCGTGAGCAGATACCAAGTTGAAATTTTGAAGAAAAGGTTGATTTAAAATTCTGAGTTCAGTCCTGACTTTGTATTCAATTTATAAGCAAAATTTCAAGTACAAGGATGCTGATAAAATATAATCACAACTGAAGATGGTATCATAATCTCACTTCTTTTTTAGAATTAAACATACGAGCAACAATTTTATCTTGTACAATAGCAACATCTTAATCTTTATCCTTTTGTCTTTCAATAGCAAAATCCTTACTAACAGAAACTGAGCTGGAGCTGTACATCGGAGCTGTGTTGTTTGATGCAGAAACTGAAACCTAGTTGGAGCAGAAGCTAAAAGCTAGAGTATTAACAGAATGGTGTCTGACACTTGTGACTTGGCAAGAACTAGAATTTAAGCCATGGCTTGTCCATGACATTGATAAATTAGGTAATACACAAGAATGGCATCTGCTTTTACCCTAATGGCACATTTCCTTAGATTAGCAATAATTTATCCAAACAAAAAAGTCAATTGCTACGAGTCAACAACCATCTATGATTTCATGAACTAAAGCTGCTTTGAAACTAGTTCTAATAAGGATTATATGCACAGGTTTTATTCACCTTGAATACTTGTATATCCACCATAGACATATACAAGCAGAAAAGTGTTTTGCTTTAAGTGCTAGGCATATTTGACGGTTTGCTTATATTTTCTTAGAATGATGCATTGGTAGAAGCTTTAGCAAGCACATGACAAAAGAAGTTGGGGTAAAGGGCATTGGCTGCATGCTTGCTCATTGCATTGAGTTTTTTCACCATCTTTAACACTTATTCGGGCCCTCTACCGCTTATAAGTCCTCCCTTATTTATTGCACTTCATCTATCAAAGTTTAGAACGTCCTCATGCATCGATTTCATCAAACTTCGAAGTTGTTTCGTTATGAGCACATTTAGCTGAAGGTAAGGAATATCTGATGCAATTTTTTCTAACTTCCATTGATTTTCCAGTGAGTGTGAGGTTATCGGTGGAGGCTGATAGAAAATTTATGTTGTAGATGACACAAGCAGCTCTATACAAATAGCCGAAGGTAAGTTTTGATCATGAATTCTTACATAAAAATGTGTCTAGGTACCCAAGGACTAGCTCTTTTCAGTTGAATCGATGATTGGCTATTATGCCAAATAAAATGATTATACCTAATTTAATTAGCTCAATGTGATTTTTCATTTTGAAGATGCAGAAATTGTTACAGAAAATACCTTCGTCATCAGTGATGGCCTTTCAGGAGGCAGTATTTATGGGTAATTTCAAAGATTAGAAAATCTGCATTAATAACTACTGATAGTTTATGTTAGTTATTAAACTTGTTTATTAATATTAAATGTATTGAAGTTAGTCTAATGAATAATCATCCACATTAAAAATACCATGAATCTAGTAGTGCTACTAATCTAGAGTAATCATTGAAGAGTTTAATATTAATTAAGTAATTTGAAGATTGTAAAAGACATTTTATAATGTATATATATATGGATTTGATAATAAAATTATGAGAGTAACATTGTTTAGTGTGTTATATTCCACTAAATTGTGTGATTAGTAACCCCTCCATTATTTTGGCTTTGTTTTTTTCTAATAAATTTGATATCAGAGCTTGAGAATAGATATGGCTTCCAGCAACAATAACTCTCAGTTTCATATTCCCTGTCTTACAAAACAAAACTATGATTTGTGGTGTATTCAATACAAGGCACTACTAAGATCACAAGAGTTATTAAAGTTAGTTGAAAATGGTTACATTGAACCAAAATCAACAAGAGAAGAGGCAACAATGAGTAATGCAGAAAGACAAACATTGAGAGAATCAAGGAAGGAGGATAATAAAGTGTTATTCGCTATTTATCAAGAACTTGATGAAACAACTCTTGAGATGGTAGCACCAACAAAGACATCAAAGGAGGCATAGGAAACACTTAATAAGACTTATAGTTGAGTCGAAAAGAAAAGAAAGGTACAGTTGCAAGTATTGAGAGGAGACTTTGAGAAGTTGAGTAAAGAAAATGAGACAGTTTTAGATTACTTCACAAAAATAATCTCTTTGGTTCACCATATGAGAACGAATGGTGAAAATATTAATGATGTTCATGTGATGGGGGAAATTCTAAGGTCTTTGGATTTAAAGTTTGATCATGTGGTTGTAGCAATTGAAGAATCAAAGAATTTGAAAGATCTGATAGTAGAAGAATTAATGGGATCTCTGCAAGCCCATGAGCAGAAAATTAATAGAAAAGAAAGAAGATTTCTCTCGAACAAGCATTGTAGATAAAGTTAATTGTGAAGAATGATAATGAATTCGGTAGAGGAGCATTTAAAAAAGAAAGATTCATTCATAGAAGAGGAAGAGGAGAAAGATAATTCAGAAATCAAGAATCTTATAAAGCACGAAATCAAAATTTTAATTTCAGAGGTCACGACAAAAGTAAAGGAAGAAGCCATGAAGGATGTTCAAATTATAGGAATAATAATGCAAATATACAATGCTATAATTGTAAAGAGTATGGTCATTTTGCTTCAGATTGTTCACAACATAAATTTGAAACAAGGATGTCAACTTTGTTAAGAAAGAAGTTGATTATGAAGAGCCTGCATTATTGTTGGCTTGTGAAAAATTTGATGGTAGCAACTCCAGCACCTAATATCTAGATACAGCAGCATCAAATCATATGTGTGATATAAAGAAAGCATTTGTTGATATCGATGAAAGTTATAAAGGTAACATTACCTTTAGAGATATTTCTCAAAAACTAGTTGAAGGAAGAGGCAGAATTCTTATTGAACTTAAGAATGGTGAGCAGAAGTTTATATCAAACCTTTTTTATGTTTTAGACATGAATAACAACATTCTGAGTTTGAGGTAGTTTCTAGAGAAAGGCTTTGAAATGCAGATGAAAGATAAGAATTTGAAGATTTTTGATGAGTTTGGAGCTGCAATTGCTTTAGTTAAAATGACTAGAAACAAGATGTTCCTTTTGGATCTAAGTATATATCTGTCAAAATATTTTAAGGCAAAAATACCTAACATGATGAATTTATAGCATTTGCGATATGGACATTTGAACTATGGATCACTTATGCTAATAGAGAAAGGTAAAATGGTTCTTGGAATACCAAAGTTATAGTACACTAGCAGAATGTGTGAAGTGTATATAATGGGAAAGTAGCACAAAAAACTATTCCCACAAAAGAGTTCAACAGCATCTCGACCTAATGTATTCAAATGTGTGTGGCCTTATTTCACCTACTTCAATAAGAGGAAGCATGTGTTTTCTCACTTTTACTTATGATTTTAGTGGAAAGACATGCATATATATGTTAAAAGAAAAGAAAGAAATGCCGAGCAAATTTATGGAGTTTAAAAATTTAATAGAAAATAAAATGAGTGTAAGCTAAAATGCTTAAAAACAGATAAGGGATGAGAATATATTTCTCATGATTTTGATTATTATTGTAAGGAAAATGGTATTGTTCATCAGCTCATAATGCCACAGACTCCAAAACAGAATAAAGTGTCAAACAAAAAAAATAGAACTATTATAAACATGGTTAGATGTATTCTAAAAGAAAAAAACTATTGAAAAGAGTTTTAAAGAGATGTAGTTGTATATGCTATGTATTTGTTGAACAAATTTACAACAAAAAGACTTCAAAAGATCACGATAGAAGAAGCATGGAGTATGAAGAAACCAAGAGTTAATCATTTGAGAATTTTTGGCAATGTTGCTTATGCCAAAATTTAAGAGGAAAAAAGAACTAAACTAGAAGATAAAAGTAAAAAATGTACACTACTAGGATATAGAGAAAATTTGTATGGTTACAAATTGTACAATTCGATGATAAAGAATGTGATCATGTCAAGAGATGTGAAATTTGATGAAGTGCAAGAATGGAAATGGAATTCTAAAGATTAGCCACAAAAAGTAATTGTAGATGAAAAACATATCTAAAACAATGAAGGAGAAATCATGTTAGCTCCATCTTCATCAACTAATAGTCTTGCTGGTCCTTCAAGCTCAACAATAAGAAAGACAAAGAGCATACAAGAGATTTATAATGTAACAGAAAGAATCAATCTTAATGATGTTAATATGCTTTGCTTGTTTTTAGAAAATAATCCTATTACATTTGAAGAAGCATATCAAGAAAATAGATGGAAAAAAGCAATAAACAAGGAGATCAATTCCATCATAAAAAATAATGCATGGGAATTAACAACACTTCCCGAAGGACACAATGCAAAAGGAGTAAAATAGATCTTCAAGACAAAGTGGAATGCAAAAGGAGAAATTGAAAAACATAAAGCCATATTAGTAGCGAAGGGATACAAGCAACAATATGGAGCTGATTATGAAGATGTTTTTGCTCCAGTAATAAGAATGAAAATAGTAAGATTAATGATTTCCCTAACAACTCTAAAAGATGGAAGATATTTCATATGGATGTAAAGTCAACGTTCTTGAATGACAACCTTGAAGAGGAAATGTATGTAGAACAACCAGGTGGCTTTGTTGTAAAAGGAGAGGGTTTGTAGATTGAATAAAGCTCTTTATGGGCTTAAACAACCACTAAGAGCATGAAACTCCAGAATTGATGGCTATCTTCCATAAAAAGGATTCACAAGATGCCCATATGAACATGCATTATATATGAAGAAAAGTTTACAAGGCAGAGTAATGTTTGTTTGTTTATATGTTGATGATATACTTTTCAGAGGGGTTGCTCCAACTATGATTCAAAACTTCAAACAATCTATGGTGAAGAAATTTGAAATGACAGACTTAGATCTCATGGCCTATTTTCTAGGATTAGAGGTGAAGTAATGCAATGATGGGGTCTTCATTTCACAAGTCAAGTATATAAAAGAAGTTTTGAAGAAATTTGCTATGAAAGATTGTTGTCCAACAAACAACCTAGTTGAATATGAAACCAAGTTAACTATAAAAGGAGAATGAGATTTAGTTAATCTTACGTGCTACAAAAATATTTTGGATTACTTGCATTATCTAACATGTGCCAAATCAAACATTTTGTTTGGAGTTGGCTTGATTATCATATATATGGAGAAGCCAAGAAGTTCACATTTGAAGAAAGCAAAGAGGATCCTTTGTTTTTATTAAAGGAACTATAAGCTATAGATTGTTTTATTCATCTTCGAGGAATCTTGAAATTACAGGTTACAGTGACAGTGACAGGTAGGAAGCTTAGAAGACAGAAAAAGCACAACTAGATTTGTATTTTTTATGAGAAAAACAAATTTCACGTGGATATCAAAGAGACAATTTATTGTTGCATTAGCCACAAGTAAAGTAGAATATATTGTTGTTACATTGTATATGTATCACATAATATGGCTAAAGAAACTAATGGAAGATTTGCAGCACAAACAAAGCATGGCTACACAAATTTTTATTGATAACAAGTCTGCTATAACACTTGCAAAGAATTCAGTTCATCATAAACATTTAAAACATATTGATACTCAATTTCATTTCATTAGAGATCACATAAAAAAAGTGATGTGGAGTTAGTTCATGTCAAAACTCATGAATAAATTGCAGATATTTTTACAAAACCGTTGAAAACTGATGTTTCCTATTATTTGCAAAAGAAGCTTGGAATCATGAACATGGATGGAACAAGTTTAAGAGAGGAGAATGTTAGTTATTAAACTTGTTTATCAAAATTAAATATATTGAAGTTAGTATAATTAATAATCATTCATATTAGAAATACTATAAATCTAGTAGTACTATGAATCTAGAGTAAGTATTGAAAAGTTTAATATTAATTAAATACTGTGAAGATTGTAAAAGACATTTTATAATGTCTATATTGTATGAATTTGATAATGAAATGGTGAGAATATTATTGTTTAGTGTATTGTATTCCATATTACTAACCCCTTCTCTGTTATGGCTTTGTTTTTTTTCCAACATTAAGGACTACTGACAGTTCAGCTGGGTATATAATGAGTTGCAAAGTCAAGGAAGTTTATATTACTATCATTAATTTATCAAAGCCTTGCTAACAAATTTTGAATGTGCATATAAGAAAACGATCGATGATACAGGCAGCTCCAGGAAAACAGTCAATGGCACGTTACTACATTATGGCTAGCTCGAACTGTGTCATTTATGCTCTGTGTTGAGCTGAAGAAAGCATGTTATTTTATATGTTAGTTATTTGATGTTTTTTTCTAAAGATGCAGAAATTATAATCAAGGATCCAATGATGGTCAATAATAGAAACAGCTCTCAGCAAATAGCTACAGGTGGGTTGAACCTCAGCCTTTGAATTGATGACCTGTTCATAGATCCCTGACTTGGCTCCTGTCGATTTTCCTATACGCAGGCAGATGTTGTGACAAAGAAGGAAAAGACCGAGCTGCTATGCAATATCATGGGAAGATCAGAGTTATGTGAGATAAGAGTGGATATCAGGATTGATAGAAATTCTTCCACCGCTTCCATTGTCTCGTCTGAAGATATCTTGGCAGCAGAAAAACACCTCATGGAGTATCAGGCCTTATGCGCGAAAAGAAGCACCAGGGGAAAAGGATTTTTCTAGGAAATCGGCAGTAAAACTTGTAAATGATCACCCAGTTATTGCTCAATGCACTCGAAATCACAGTGTTGCTGCAATCATTTTCTCTCTTGGAGGATGTTTATTCCCGCGCCTTCACTGATATAATTGTTTCAGTATACTCAACTGCTAGACCCTTTAATCGAGATGAACAATTTCTCATTACCAACACTAAATCTTGGTGGATTGCAAGGTTCAAAACATTATTGGAGGCACTGTCTAGATATGAGCTCACAGACACTGATGACAGACATGATGTCCTTTGCTTCATAAGGCTAACAAATGGCCTTAAAGGTCGAACCAACAGAGAGCTCAGTATCGATCCTTCCACCTCTCCTTACTCTATCAAGGACTTCAGGCAGTTCTTGTGAGGTTGGTTGTCATCGCATGTGCAACAAATAGACGGCATCAACCATTAACTATTGGCAGCCACCATTATTAAATGAGATAGAGTTGGTGGCTATCAATATTGACAACAAAAGCAAAAGGAGTTGTCATGGATGCCTATAAATAGAGGTATATGTTAAAAAACAAAATAAAAGAAGAGAATTATGAGAATGCGAAGAGAGTAGAGAAAAAGAAAGAGCTGCAATGGCAGTAGCCTTACTGCCATTGCAGCAGCTACAAGTGCAGTAAAGAGAGCTAGAGTAAAGTAGAAAGAAGTGATCTTTCTTCTTCATGAATTTGTTTTGTATTCTTTCTCTAAATTCTAATAATATACACTCTCTCTCGTGGATATAGGTGATTTTACCGAATCACGTTAAATATTATATCAGTGTGTTTGGTCTTCTATAAACAAATATTAGAACATCACCAGTCGGATCCCCAAGAGTTCTTAGTAAGTTACTATTCCATGAAGAAAATAACAAAAGCCAAAATCAGGGATGGTGATAAGAGAACGCCTCAGCTTCTCATCATTTCAAGAAATAGATCAGTGAATAAATTTTCTTCCAGGATGCATTGCATCATTGCCTCAATATCTTCTTAGAATTTTCTATCCTCCATAATTAGCTACAAAATCTGGCTGCTGTAAGTGTGAAATTTTCTATCCTCCATTATCGTCAAGTGAGCTTTTCACTTTTGTTGTTGATTCTGTTGTAAAACTAGAATATATTTTTCTTGTTTTTCCATTATTGAAATTGAAACTGACATCGAATTCAGCAACAAATTATATCCAATAGATTAATTTTTAATCTGATTTTACAACAGCATCTAGAACAAGTTTTTTGTTTATTTTTTTATAAACATTTAGTTAGTGTTCTTTTTCTTTTTTCTTTCTTTTTTCTTCCTTCATGTTTTCTACTTCAATTTTTTTTCTTTCTTGGTATTATTAAATTTATTTTGTTAGTTTTTTTTTAAATAACAATAATATGGTCATTGAAACTTTAATATGCCTAGGATTATTATTATTATTATTTGTTATTT
Organism: Populus ilicifolia; assembly: GCA_015708895.1. Classification (NCBI taxonomy): domain Eukaryota; kingdom Viridiplantae; phylum Streptophyta; class Magnoliopsida; order Malpighiales; family Salicaceae; genus Populus; species Populus ilicifolia. Next base: position 225,099 of record SRLM01000169.1, read on the forward strand.
CTTTTTCCTTTCTCCTTGTAATTACAAAGGAATAGGAGAGAGAGAAAAGTAAAAAAAATAAAAGAATTTTAAAAATAGTTTTGATAACAACACAGCCACAACCAGTATAATTAGAAAGATCTCAATAAAATAAATTTAATAATATCAAATAAAATCACAAACAATAAATAAAATAAAATAAACGAGCTGTCAAAAGATGTTGGGATATACTTGCTTTTGGACAGCTCGTGTCCTACTCTTGTTATTGCTGGTGATTTTTTTAGATATTATTATATTTATCTTGTCAAGATTTTTATAACAGTATTAATGATGTTTTTATTAAAGTTTCAGTATGTCTTTAAAATCTATTTTTTTAATATATTTTTTATTAAATTTTATGCATAATAATTTTATAATTTAAAATAATATAAATAATAAGTTGAACTTCTTTTTCTATTATATTATTTTATCAAATATTTTTTTTTCCTAAATCCAAAAAACTCTTCCTATTAGATTGTAAAATGATGCAACGTGTTTGTCATCGGAATACAATCATGCGATCTTTGAAGAAAGAATTGAAGATCTCTGCAGCGAAGGCAATGGACGGGGAACTGTCACCACTTTTGTCTCTATTTTGTTAATATGATGTTGGTTGTGTTATCTCTACCAAAAAATTTTATTATTATAAAATGCTGATGTTATTAATATTATTTTTCAATTATAAATTAAAAATCACCAATAAAATTATCAATAAAAAATATGATTTTAATAACTTATCAGTAAAATTATCCGTTGATAGTTACATTGCCATTTTTCATTACCATTAAAATAACTTATGAAAAACAAATCTCAAGTGTAATTGTTAATTATGATTTTTTATTAGCAATTTTATTAATAATTAATATACTAAAAAAATTTATTTAAATATTAATATATAATATTTTATTGATATTTTTTAATCTTTTAGTAGTTTCATATTCTAAAAATGATTTATTAAATTAATAATATATATAGATTTGATCATTTGTAAGAATATAATTAATTGATTCGTAATCTTAGAAAGTGCAGGCAATTTTCTAGATATCTTTCATTTGTCTGTACATTGCCAATTGGCTAATTATTGCTTCCGTCATTGAATTCTGCAAGATACTCTGTCCTCACCTTCGCCAAAAAGTGCTGGCGATTTTGTTTAATTAATCTCTATTATTATTGTTGTTATTATTATCTAATTGGGCAGGTTAATCAAATCAACATGTATTTGGTAGAAGAGGACATGATGATGATTAGAGTAAGCTCAACATGTCGAAGAGGCAGATTTTATATCGGAGAGTAGACATCTGTGATGATTTATTATTTAACCCAATTTTTCAATTTATTATCAAATGAAGAGCTCTCTCTTTCTCTCTCTCTCTCTCTCTCTCTCTCATATATATATATATATATATATAGGACAAACTAGTGTATTAATTAATAATTATATTTTAGTCATGAATTTAATTCTAGTGTACCGATGTCAAAGTTTGTAGTTTGTACACCCTGCCTAATTCTCCAGCACAAGTATAGTACCCATTCCTAATTATATTTTAACTACTAATATTATTCTTTATGACAATTCTAACTACTGATATTATTCTTTATGACACAAATTCACTTTTCGTTGTTGAAATTATCTCTTTAATTAATTTATTTATTTATTTATTATTATTATTATTATTATTATTATTATTATTTATTCAAGCAAAAGATATATAAAATAGATGACACATGAGTATTATATGATCATATTCACAATATAATCTCATATATATATAATAACAAGTAAATCCTAATCAAGTCTCAAAGAAAAGAAAATGAATATAAAGACTCAAGTACATATCATAAAGTTTCTGCATTTTTTCCGGCTTTGAAGTTATTGAACAACATTAATTGGAACCTCGGTTTTCTAGGATTGATTAGATAATTACATGTATTCGTTAGATTGTAGAATTTATTTTTTTCATAAATATTTATTGGTGTAAAATAAGACAATTTTATATTGTCCTTACCGCATGTGGAATTATTTTTATTTAAATAGTTAATATGCTTTTACTTTAATTTAAGTATTATTTTAATATATACTTTACTATCCATACTAGCAATTAGTTTTAATATTTCATGTATGATTTCATATTTGTTTTGAATATATACTAGTCTTATTTTATGATTGCAAGTTCACAATAAACTTATAATTTTGCATGATTATAAACTAAATAATATATGCTCACATATCTAATTCCATGTGGCAATTTGGATAACAATCTTAAAGCTTTAATTATTTACACTTTGTTTAGTTTATGCATGCATTTTTGCAATCTTGTATCGTATTGTTATTATATTTACTAAATAATAGTTTTAATATTTCATGTATGATTTCATATTTGTTTTGAATATATACTAGTCTTATTTTATGATTGCAAGTTCACAATAAACTTATAATTTTGCATGAATATAAACTAAATAATATATGCTCACATATCTAATTCCATGTGGCAATTTGGACAACAATCTTAAAGCTTTAGTTATTTAGACTTTGTTTAGTTTATACATGCATTTTTGCAATCTAGCATCGTATTGTTGTTTAATTTACTAAATATTAGTTTTAATATTTCATGTATGATTTCATATTTGTTTTGAATATATACTAGTCTTATTTTATGATTGCAAGTTTACAGTAGACTTATAAATTTGCATGATTATAAACTAAATAATATATGCTCACATATCTAGTTCCATGTGGCAGTTTGGACAACAATCTCAAAGCTTTAATTATTTAGACTTTGTTTAGTTTATGCATGCATTTTTGCAATCTTGTATCGTATTGTTGTTTAATTTACTAAATAATAGTTTTAATATTTTATGTATGATTTCATATTTGTTTTGAATATATACTAGTCTTATTTTATGATTGCAAGTTTACAGTAGACTTATAAATTTGCATGATTATAAACTAAATAATATATGCTCACATATCTAGTTCCATGTGGCAGTTTGGACAACAATCTCAAAGCTTTAATTATTTAGACTTTGTTTAGTTTATGCATGTATTTTTGCAATCTTGTATCATATTGTTGTTTAATTTAATAAATATTAGTTTTAATATTTCATGTATGATTTCATATTTGTTTTGAATATATACTAGTCTTGTTTTATAATTTAAGTCCAATTTTGATTATATAAAGATTTTGGTTTTTGTGTTACAAAAATAATAATTTTATCATAACTTTAATTCAAAAATTGGTTGTTTCAACCAATATTACTTTATCAAGTATTAATTTGGTAGTGAGGATTTTACCATCATCTTTTATAGTAAACAACAAAAAATCTGAAAAGTTTAGTGGATTCAATTTTAAAAGGTTGCTATATAAAATGTTGTTTTACGTGACGATCTAAAAAAAATTATTATTTGAAAGTTTTGGATAAGAAGTTCAATGTTTAAGTTGGTGATATAGAAACGTTAATAGTAGAAAATTTTTTGGATTTCAACATGGTTTACTTAAGAATAGTTATAAGTCAAGTTCAAGAGTTTCAACTTCCTATACATGATATTTACAGTAAAAATATGTTTATAAGTGAATCATTTCAATTGAGTGTAATTATTGAAATATTATCACCATCTTGGAATTAATTCAAAAACTATCTTTAATATAAAAACAAACAAATAAAAGTTAAAGATCTCATCTTGAGTCTAAAGGAAGAGTAGGACATTAAATTGTCTTAAAGAAGGCCTAACTTCTCTAATATAACCCTCAAAGCAAACTTTATAAAATAAGTGGCAATGGTCTATAATAAAGAGCAATAGATAAAGCTTATTGAGAAAAGGAAAAGTACTATCAAACAATTTAATGGAAAATATTTTATATGCAACAAGATAAATGACATAACTAAGGGTTGTAGAAATATGGCTCAACAAAGAAACCTAAAAAAATAAATAATTATTAAAGTCAATATCAACAAGGCTGATCACCTCACTAATAAAGTTTTAGAAATAAACATTCTTTTTATTATTTATCAAGTTAACCTAATTAAAAATCCTGTTAGTGGCGGGTTGACATTAGTGCAACTAAATTTGTATGCACTAAGAAAAGAATGTTTTTTGCTTACAAAAAAGTTGATAGTGAACAATTAACAACGTGACTTGGCATATATGGAAAGGTAATTGGTGTTGGAAAGGTCATTGAAAATATGACTTCTTAAAAACTTCTAACCCTTAACAATGTGTTTTATGTTGCTGATAATATGATGAATTTAATGTTTGGATCATTTTTAAGTAACAATAATTTAAAATTGGTCTTTAAGATTGAAAAACTTACACTCTCTAAAAATAGAGTGTTATACGAGAGGATTATATTAATAATGGCCTCTTTAAAATGAATGTGATGACTATTATAATCATAAATGAAAAAAAATAATAATAATGTGTATTTTTCTTACTTATTATATTACTTTTATAAATGATTGCACAAGGTACTACTATAGCTATTTTTTTATAAGTAAAGATGAGGCTTTTGAAATATTTAAGCATTTCAAGAATGAAGTTGAAAATTAACTTACTAAGAAAATAAAAGTAATAAAAAGTGTTAAGTATGAAAAATACAAAGCATCATTTATAAATTGTGTTTCTAAAATGATATTATCTACTAAACTATTGCTTTTTATTATCCTTAACAAAGTGGCATTATAGAATGTAAGAACCAAACTTAAAAAAAAAATGAATATTATGTTGATAAGTTTGGGAGTACTTCAGAATTTATAGGAGAAAACAATTCAAACTGATGTCTTCTTTTAAGTGTAGGAGTGTCAAAATAATAAATAAGTTAACAAAACCGAAGTTGAACCATAAGAAGGTTAACTATATAAATTATAGATGATGATGATGATGATGATGATGAGTTAAAGAGGACTCTGAGATGTAAGATTAATGTGAAAATTGAACAAAAAATAAAAATAGTTGCAAGGTTAGAGGATCTACTAATGGTATTTCAAATAAATATAATATATTCTATTTTTATTACTGAACTAGAAATCACACACAAAAAAAGTTGTAATTGGATGATTTGTTATCAATAGTTTATTATAAATTATTAATATGATCATATTAATTATCTTATTTAAGTAATGTTTATACTTTTAAATATTGTTCAGAATTCATGATATTAACTTATGTTAACAAAAAATCCAATTTCTTTCATAACATAGATGGAGGTTATACCACAAGGTTAAATATGAAGGATCAAACATTTATTATATCAAGTGTCATACAATACAAATCTAAATTAATTATTTAACAAATAAGATATAAAAATTAATAAAATAAAAACAATAAGACATGTTAATAGCAAACTTTCTTAGATGTAAGTATTAGTGAAATATTTTTACTATAACATATTAAACTTAGCTAAATATTATATAAAAAATATAAATAAACTAAATGAGAACACAATTATATAAGTATATTAAAGGAAATAAAAGACATAAATAAGATATTAATGAAAATATAACATGAAAAAAACTAGAATATTAAAATTACAAATAAAGAAAGCAAGTAAGGAAATTATTTTAATTTGAAAATCAATATGTCTAAATATTAAAATTACAAATAAAGAAAGCAAGTAAGGAAATTATTTTAATTTGAAAATCAATATGTCTAAATACATGACAAATGCCTTCTCTTATAAGCTAAAATTTGAAACTATTAATTTGATGATTGATTATTCAGTGGTGGCCACTTCTTGACTTTATGAAAATTATTATTTTCTTATTTAAATACAACGTTATTGATAATATCAGAATTTAAACAGATAATCTTCATGAAAATTTTGGAAAATTTTCATAGCATTTCAAAAAAAAAACGGTATATTTGGACTTCTAGAACTCGAGATATGAGTTGAACACTAAACAGTATCTGGGTTATAGGACATATTCATACTTCTTTTTTAATGCTAATATTTGGATTTCTAAATGAAAAAAATTAAGTCTTAGACTCTCATGAATATTTTCGGCATATATCTTAGCTTTCTAGTCATATAAATCAAACTTAAATCTAAGATCTACAGCTTTAGATATGACCCAATGATTGAACAGTGTTTCAGTTTGAATTAAAGCAGCATCTCTTTTCTAATTTTAGTTATTTCTTTGTCTTTTCACTTTCAATGGTTAATCACATCGTTCAAACTTTTAAATTATGAGATATGTCTGCATTTAAAATGAGTATTTACTATAAATTAAAGCTTTCTTATATTATCACATTTATTATTATAAAACATGCTCTAGTTTAGGAGTTATTGATGCTTTAAGTGTAAAATAATGATATAAAACCTTAATAAAAATGTATTTTTAAGTACTAATCACACTTCTCAACCAGCTTATTACTAGTTTTGTTAAAAAAAATTGCAAGTTTCACATGGTAAGATATTCGTCATTGAACTTTTATTAATCTATTCAAATAAACAAACTCTTATTGAATTTTTATATCTGCTTCATACTATTAAAACAAGATATTAATAAACCTTTTTTTTATGTGCTCAATGTATGAAAACATAGATTACAGGGTTTTTATTGGAAGAAAACAATAATTTGTTCTAATGTTTTTTAAGATTAATTATTTTGGGTTAGGATTATTATTATCTTTTCTATTAATATATGCATATCACTTAAAACACAATGCATCTTCAACTCGTGCAATGAGCTTTCAACTAATAACTCCCAGAATAATTGGTCTTAGGACATTTGGTATTGAGATACTCTTATGAGCTTAATAACTCGGGTTATAGACACTATTATGTAGATAATACAATGTTTGATTCTTTTAAGATTTTCTCTTTAACTTATGTAACAAAGACTAAGCCAATAGCTTCTAAGTTAATTGACTTTAGGGTATTAGGTGTTAAAATACCCCTTTAAGTTTAATTGCTTAAGTTAGGAAGGATACGAAACTAAATTTATCTATATTTTTATTATTAATAATATTATCAATTTGTTTTTAGTTTTGTTTTATTTTATTTTATTTTATTTTCAAATTATATACTATCATTTTCTCTTACTTGTTACCTTTAACAAAAAAAATATATAATAATCCAATGTGCAACCCACAATCATATGTTAAAGTATGTATGTAAAAATAGAGGTTTAAGAATACTTGTTAAATCAATATATGAGCAAAATCAAGTGATAATAATATAAGAGTTTGTAAAGATGAATATTCTAAAAAGTGTTATTATAGATCTTACTAAGAATATTTACTAAGATATATCTCAAAAGTTACTTTAATAAAAGAACTCATTTATTCTACCTTCTTAGTAACAATAATTTTACAAATGGTTTATGAAATAGAAAACATAGTTATTTTTTTATTTTATATTTTTTTTAATATTAACTACTACCCTTTCTCTCCAACCAAAAGGAGATATTGTCCTCAATGTTCTAAAGTAGAAAGATAGAGTAAGAAGATATCATCTGAAACAACGGATACTAACAAACCTGAAATAACAAATATAAAATATAAAAAAAAATTATGCTATTAATAAAATTAAAAGACACAAGTTTTTACAAGCTAAGGCTCAAATCCAATGTCAACGTTTTTAGCCTTTCTTGTTTGACCATTCTATTCAACTTATGAAAGAATCAATTATAGGGATAAAAGATTGCAATTGATCAATCAGATGTTCAGCAATAGTAGCATAAATTATGATTTGTTATGCCGAAAATGGTAGAAAATTCTATTCCACAACATGATCAAGAAAAGATAACAATTATCATAAAAATTATTAACATAAATATTATCAGAAATAAATGATGCTAACTTATGTTAACAACAAATCAAATTCTTTTCATAGCACGGGTATAGGTTATATTATATAGTTGGCTATCAAGGATCAAACATTTATTGTACCAAGTGTTATACAATACAAATCTAAATTAATCATTTAACAAGTAAAGTATTAAAAATCAATAAGATAAAAATGATAAAACAAGTTACTAGCAAACTTTCTTAGATATAAGTATTGAAGTCCATATTAAGTTTATATTATATATATCGTAACACTATTAGTTAAACCCTTTCACCTTGACATATTAAATTTAGCTAAATATTATAAAAAAGAAAAATATAAATAAGCAAGATGAAAACATAATTATATTAGTATAGTAAAGAAAATAAGATATTAATAAAAATCAAACTTAAGAATTACAAAAATATAAAGAAAGAGAGCACAAACATGATCTTAATTTAAAAACCAAGATACCTAAATGCATGACAAATACCTTCTTTTATATGCCAAAATTTGAAACTATTGATTTGTTGATTAATTGTTGAGTGGATGGCCACGTCTTGACTTGATGACAATCCTTATCTTTTTATTTGATCAAAAAGTTATTGCTAACATCAAAATTTGAACAGATTTTTTTCATAAAAGTTCTAGGAAATTATCTCAGCTTTCTAACAAATAAAATAAGATATTTGGACTTCTAGAACTCGAGATATAAGTTGAACACTAAACAATGTATGAGCTGCAAAACAAATACAAACTTTTTTATTATTACTATAATTTGAATTTGAAAACAACATTTTCTAATCTTGGACTCCTCATAAATGTTTTAGACCTGTATTTTAGCTTTCTAGCCATATAAACCAAACTAAAATCCATTATCTATAGTTTTATATATGATCTAATGATTAAATAGTGTTCCAGTTTGAATTGAATTAACATTTTTTTCTAAATTTAGCTTTTTCTTTGTTCTTTCACTTTCAATAATTAATCATTTGAATTGTGAGATATACCTACATTTAAAATAATCATTTACCATAAATTAAAGTTATCTTATATTATTATTCATGTTATTATAAAATATGCTCTAGTTAAGGAGTTATTGATACTTCAATTGCAAAATAATGATATAAAACCTTGATAAAACTATACTTTTAAGTATTAATTATCTTACAAAGGTAGGATTACCTGATCCTAAAAAAGTCAAGATATGACTTAAAAGTATTGATTGTGTATTTATTACATATGCTTATAATAGTAATGTATATCAATTTATTGTACATAAATCAAATAATGAGAACATTCATCTTAACACTATTATGGAATTAAAAAATACTACATTCTTCAAAAAATGGGTTTTCATTAACACAAAAAAATTGTTTACTTAAAAGAATAATTGAGATTGATTCAAGTAGTCATAATCAATCAAAAGGTAATGAAGTTGAGGCAAAAATGAGTTGAAAGCAAAAATTGACCAAAATATTTAATTTTAACTCTCTAACATGCTTGCTAGAAAATGAACCTCAGACATATTCTAAAATAATGTCATGTCCTGAAACATTCTATTGGAAGAAGCTTGTCAATAGTGAAATAGAATCCAGTAAAAGTAATCATATATAAAAACTAGTAAATCTTCCTCTCATAAATAAACCATTAGGCTATAAATAGCTTTTAAAAAATAAAATTTGATGATACTATTTACAAATATAAAGCTAGACTTGTTGTGAAAGAATTTACACAACAAGAAGGTGTAGATTATTTTTATATGTAATCACTTGTATAAAAAATAACTTTCATATAAATTTAATAATTATTATAACTATTTAAAAGCCTGAAATACAACAAATCAATATATGGTTTGAGAAGAAAGTTTATAAGTTTATCATATTATTATATGGTTTGAAATAAACATTTAACAATGATATGAAAGATTTGATGAAATTATACTATTAAATGAGTTTAAAATCAACGAAATTGATAAATATGTTTATGTAAAAAGCATAGATAAAGGTTATATTATTATATATCTTTGTGTTGTGGCATGCTAATTGATTAGTACTCAAAAGTGCATTTTTATCATGGTTTTATATCATCATTTTGCTCTTGCAGTATCAATAACTCCTTAACTAAAGTATGTTTTATAATAATCTATCTAATAATATAAGATACCTTTAATTTGTGGTAAATGTCCATTTTAAATGCAGGCCTATCACATAAATGAAAGGATTGATTGATGACTTTAAGAACTTCAATTGCAAAGGCAAAGAGATGATCAAACTTAGAAAAGAGATGTCGGTGCAATCCAAACCGGAACACTATTCGGTAATTGGGTCATATCTGGAGCTATAGATCTCAGATTTAGGCCTACTTTATATGGATGGAAAGGTAAGACATAGGCCAACAACTTTCCTATGGAGCTCAAGATCTAAAAAGGCCATTTTCAAGTCCAAATTATTGCAACAACAAAGAAGCCCGAATCTGTCCTCCAGCCCGAGCACTGTTCAGTATTTTGGCCATATCTAGAGTTCTAGAAGTCAAAATGAGCTAAAGTTTTTACACAAGAAAGCTGAGACAATTGCCTAGAACTTTCATGTTTTTAAATGGCTCTAATTTTGACGTCATCAATGACGTTTTGGGCAGACAAGAGAAGATAAGGATTGTCACCAAGTCAAGGGTTGGCCATCTAATCATCAATTAGTCATCAAATCAATAGTTCTCAATTTTGGCCTATAAAAGGAGGCACTTGCCATGCATTTAGGCATCTTGGTTTTCCAAATCAAGATCATGCTCTTGTTTTCTCTCTTTGTATTCTTTATGCTTTGTTTTCATTAATATCAAGTTTATGCCTTTCATTTCCTTTCCTTTCCTTAGTTAACTTTTATGTTCTTATTTTGTTTATCTATTTTTCTTTCTTTCATTATGTCTAGCTAAGTTAATTATGTCAAGGTGAAAAGGTTACACTAATGGTGTAAGAATAAGTATGGTATAAACTTAATATGGACTTTAATGTTTAATACTAACATGTTTTATATTTGTTATCTTGTTCACTCTTTAATACTTTGCTTGTTAAATGATTAATCTTGATTTATGTTGTATAACAATTGGTACAACAAATGCTTGGCACTTTCATAGCCCATACTGTATGGTATAACCGACACCTGAGCTATGAAAGGAACTTGATTTGTTGTTAACATAAGTTATAATCATGAATGCTTGACGAAATTTACAAGTATTAGCATTAATTGAATAAGATGACTAATGTAATCATGTTAACAATCTATAATCTGATTGGAACCTCCTTTATGTGTGGTTTCCAATTGAACAATAAGAGTTTATACTATACTTGTTTGACATACCATTAGTGGAACCTCTAACCTTGACATTTGTTATTATCATTGTTAATCCTTTAATTTTTCATCTCAAAGTTCTCATCAAATTTTCTTCTTTTTCTTTATTATTGTTGTTATTATTATTACTATTACTATTATTATTATTATTATTATTATTATTATTATTATTATTATAGTTATTAATATTGTTGTTGTTGTTGTTATTCTTCTTGTTATTGTATTATTATTATTTATAATTTGTACAATTAACCTCCCTGTGGTTCGACCCCGGTCTTGCCGGGTTATTTATTACTTCGACACTCCTGCAGTTGGGAGAAGACATTAATCTTTTTGTCGTGTCACTAATTTTGAATAGTAATGATCACATGATCAAGTCTACAAAAAAAATATTAACTAATAAGTTTGACATGAAAGTTTTGTGTGTTGTAGATGTCATAATAAGAATAAAAATTTCTAAGACATTTAATGAATTTGGTATTGTCTCAATCTCATTATGCTAAGAAAATTCTTGATAAATTTTCTAAAAGTGACAATATCACTATCAAAGCACCAATTAACATAAGTATATATCTGTCTAAAAGGTAAAAGGATAAACTAATTATAATATTCTCAAATAATTAGAAGTGTAATATATATTATAAACTATATAAGATCTAATATTACTTACTTGTTTAGCAAACCGGGTAAATTTAGGTCTTTATAGTGTTTTTCAAGTGTTTTCAAATCAAAATAATTGAAAAATAGATTTTTGGATCCAAAAATCATCTTTTTCAATTTTTTTAGTTACCAATTTATCATATCAACCGACCTACCATCTTCTTATTTGTTTTTCAAAAAAATATCGGGTTGGATCATCCATCCCTTATTAAAAAGAGAAATCAGGTGTGGTCTAAGATAGAATGCATAGACTTTGTATTTTAGAGGCTAAAATATGCTGGGCCACCCAGGCCAAAGCTATGCCCAGCCTTTTTATTTAGATTATTTTCTTTCTTTTTAGTTTTTTATGACTTTAGATTTTAATGCACTATAAAAAAAATGTTTTATCTTTCACAAATAATATTATAGGTTTGTATGGAAATTTTAACTTTTGTTTCTATTAATATGTGTTTTTAATATATGTTAATATAATTTTATAACATTTATCAATTTGTTTCTTCATATATAGAAAATATCTTGATATTTTAAATTTTATTTTAATATCATAATGGATTTTTTTCTTAGAAAATGATGCTTATATTTTACAAAATGTCCTAATCTTAAGTTGATCTTAGATTTTGTAAATGTTTATTTTTATTATTATTAAATAAAATATAGCTTCAAAAAACATGTAGTTGGGTTAGGAGTTTTCAAATTTAACCAATTAAACTTGGTTTAATAACAATATGAAAGAGTTTTCCATAGTTCTTTCTTTCTTTTTATGTATTGCAAAATAATTTTATCTAATTCACAATCTAGCGTCGAAAATAATTTAGTTTTGTTTCATATATATTGTGATTTTATCCAATAACTATATTATTTTATTAAACTTGATTTAATAATAATAGCAATGAGTTTTCTATAGCTAGAATATTTTTTATATTTAAAAATAATTTTATTTGGTACACAATCTAGTGCCGAAAGTAACATTGTTTTGTTCTACATTGTGATTTTATCACATGATACCTAATTATTGGACGCGTAAAAATAATAAGCACATAAACTCACCTAATTCTACCCATGTTAACGTTCACTACATCAAATTAATGACAATTAGATCAAGCTAATTACTAAGTATAATTTTTCCCTTCTTTATGACACATGATTCACTTTTCATTGTTGAAATTATTTCTTTAATTTTTATTTATGGATTAGTTTTTAATTGAATATTCAAATAAAATATATATGAAATAGATAACACATGAAAATTATATACTCATATTCACAATATAATAAAATAATAATAATAATAACAACATGTAAATATTAATCAAAGAAAAGTGAATATAAAGAATCAAGTACATATCATGATGTTTCTGCATTTTTTTTTCTTGGTTTGAAGTTACTGAATAACATCAATTGGAACCTTGGTTTTTACGGACTGATTAGATAATTACATGTATTTGTTAGATTAATGAAGAATTTATTTGTTCATGAGTATTAATTATTTATGTGACAATTATATTTCATGTTGTCATTGCGACATGTGGAATTAATTTGAAAAATAGCAAATAATAATTAAAAATTAAAGAAATAATTTGAATATTGAAAATTGAATTTGTGTGGCAACAAGTAGGGAAAAAATCAGTAAAGTTAGTCTTGTCATTCACATTCATCTAATGTGGCAAAATAATCCGTTTGACAAGTCAAGTAGTATACAGTAGAAATGGAGGTTTAGGCTATGTTTCTACCATGATAATATTACAGAATTAAGGAGGTAATTGCTCATATATAATTAATTACTATTGTAAGTGGCTAAGTAGTAAATGTAAGAGCATATTAGGTAGCATGGAACCTTTTAATTTGAACGAGATTACTCAGTATTCCTCCATTACCGTCAAGCGTCAAAGGATGCACATGCTAATTATGTGAATAATTAAAATGACTGCAATTATGAGATTAGTAGGGTTTGTAATTATGTACAAATATAGCTATTTCACAATCATTAACTGCGATTAATTGATTTTGATAGGCTACTAAAACACTTTTAAAAAATGATTAGGTTTTAGATTTATTTCTTAAATATTACTAGTTTATATTTTATAATTTTTAAGATCATTAAAGATTTATATAATTATTAATTTTAAAATTTATAAAATTAATTTAAATACATATAGGTTGTACTGAATATCTATATTAATTAATTAAAAAAAATACCTCTGATATTAGAGGAAAGTTTGGGTACATGTCTCGAAATAAGTATATCGAAAAAGTTAATGTGTAAGTAAAAAAGAGCAGAAGACACTTACGCACACATATATGTAAAAGAGAACATAACACAAAAAATTTTATTTCTAAGAAATATATTGACTTGGTCGTTAAAGGGTAGCTTTATGGTTGCTGGTGCTGCAGAGGCTTGAATGAAAGGACTGGAAGGAGGAGTGTAAATTTATGGAAAGACTTTATTTTTATTTTTTTTGGGTAATAATTTCTGCACTAGTTTCGATCCGAAAATTAATCACACTGATATTCAAGCTGAAACTCATTCCATATGAATCTCTACGAATACAAAAGTATGTAATCATCTCCAAGAATAATTTGATTAGGGCCATATATAACCAATTACAAAGCAATTATATATATATATATATTAGGCTTTTATATTTGTCAACTTCCTTGAAAATCGGCCTCTTAAAAATTGAATTGAATAATGCACTGCATAACGTGGAAAAGAATCCTAAAGTTTCTTTATGCAAATCAACGATAATATTAAAAAAAATATTATTATTCCCTATTTAAAACAATCAAATTATATGTCAACTGATAAAATGGAGTTAGTTTCTTCGGAATTTTAATTATTTCACCTTTTGCTCCCAGAAAAAAAATAAATAAATTTGATGAAGATGGTTTATGTACAATTAATAATCCATTAATCGTTTTGGTTTACTCATTAGATAAAGTGATTAAGAAATCACTAATTGAAATAACTATATATATAATTAGGTATCTGGGGTGATATAGAGCTGGCTATATCTAGGGTGATATAGAGCCAAGGGTGGTTGTATTATCGTGGGAAACTAACTACATTATTTTTATTTATTTAATTCATTTGATTTGAGAAGAGTGATTGGTTAATTAATCGTGTGTGTTTCTATATATATATATATAGATATATATGGGGCACACGCATTCCATCGAAGCAGACAAGAACTTGCCTCATCATCATGCAACCCACCATGCATATTGAGAAATGTAGAATTTTAACATGCCTTGGTCTAATCTACCAAACTTGTTCTTAACTTGGATGTCCTAGCCTTCACCCTCTAGTTCAAATTAACGCAGTGAGTTGACTCACATTGTCGGTCGAAGAATGAGCTTATTTATTATAAACAAACCTTGCAGTTTCATAATTAATATTGTTTTCTCGATGAGTTGGGTGTTGCGCTGTCGAATATATAAATTGTTTTAGACATGATTTTATGCTCAATTTATTCACACCAACCGAAGTTGACATTCACTTCTTCTTTTTTTCCCGATCAATCATTACAAGTTGTTCATAGGTTAAGACGTCATAGACTACATTGGCATTGTTCGTAAACTAGCTAAGCTATGTGTATGTTTGATTTTGTCGTTGTATTTGTTTTTAGCAGTAGAATTCATCACTAGAGCAAAAAACAAAGCAATAAAAGCATAGATTTATTACTGTAAATCCAATATATAGCGTTGAATGGACTTCACCTTTTAAGTCGTGTTCATGTTGTGCAAGCTCTAGGTACCACGATTATATAGAAAAATATTTCTTGAGGCAGACTAATTAACCACAGCGAAGGCTTGAATATATTGTTTATTTGGTTTATACCTTTCAAAAGCTGGAATCCAAGAACGGCATTCAAATTATTTTCAGAATATGCAAGAAATTTGATACCTAACCACTTAATTATAATCATGATAGGAGATGTTTGTCATTACATTCAACCACAATGTCCCTTTCAAGTGCCCATAATTTCATTCATTTGGACAGTCTTCCTAGAGCTAACAGAGAATATACGTGAGGTTGAAATAGTTTTCCAATAATAATAATAACAATAAACCTTAACGTTCTCTTATTGAGATCCTTAATGGCCTCAAGTTTTTGCTTTACCACCCCTATTATTGAACAGAGTGTTTGACAACCAGGCTTAGAAGCTTAATATGCGCAGCTTCTTCTCTGAACAAAGATTTTAAAGCCTGTTCTTAGCCATAGCAGAACAATGTTTTAGTTGTGCGAGAGATCATACTTTGTAGGGTTTTCCTTAGGCTAGTGAGGATGATGTATGATACCGTGCTTGCTAGAAGCTTCAGCAAGCATGAGCAAAAGAGGTTGGGATACTGGGCATTGATTGCTTGCTTGTTCATTGTGTTGAGTTTCTTCACCATCTTTAAACCTTACTTGGGCCCCCTACAAGCTTGTAAGTCCTCCATTATTCGTGCACTTCTGCAGTCGAAGCTCAGAATATCAATTTCTCCATATTTAGTTGAAAGTTTTAGATTTATTCAGCATGCTATTCGCGGAGCTCGCCATCTTAACTCCAATTGGTTTTGCAGTGAATTTGAGGTTATCAATGGGAGAAGACGAGAAACTTCATCTTTATAATGATACAACCAGCTCCAGGCTGATAGCCAAAGAAGGTAAGTTTTGATCAACAAAAATATGTCGAGAGCTATATATGGACTAGCTATCTCAATTCGGTTTTGTCAACTTTGGGCTATACATTATATCCATATGATATATTTAGTGTATACATATATATATATATATATCTAACTTTCTTGTTTTGGTAGTTTTTTGTTATATCTTATCTTATATCCATATATTGTTGATTTCTGATGATGCAGAAACTATAGACAGTACTTTGATTGTCAATGATAAAAGAAGCTCCCAAGAAGAAGCAGAAATTATGAGTAGGGCATTAATTGTCAATGACACAGATAGAACTCATGAAGAAGCAGAAAGTAGTGGTAAATTCTCCATTTATTTATTTTCCTTTCAAGAAAATCATCTACACACAAAGAATGTCAAATAATGTTTACGGTATGATCTGTACTTGTTTAATTATTTTTATTATTATTGCTTTGTAGAACACTTGTCTAACATAAAATCAATTTAATTGATCGTTGAAGTTGCAGAGAGTATAATGAATAGTTCTTCAAATGTCAATGGTACAAGCAACTATCAAGAGGTATTTAGGGGTAAGGTTTTCTTTATACATATAAAATCAGCTGGTGACGGATCATATCTGTAGTTCAGCTTGTGTTTAATCTCTTAAGGAATCCAACTTAGAATAATTTATTCTTGATTTTAATGCAGAAAGTGTTACACAGAATGTGGAAACCAATGATACAATTAGTAGCTCTCCACAAATAGTCAAAGGCAAGTTTTCATAAATGTTTACTTCAAAGAGAAGAAAAAAGAAAAGTGACACACTGATAATTATGTCAATGCAGCTTGTTTAGCTGTGCAATGATGAGTTCAAGAATGTTCGTTTATTTTGACATGAGTCAATTGATGTTGCAGAAATTACAAGCAAGGATGATTTCATGGTCAACAATACAAGCATCTCTCTTCCAAAAGCAACAGGTAAGTGCTCAAGTTCATTTCTAAGAAATCTTTACTGATTAGTCTAAAAAATTGAACAATTGAGGATGTGAAGAGAGTGAACATCGCATGATGATGAAAGTTCATGAATCTCTGGCTTAAGTCTGATAACCATGATTACTTTTTTAGAAGATGCAGACGCTGTAACAAAGAACAACAAAGTGGAGCCTCTATGCACTCTCATGGGTAGATCAGATTTCTGCGAGATAAAAGGGGACATCAGGATTGATGGAAATTCCTACACTGTCTTCATTGTTTCATCTGAGACTGATATCCTGGGAGCAGAGAATACTTCATGGAGGATTAGACCTTATGCGCGTAAAGGTGACCAAACGGCAATGGGCGCGGTTAGGGAATGGACGCTAAAACTTGTGGCTGGTTCAGATATCCCTCAATGTACTCTGAATCATAGTGTTCCGGGGATCCTTTTTTCGGCTGGTGGATATGCAGGAAACCATTTTCATGCCTTCACTGACATAATTGTTCCCCTATTCTCGACTGCTCGACCCTATAATGGAGAAGTACAGTTTCTTATGACCAACGGTTGGTCTGCGTGGATCGCGAAGTTCAAAACAATACTGAAAGCACTGTCTAGATATGAGCTCATCAATATTGATAATAGAAAAGATATACATTGCTTTGGTAGCATGACAGTCGGCCTTAAACGTCCATCCTACAAAGAGCTCGGTATTGATCCTTCAAAGTCTCCATATTCAATCAGAGACTTCAGGCAGTTCCTGAGAAGTTCCTATTCTTTAAAGAAAACAAGGGCAATTAAATTCAGGGATGGGACGAAGAAAAGGCCGAGGCTTCTAATCATTTCAAGAAAAAGATCGCGAGCATTTACAAATGTTGGTGAAATTGTTAACATGGCTGAGAGACTGGGTTTCAGAGTAGTTGTTGCAGAACCTGGCATGGATGTATCAGGATTTTCTCATATCATTAATTCCTGTGATGTGGTGATGGGAGTTCATGGTGCTGGGCTAACCAACATTGTTTTCCTTCCTGAAAAGGCTGTCTTAATCCAAGTAATTCCCTTTGGAGGAGCAGAATGGCTTTCAAGAACTTTCTTTGAAGAGCCTGCAAAGGACATGAACATAAAGTACTTGGACTATAAAATCAGGGTAGAAGAAAGCACTTTGATACAGCAATACCCAGCTGGCCATGCAGTTTTGAGGGATCCCTCTGTAATTGGGAAACAGGGTTGGCTTGCATTTCAGTCAATATATTTACAGAAGCAAAATGTAACGATAGATGTTAATAGGTTTAGACCCACTTTAGTAAAAGCCTTGGAGCTTTTGCATCAGTGAATACACTACGATTTTTCTCATGATATTTTCTACCACAATTTTCAATTTCATTCTTAAAGCAAAACCTTCGAGACCTGGGTTATCATTGCGGGACATACAGGATTTTTGCCCATAGATAAATATTGTGACACGCATTCGGCAATGATATCGTAATTTCAGTAGACCTGTGCTGGCTTGTAGCCATTACCGTTATAGGATTAAAAAACCATTATGAGATTAATTTTGAATTAGTCTATCTTCAGAAGGCCTACAATCATTTTAAAACCCCACGGACAAAACCCACGCAATCGATCCTCATTCGTTTATAAGTAACTGCTCTTACCAAGCAAATGAAGAAAATGACAGCAAGGAATTCAAGAGGGAGACTTTGTATAGACAACTTGGCATGGAATACTTATACATGTGCCTGACCTAATCCTGCCGTCAACCGTGAGATTAAAGGAAGAAAGACACAGCTCCTCCACGGCCATGTTGACCTGAAGCATATTTTAGTTAGCTGTCCTCAAGGATATACATGCACACCGAGGCGCATTTCGCAACACGAAGTCAACAATAGTGGAATGATCAATCTTATAGACAGTTTGGGCTGCTTAATCATCAGTCATCATGGCATTAATTACGGCGTCCCCGCAGGTGGGCTGTTTTTGTGCAAAAAGAAGGCGGTGAAATCCACTCATGCATTAGCAAGATTGAGGAGGATTATGAGACGTGGATTGGAGAATGATGGTCAATTGACACCTAAAACATCTTTAATTGATGGGCAATTAATAGCACTTTGGGCGATAGGTGAATCAACACCTATACATGCATGTGGTTGGTGATCAAACTCTGGAAAGATAAACACCTACCCCAACCCCTCTCACGCGCATATCAAATGAAAGTGAGAAAAAGGCAATCAAAGGTCGAACTGATGTAAGTTGGATAGTAAATTACAGCGATTGCCTTGTATTAACATAAACTCGTTCTACTTAAAAAAAAAAAAAAAAACACCTCATCCAGGGAAAGTTAGTGTTTACTGAACAGTGTAATTGTTAGTACGTGGAACCTAGTTAATTAATTGATTATACATTGTATTGATTTTATTTATGTAAATATATTTTATTTATTAATAAATATTTATTTATATTGAATATTTATTGAATATTTTAGTGAATTTAAAGTAAAGATAAAGGAGATAAAAATATTTTTTAAAAAAATTATAAAGTTGTTATAATTATGGTATTTCTAATACATCAAAATATTATTGCTAAATATTTATAGTCAATGGTCTATTAAGACTATATATTAATTGGAATTGTTAAGATGAAATTTTTTTTATGAAAAAAAAAACAGATGTTTTTATAAGTTAAAATATAAAATATAACTAGAATTAATATATAAATACTTGTTAGACGATGCATATATTAAATTCACCTGTATGAAAATTTTACAAATATATATATATATATGAAAAGGCTTACATGATAGTTATGTAAATAATTATTTAACTTGAAATTACTAAATTATCTTATGTAGAAAATAATATATGTTGATAATGTTATAGATTGTCTTAATCAAGAGTAACAAGTGGACAAAGATGAAGCTCGAAAATTTTAAATAAGAGGGAAAATTATAAATACTTAATATTATTTATTATATAGACATGTGTTTTATATAAAGAAATCAATTTGAAATTCATGTACTAACTCATATCAAGTAAAATTAATTTAAGAATATTTTTAAAATAAAAAAATTATATTATAATTATTTTTTATAAGTTTTCATATTTTAAAATTACTTAACAATGACTTCATTATTAATTTTATTAAAGATATTCTTTTTCAACATATACAATGAATCTTTTATTCATCTATTTCTAAATCTTGTAGGGACTAGTAAAATTATTGGCAATAATTTTTTATTAATTTGTTGTTTTACACAAGTAGGTTAAATATAAATATTTTTTTATTATATTTCTAATCTTTTTAGTTGTTTAGTACTTTATTTGTAATCACTAGTATGTTAATCACCATTATTTTTTATATAAAATTCATAACAAAATACATATTATCTCATCAAAACTCATTTCAATTCATATTCATATACATATAATATTATACATAAACATATTAATTTAACAGACCCATAAATTATCATATTATCAAGGAACAAAACTAAAATTAAATAATAAAATAAATAGAAAAAATTAATGAAACTCACCTAAAACATTAAGTATAAAGCATAAAAGGTAATTTACTTAATCAATTAATAGTTTAAATTATAGAAGAAAAAGATGTAGAAACAATAATTCAAAAAAATCACTTATTAAATTATTANAATTTTAATATAAAATATATATTTTTAAAAAAATAATTAAAATAGTAATTGCCCTCTTAACCCCCACTGGGGCTCCATCACTGTTCTGCCTCCTCTAGGCTCCGAAGCTTCAATGGTTACTAGGGGGACCATGTTTGGTGGTTGAGAGGCAGGCTATAGACTAAGGTTTTTTGGTATGGTTATCGTAAATTGCAATGGGGTCTTTTTTTTAACCAAGTTTTTAACAATGGCTTTATTTCTTCTTTTTTTACAACCCCCCTCCGTCCAAGGTAGTTAGAGCTGACTTAACTAACAATGGTCCTTATGCAGCTTGGAGCTTTTTTATTGTTGTCAAAGTGATTAGTACTCAAAAGTGTATTTTTATCATGGTTTTATATCATCATTTTGCACTTAAAGTACCAATAACTCCTTAACTAAAGTACATTTTATAANTTAAGAAATCATAACAAGGAGCTAGAAATTATATATAATATTTAAATATAAATTAATTAATTATTGAATTGATAATAAATTAATTTATTTAATCCTATTTTATTTATAATTGTGCTTTATATTTGGACCAACTTAATATGGAACCAAATACGCCATACATATAAGAATCATTTGTTAGAAATTGAAGACTAAAATATAATTTATATAGCAAATTATAATTTTAAACCTAGAAAAATCAAGTAGGGACTTGATTGAATAAATTTATAAAACTTTTGTGAAATAATATATGTGATATTATTTAGAGAGTTAATTGATATTTTGTTATTTATAGATTTTTAGGTTTCTTTATAAATAGAATTCTATGCCTCTTATTTTTAAAGACAACATACAAAACACTACAGAAGACTTGAAATACTCAAAAGAAAAAAACTAGTGCTTGAAGGCATGGCAATCCCTCTCTCCTTAAAGGGTTTAGAAGATTTATCACTTGTGATTTGTGTGGATTATTGTTAGAAATTGAATACTTAGATGACTTATGGTTTACAATAACTCAGCATTAAAGCAATTACTTAATGCTAAAAAGAATAATGGATCTTTGAATAATCTTTGTATAAATCTTAAATAACTCTAAATATGTCTAATGAGAGTGTGGGACTATCGAAAAAGTTTTAAATTTATTATTTCCACTACATTTATGTGCTTCAAAAAACCCAATAGTAATGATGATTTTATCCTTCACATAAAAAAATCCTTAAACTAGATATTAGAGGTAATTCGATTTTTTCACAAGACTTATTCGTTAGGATTAGATTAATTAAGGAAAACTATGTTTTTTCACATCTTTAAAGCATAGTAAATTACCCATAAAAGTATAATTTTTAAAATCAGTGTACAAAAGCTTTTTTGTACTTTCAATCTAGTTTTTTTTTAGTTATAATCAAGTTTGCTAAGGGTAAACTAGTATTTTGATGAATATAAAATATAATAAAAAAAGTGGTTGAGATGTGTTGTGATAAGTACTTAAAAGTGTATATTTATTAAAGTTTTATATCATTATATTGCACTTGAAGTATCATTAAATTCCTTAACTTAAGTATGCTTTATAATAACAAATCTAATAATATAAGATAATTTTAATCTATGGTAAATATTCATTTTAAATGCAAATTTTAAAAATAAACATATCTCATAATTTAGATGATTAATTGATGCATTTAACTATTGAAATTAAGGAGACAAACACAAAGTTGAACTTAGAGTAGAAATATTAGTTGGGCTTATTCAATTCAAAATAAAATGCCATTTGATTTTTAGATTATAACTAGAGTTGTAAATCTTAGATTTAGATATAGTTTTGTTAAATAAAAATTTAAGATATAGGTTTAAAACATTCATAAAAAGTTCAAGATTCAACACTACTCTTAGCAAAATAAGAGAAGTTTGAATCTGTTATACATCCTAAATAATAGTTTTGAATTTTAGCTTATAAAATGAGACACTTACCATATATTTAAGTATCTTGGTTTTTATATCAAGATCTTACTTTTGCTTTCTTTATTTGTATTTTTGTAATGTTCAAGTTTTATTTCATATTATATTCTCATTAATCTCTTATTTTTGTTTATCATTTCTTTTACAATACTCAGTTAATTTATATCATAGTTATGTTTTTATCTTGTTTATTTATGTTTTTCTTTTTCATTATGTTTGGTTAAATTTATTTTTACTAAGATGAAAATGTTACACTAATAGTATAAGAATAAATATGGTACAAATTTAATATAAACTTTAAAGTTTATATTCAAGAAAGTTTGTTATTAATATATTTTATAATTGTTATCTTTCTTATTATTAATACTTTTCTTATAAAGTGGTGAGTTTTTATTCATGATGTCCAATCTTAAGCCTAACAAACATTTGATTCTTTCATAGCCTGCTGTATGGATAACTGACACTTATGTTATGAAAAGAACTTGATTTGTTATTTATATAAATTAGCATCATAAATACTTGATAAAATTTTCAAGCTTTGGTGTTACTTAAATATGGTAATTAATATAATCATGTTAATAAATTAACATGAGTCATTAATAATAAATCATTCAATTAGAACCTCCTTTGTGTTTGATTTCTAGATGAGTAATAAAAGGAATTTAGACTATACTTATTTGAAATACTATTAGTAAATCCTCTAATATTGATAATTATTTTATCTTCATTTAATTTTTACATTAATATCACATATCATAGTTCTCTTTAACTTTATTTCTTTATTTATTTATGGCTTTATATAATTAACCTCTATATGGATCGATTTCAGTCTTGTTAGGTTATTTATTATTTTAACACTACTACACTTAGAAGAAAATATCAATCATTTTATCATATCATGCAATACCACACCAGTATGTGAGAGATGTTTGTGGTCTTTTAGAAACACTTACGACATCTCTCGTAGAAATTTTCTAGTATGTCATTAGAACCATCATGACATCTTCTTCCTATTAGGAATGTGTGTGGTGTCAGTGGTGAGGTGATTTGTTGCCGATGGTGCTTTCTTTTCTTTTCTTTTTCTTCCCTTCAAAAAGTGTGTTGACTATTAAAAATTTCAAAATTGTCCTCTTATTATTAAGATTTTAACATTAATCTTTAATTTTTTATTCTAATTTTGGTTCTTGGTTTTTTTATAAAATTTTAATTTATTTTAATTTTATACTTTTTATTTTTCAATGTTATCCTCATTTTTTTTAATTTTACCATTCAATAAATTTTTTATAGTTTTTCTTTATTTTTTATTTAAATTTTGATCCTCATTTCTTTAATTGATATTTTTTTTGAATCTTTTAGTATAATTAATTTTTTTTTGCTAATTTTATTCTTCAATATTTAATNAGTATAATTAATTTTTTTTTTGCTAATTTTATTCTTCAATATTTAATTAATTGAGAATGGAGCTTTATGTTTTTTTTTTTAATAAGGTGTTTCTAGCTTAATAACTCAAGTTATGACTTTGAAAAATTAACACTAGTTGACATAATTTTATTTTTTTATTTTCTTTTATAATTTTATCATCATTTCACATTGGTTTGTTTTGCAAAAATAGGCCATATGGTTGTTCTTTTGTTTTTGTATTGGGTTGTCCCATCTTATAACCTATGTTATGGTTTTGGAAGGATAATCTAGGTTAACTAAGCTCTTTTCATGGAGTCAATTTTTTTTTTAAGGAATTGTAATATCTTTTTCAATCCCACCCTTTAAAACTTTTTTTTTTTAAAAAAGAAGAATCTTCATTTTTTTAAAAAAAAAAGAATCTTCATTATTTTTTTTGTTTTGGATTTTGTTGGGTTATCTAATTAGCCTAATTTAGATTACAAGGTTTGTCTTACTTGGTTTTAGATTTTTTTTAAGTTAATTTTTTTTATTGATTTATTTTTTGATTTCATACTTCTACAGTTAGTTTGTTAGTTTGTTGAGAATCAAGATTTTTAAATTTTTATTTATTTATTTTCTATTAAATTATCTTGTTTTTATTACCTAAATTATAGATTTATTATGTTAACTTGAATTTAAACCAATTTTTTTTTATCTAATTTTATTTTTCCAAGATCACTTTTTGGAATGAGTTATATTTTTTTTTTGGAAAAAAAATTAAAGTTATCATGATCATTGTTTTATTTGATTTATTTATTATCATTATTTATTATTTATTATTTATTTTTAATTAAAATGAAATAAAATCATTTATAACATGATTCACAAATTTTTCTTTTGTCTTTAAAACATGCCTGTAATACATAACATTAGTTTTAGAGCAAAGAATAATAATAATCTAATCTCACTGCATAGCGCTGGTACTTATTTAGCATTAACTATAATTGCATTGACCACCACTTGCGATCACACATATTTAGTATTAACTCCAAGTATGTTTAATAAATTATAATAAAAGGATTAGAGAAAAATTTAAAAATACTTTAAAGAAAAAATAAATAATAAATTTGTAAAGAAAAAATAAAAAGTTCAAAGTTGAATAACAATTTTAAAAATAAATAAATAATAAATAGTGAATTCATAAAATCATCAACAAAATACATGTTTTGTTAACTAATGAATAGATACTCATTATGTCCTATTATAAATTTAAATTATATTATATGAATTATTTAATTTGTATTTCAATGAAGGCTTGCAGTGTCTTATAAAGTTTTATACTTGTAAATGACTAAGTATAACAATATAACTTGATGATTGTATATCTATGAAGTTCATAGGTACTTATAATGTTCTTTTTATGCTCAATAATTATATTATAAATTTTTTAAAAAAAACAATACTTAATAGATTCTTATAACATCTTTTTCTTTCTTCTCATTTTCTTTTGTCTTGAGAGAGAGATACTTGTTGTGTTTTCAATATTCTATAATTATATAATTTTTCTTAAGAAGATAGGAGGCAATATACAAAATAATTTTTTTTTAATTTTCGAACATCGAAATCAATACCAAATTGGGAGTAACATTAGAGTAAAACTAAAGTAATTAAATCATTTTGTCTTTTCACAATGAAAATTATGTATATTATTGCATTATTTATGCACACAATATTTACGTAAATATTATTATAAATCCACTGCTGAATTAATACATAATACTTTTTGTATTTATATTTTATTTTGGATTTAATTTTTTTAAATACGTGAATACTTTAAGACCTTGTGAATTTTATTTTTTTTTAACTACACTACTGAATCCAGTAGTGGTAGAATTGAAAGGAACTAGAAAAATATGAAACCAGGAACTCTTACGCCAGAGGTGGACATGTTTTGCCCCTCGTACTAGCTTGGAAGCAGCCAATGCTTTCATTCATTGGCTAAACCGGATTGATTTAGACTTTTAATCAGAATACCCAAGTTAAAAAAAAAAGAAAATCAAAGAAAAAAATTAATTGACACAAAATACCCGATATCAATTCATTAATTTAAAAAATAATAATTAAAATAATATTATTTTATTTAAAAAAATATCTTAGAATCAACCTGAATAACTTAAACCTAACTTTTTGATCTATAACTTAATTCTTATTTTAAATTATGTTTTAAAATTATTTTGTTATAAACTCTACCCATCACAATATCTTTAAGACATAACATAGTGTTTTTGAGTCAAAACATTATTTTAATATATTTAAAAAAATGTTTTAAAAAAATGTTTTTACTTGTTAAAATGCGTTATTGTCAATGTCAAGATCTTCATGGCTAAAACATCATATCATAATTTAGTTATTTGGCAATTATAGAAACGCAAGCATATTCTTTCTTCTTGTATTATTTTACTCCTCGAGACGTAGTATCCAACATGGAAAAGGTCACAACATGCAAACATGACATAGTTTGGCCCATACCACAGATCCAAACCCAACAACGTTTGTCGATTGCATGAAAATTCTCCTCTCTCTCGTAGAAAGGTTCCAGACTCCCGAAAGAAAGCCGCAATTTTGCTACTTTCTTTATCGATCGATTCAAAGATTACTTCCTTCAAAATCACAGAACTAATATGAACGTTTCCTTCTCAACGATCAACCACAATGTACAGTCCATAAAAATATTCTTCGAGGAAATCCACATCTCTAATTTATTCTACCTGTAAGCATGCACGCAATTTTGCTTTAGGACAGCAGAAGGCATAAGAAAAAACCAAACATTCCAAAATACTAGGTGCATCTCTTTGTAACTTTCTTCCAGCTCTAGCTATAAAAGCCGTTGTACGTAGTCCAAATCAAGAAAGAAAGAAATGAATGCCCTCTATAATCTAGCTCTATGTCCAACTCCATGCTCTCATAGCACTCCAAAACATAACACAAGGTGGAAAACTGAAGTGAATGGGACTGCAACAGTGGCTCTCAAGGGAAAGGCATTGTCCAGAGCAAGTTCTGTTACTGGTAAGCAAAGAAGAATTGTCTCAGCTGCATCGGTTACAGAATTGACTCGTGTCAGTGAAACAAAAGGTCGACAAAATATCCCAACCGAGAAGCAGTTGGTTGATCCATTTCGTCAAGGGATCATCACTGAAGGTGGTGTTAGATACAGACAGACTGTCGTTATAAGGTCATATGAAGTCGGTGCTGATAAAACTGCAACATTGGAAAGCATTCTCAACCTTCTTCAGGTTAATTACTTGACAGTAACATTTTTAGTCTTTGTGAAGAGTACTGAGAGCATTCTCAAACATTTCACCATGAAATTCTCGTGAGGATGCAGGAAACAGCATTGAACCATGTGTGGGTATCTGGGCTACTAGGTGATGGATTCGGTGCCACACATGGCATGGTAAGGAATAAACTCATATGGGTTGTAACGAGGATGCAAGTTCAAGTTGATGAATATCCCATCTGGTAATTAGCCGTCACTTGTACGGAAGAAAATTATTGATGCTTTGAATCGCAAAGGTCTAGTCAAATTTTGGTGAGTTAAAAACGTGGATACTTGAGAAGCTAACTGTTTTTTGCAGGGGTGAAGTAATGGAGGTTGACACATGGGTCGAGGCATCAGGGAAAAATGGAATGCGGCGAGATTGGCTTATCAGAAGGGATGTCACCGGAGAAGTATTAGTTCGGGCTACAAGGTATGACTCTGAACATCCTCATTCTTTCTTTCATGGTTCCCTTGGTTTCTCTTAAGCGTTGCAAATCTGAAACAGTACTTGGGTGATGATGAACCAACAAACTAGACGGCTTTACCAGAAGTAGTCAGAGCTGAGATTTCACCTTGGTTTATAGAAAATAAAGCATTTGAAGAAGAAATTCCTGAAAAAATATACAAGCTGGATACGAATGCCAAATTTACAAACAGCAACTTGAAGGTGATTTAGTATATTACTACCTGCAATATCAAAAATAGACTTAGGACATCATAGCCATACAATTTTCTCGATCTAGAAAACATTAATATAAGCACAATCAAACAACGAAGCGATCCTGCTTTTGCCCTCAATCTAGATTCTAGGCTCAGGAATATGCTAATAAGTTGCCTGTTGTCTATGTAGCCCAAGAGAAGTGACTTGGATATGAATCACCATGTGAACAATGTTAAGTACGTTAATTGGATGCTGGAGGTGAAGACATAATCACCCTGGCAAACCAATCTCATTACAAAATCTGGTTAGCCGAACATGAGAATTGCAATCCTCGCTTTCTATACAGACCATCCCACACAAGTTTTTGGAGAACTATCAGCTAACCAGGATGACTCTGGAGTATAAAAGGGAATGCAGCAGTTCAGACGTGGTTGAATCACTATGCAAACCTGAAGAAGAGAGATTTGAAGAAAGGCATCAAGACAGAAATGTTGGCAGTGGAGATTCACTATCGTCAGCTTTATTTCAGGATGGTAACCACAGCAAATCATTCAAGGCATACACCCATCTTCTACAGATTACAGGAGATAAGGAAAGTGAAGAGATTGTTCGAGGTCGAACCATTTGGAGAAGAAAACTCTAGACTGTGCACTAGGTACCCAGTGTCTACTGTGTTCATTGGCTATTTGCCATTTAATAGCTACGAATAGTTGCTTTGATTACATTCATCATCAGGTGTTCAACGTGACAGCTACTTAGCTAGATTTTACATTTTAAAATTAATGACAATCCATGAAAAAAACCATGCTATTCTCTTCATTTTAGTTTGAAAGATGGCAATTTTTTCTCCAGAAAATAAAATATTCAATTTTAAGTAGTCATCAAATTGGTTACCATGAACATTGAATTGTTAATTTAATATATTCTACATTTTTTTATAAATTAAACTGTGAAATGAAAATCACAAGATCATGATATCCAATCCTAGCAACATATATTTAACTCGATCAAAAATAAAATAACAATGAAAAAAAATAATACACACACATATGGGNGGGGGGGGGGCGCTAAAGCCATGCTTAGAAATAGCTGGACCAAAGAATAGAAATCTTTTATATCTTAATCAAAATGGTTTGTTGAACAGTGGATGAGAATTATGTTTACCTCCAAGGCTCTGCAGCTATTATGAGAAACTCATAAGATCTCACAGCACAGCTTTCCATCTCCGAAGCTGTGATAGTTGACTACACAATCCAATGCCAAAAGGTGGGCGAAGGTTCTGCTGCTGAAGCTCTACCATTTATGACATCAGTTACCAAAAATTGAGGGAAAATAGATTGATGAACTTAGTGTACATTTTTTGTTTACAAACGAATCCACAGTTGCACTCCCTTTGTTAAAGTGTGATTATGCTCTTCTGACAGCGGGCCGAAGGAGAGGTGACAGTGGCCCTCCAATTCAGCAATATGTAAGGACAGATCGGAACTTCGTGTTGGATCCGGAATTTATATAACCAGTAGAAATAATAAAATAAAATTATTTAAAATTTAAAAAAAAATTAGACAAATTTGAAGTTGCATGGAAATTTATTATACAAAGATGCAATGTTATTAGTTTTAATTAATTTTTTAAGAGTTAGGTTCCTCTGAATCAGAAGCTATCTAATTATTTGATTTTTAATAATAATTTATATAAATTACTAGTAAAAAATCTTTTAAATCTTTATCTAGAAGAGAGAAATTACTATATAAAGAGTTCTATCTCTTTATTTCGTGGTTTATATAATTTTTTTTTAGCATACAAAAACTAAAAAAATAAAAGGAATAGCTTGTTAATTATATGGAAATATGAAAATCCTCATAAATTGGTCAAATATTAATTTTTCCCTAAATAATATGCATATATTAATTCAAGATAATTTTAAAAATTAACTCAAGTAAGTTCTTGCATGATTTTTCTAGATTTAGAAATATAATCCTTATATTAATAATATTCTAGTTTTTAATTTTTTAAAAATATTTTAGACAAACATACTTAATTAAATCATTCCAATTTAATTTTTGACTAATAGTTCTTAATATGTATGAATTATTAGGTTACTAATATGATGGCCAAAATATAAATGATAATTCTAGTTAAATAAAATTAAATAAATTAAATAATTTATTTATTATCAATTCAATAATTGATTAATTTATATTTGATAATCAAGTGTATCATCTAGCAACATGTCATGATCCCTAAAATATTAGAAAAGTCATTAGTAATTAAATTTAATCATCTAGCAACATGTCATGATCTCTCAAATATTAGAAAAGTCATTAATAATTAAATTTAACCTTTCAGTGTTCATTTTCTCAGTGTAATTAATATCTTTATATCAATAATGTTCTTTAGCATTAAAGCATGAAGTATGTCTTATATATTAAATTATATTTATTCTTTATATAATAGTTGATGATCGTTTAAGTAAGATTTGAAATTCTTTTCAAAACTTATTTCGCCTTATCTAAGGACTTATTAATCAATATTATTTGAGAACAAATAGAATATTTTTTTTCTAATTCATCTAGGGTGATGAATCCTCCCTTAATCACTCAAATACTTTCATATAGTTTATGTTGTATCCAATATCTACTCCTTCATTACCCCAATTAAGATAACATATAACACTATCAAAATATAATATTCTCTATATAAGATAATTTAATGATATCAAATTTAATAATCATTTATATAACTATCACGTGAGTCTTTTCATAAAAATAAATGATCTTTTTATATGGAATTTTCATGCAAATCAATTTAATGTATATATTTTATAACAACCACCTGCATATTAATTTTAATATTCTTATACCTCAATTTATAAAAATAACTATTTCATTTCCTTAATAACATGAAATAAAAGGATAAGGCTTGCCATAATGCAAGGCTTGCCATAATGCTTTGGTTGATAAACTCAAGAATATGTGTTACCACCTTAATAAAGTCTTAGGTTTCATTGAACCAAAGATCTTGAACTTTAAGATCAATATCCATGACATTTTTATAATCAATTAAGTTTCATAATGGCCTTTTTTCCCGCCACAACTTATACCAAATCAAAAGGTCCTCTTTGCTCAAGTTATAAATGAAGCATTTATTTAGGTGGGAGAAGGTTTTGAAAATGGATCACCACTTAAAAGAAGAATTTGGGGAAGCATTTTCCTTAAATAAATTATTTGTGATAATAAATATTAACCCACACCTTATTCCTACAATAAAAAAACATTACAATCTTGTTTCCCCAAGAGAGCAATGCTAGTAGTTATTGTCTCTCTGTTCCCAAGCCACTAAATTTCCTTAGGCATCCCATTTAACTAGGTGCACACCTTTATCTCCATTTGTTCTTCCTCAAATAAACCTCCTAACTAGCCTACTAATACCATTATATATAGGTTGAGGTAGCTAAAACTTTTGTATAACATAAGTGGGGATAAATGATAATACTATTCTACCTAAAATAACTCTCCCTGCCTTGTTTAGCAACCATCTCTTCCAATCCGAAAACTTCTATCGAATCCTGTCCAAAATGAAAATGAAATCAGACCATTTAACTCTTTTCTGGATTAATAGAAATCCAAGATACTTACCAAGTTTGCTTGCAAAATTAATTGTCGATAATTGAGAGATCTTATGTTTTACTCGTCTTCAGACATGTTTTTAGCACATCACCCTCAACTTCTCAAGGTTAGCTTTTAGACCAAAAGCATTACAAAAATATACTAGCACACTAGTCATAGTCTGCATCTGAATTGTATTGGCTTTAGAAAATAATAGGAGATCTTCCACAAAAAATGAGAGATGCCTGGACCTCCTCTCAAAATATAAATTATTAGATCTCCTTGCTTGAGACGACGTGTTAGAGAAAAGGAGGGAAGCTTAGATCTATTCCAAAGAAGAGTAAAGGAGGAGAAACGAGTCATAGTACTAAGAGGGAAATCGAAGTCCTTTAAAATAGTCTACAAGAAATCCTAATTCACCCTATCATAAACCTTCTCTAAGTCAATTTTCACAGCTAAAGTACTATACTTGCTATTGAACTAATGCATAGAGTGTATCACTTCTTGAACCACCAATATATCATGAGTATTGCGGCATCTAGGAATAAAATTGGTCTAAAAAGGGCCAATTAGTTCGTCCAAGTGTGGTTGTAACCTATTCACTAACACTTTTGTGATAAGTTTGCAAACAACATTACAAAGGTTAATAAGGCTAAGTTGCATTGGACTTCTTATTTTTTAGTTAGAATTTATACATGAAAAGTTAAAACTTTTAAGTTTTCATTAAATAAAAAATTTTATAACAAATTTCTTATTTAAGTTAAAATTTATTTCTAACCAAAGATATTTATTAGTTTTTTATGAGTTAAAGGTTAAAAAAATAACTTAAATCAATTAACAAAATCTCAATCTCTTATTTTTAGCTTTAAATAAAATAAATTTTATCTTTTGATGAAATATGAACTATCAATGCCTTGAGTTTAGTTGAAAAAAAAATAGTAAACTAACTATACTACTAATAATATTTAAAATCATTATAATTATAGTGTCTTCAAGTTATAATATTATCAAATACTTTTATTTATTATATCATTATAGTTTATTATCCAAAACACTAATTCTCCTAGAGTTTTTAATATGTGCCAAGACACAAAATATTATTTATTAGAATAATATCATGAATTTTTTGTCCCTTAATTATGTAGTTTTTGGCCTTGATTTTGAAGGGTAGGAAGGACTTTTCACCATGACATAAATATTTTTTGATAATTATATAAGGATATTTTAGCAATTGGATTTTTAAATACATAATAAAATTATCAATATAACATTTTAATAAAATAATTTAATGCCTGCACTAGGTTGTTTTTGCATTTTTTTAATTTTTATAAAACAATTAAATTACTACATTACTTTTTTTTTAGTCCTGGATTCGGGAGTTTGGCTATAACTTTACCATGGTCCTGTTTGTTAATATTATTTGATTTTAAGTGCATTTTTTATTTTTGCACAAAAATAAAAATAAAAAACTACTAATGCATGTGTTAGCGGCCATGCTATCTTTAAATAGTGCTATCTTTAAATAGTGGGTGCAACTAGCTGTTATAATAGTGATTTTGCTATTTGATTTGTCTTAGAATGCACTTCCTTTATAATTAGTATATGTATAGTGATTCAGCTTGGTTTAGCCAAATTTTTTTTTCTTTTTTGGATTACATGTTGGCAATGTAAAAATCTATACCAATCCATCAACTTTTTTTTTTCTTTTGATTCAGTCTCTCTTATGCAATTACTTTATTTATATTTATTGTTTTCAATTGAATTTTATTTTCAATTTTACCTCTATTTATTTATTTTATTTTTTATATAAATATTTAAATTATCAATTTTACCAACTTGGGATTTAAATGTTTTTAACCCATCATTTCCTTTCAATTAAAAAAAATTGTTTGGCTAGTGATAACACACAAACAACATATCTAATCTTATTACTATGTAACTTGACAAATTACATCATAATTATATTAATCACTATATCGTAATATGACAATAAATTATTGCTCATAAGAGATATTATCACCTTTTTAAATATAAGTGATTGCAAATTGATGAAGCCTAAAAAGTTATTTCATATTTTTGTAATTCAACTAATTACTTTGCAATTATGATAGTAAAGAATAATTGAGTATATTTTCAATTAAAAAAAATACTTGTTTGTTCATTGAAAAAAAAATATCATCCAAATCATAAAAAAAATATTTATAAATAATCTAAACTTTAGTTTATAATACCATAAGTTTAAAGGCACTATAATTATAACAACTCCAAGTAAATAATTCTTCTATTTGCAAGTAAGTTGACTAAGTAAACCATCCCTATATTTAAAATTATAATTTTTCTCTAATATTTTTTTAAATAATATTAAATATTAAAAATGTACCATAAAAAAATCTAAAAACACATGTAAATCTTGGATCAGTGAGTCGTGCAAAATGAATCTCTATGTTCTAGTGATTAATGTACATTCTTAGTTTTTTTATCATTTATTTTCTTTAATATTTATCATGGTGTAATCTTTTATTTTATTAAAAAAAAACATTTTACTTAATTTCCAATAAAAGATTAAAATAAAAATGTAAAACGAAACATCACCGTTGAAAAAAAATTTCTCCAGTGTCATTTTTTTACAAAAAAACCGTTGATTACCTGCTAGCCATCTCAAAACCCCAACTTCTCATTTCATTTTTCCACAGAACCACTCCCTCCCTAGGTGTGGTCTCTTCCACCTTTACCCCTACCTCCCTACTTATTTTACACTCTCACGCCACTGAATTCGGGTTAGGGTTTCAAAGAAACCATTCAATGGCAGCTGTCTCCGCTCCTAGATCTTCCAAAACTGAGTCCTACATCGACAACAAGCGGAAAGAAGACATCCGCCATGCCAACATCAAGGCGGCGTGCGCGGTGGCTGACGCCATCAGAACCAGTCTTGGTCCTAAAGGAATGGACAAAATGATTTCAACGGCGAGCGGCGAAGTCATCATCACCAACGACGGCGCCACCATTGTTAACAAGATGGAGGTTCTTCAACCTGCTGCGAAGATGCTCGTTGAACTATCTAAATCTCAAGACGCCGCTGCTGGTGACGGCACCACTACCGTCGTTGTGATCGCCGGATCGTTGCTTAAGCAGTGCCTTACTCTCCTCTCCTCTGGTATCCACCCTACTGTTATCTCCGATTCATTGCATAAAGCTTCAATTAAAGCTGTCGATGTTTTAACTGCAATGGCTGTGCCGTTAGAGTTAACGGACCGTGACTCGTTAATTAAATCGGCTAGTACGTCATTAAACAGTAAAGTAGTTAGTCAATATTCATCATTGCTAGCTCCCTTAGCCGTTGATGCTGTTTTGTCTGTTGTGGATCCTGCCAAGCCTGATTTAGTTGATCTTAGGGATATTAAGATAGTGAAAAAGCTTGGTGGAACCGTGGATGATACGGAGATGGTTAGGGGTTTGGTTTTCGATAAGAAAGTGAGTCATGCTGCAGGTGGGCATACACGTGTTGAGAATGCGAAGATTGCAGTTATCCAGTTTCAGATTTCCCCACCAAAGACTGATATTGAGCAGAGTATTGTGGTTTCTGATTATGCACAAATGGACAGGATTCTGAAGGAAGAGAGGAATTATATTTTGGGTATGATTAAGAAGATTAAGGCTACTGGGTGTAATGTGTTGTTGATTCAGAAGAGTATTTTGAGGGATGCGGTGACAGATTTGTCTTTGCATTATTTGGCAAAAGCGAAGATTCTGGTGATCAAGGATGTGGAGAGGGATGAGATTGAGTTCATTACTAAGACTTTGAACTGTTTGCCTATTGCAAATATTGAGCATTTCAAAGAGGAAAAGCTGGGTTATTCCGATCTTGTTGAGGAGGTTTCACTTGGAGATGGGAAGATTGTGAAGATTACTGGGATTAAGGATGTGGGAAGGACTACCACGGTACTTGTACGTGGATCTAATCATTTGGTTCTTGATGAGGCAGAGCGGAGTTTGCATGACGCGCTGTGTGTCGTTAGGTGTTTGGTGAGTAAGCGTTTTTTGATTGCTGGTGGTGGGGCTCCGGAGATTGAGCTGTCACGGCAGCTTGGGGCATGGTCAAAGGTGCTTCACGGGATGGAAGGATACTGTGTGAAGTCATTTGCCGAGGCACTTGAGGTCATTCCATATACTTTAGCAGAGAATGCAGGATTGAACCCAATTACTATTGTGACTGAACTGAGGAATAGGCATGCTCAAGGAGAGATCAATACAGGAATCAATGTGAGGAAGGGGCAGATCACGAATATTTTGGAGGAGAACGTGGTTCAGCCTCTGCTTGTCAGTACAAGTGCCATGACACTGGCAACAGAGTGTGTCCGGATGTTATTGAAGATCGATGACATTGTTACTGTCAGGTAGATTGAAATTGAAGATGAAATGTGTTAGGCTACCCGTGTTTAGTCGCTAGGCTGTCTTGAATTTGTGGTTTGAGCCTCTTAGGAATGGGGCTGTTTTTCCTTCGGTTTTTTCTTCCCCCAGGAACAATCTTAGTGATGAGTTATGGTTAAAGAATTTTGTTGGTCGACATTTGATTTGTTTTGGGATAATTTATTGGGAGATTTTTTAGTCTTTTTTGCCCCCTGCTTCCAGCTTTCCTGAACTTTGATCTAACTAGATCATGGTATTTAATTTGCATATTGCATCAGGCGTGTTGCTGAATAGATTATTCTAGTTGAGCATCTCTTCTTATTGAGATTATATCAACTTGGATGGCAATCTTTGCGGCAGTTTGTGTAAATTGTTAACTCTAATACTAAATGTAACCTGCTAGCTCAATTTTCAAGCTTTTTAGGGATGGTATAAGCAAGCGTTTCGTTGTCTCTCTGTAGAGCACGCTCAGCTCAAGTATTCACATGTAAAGTTGAATGTTCAATTCTGTAGCTTCTAATAGATCTAGTTTTGCTTGTTGTAATCTACAGATGGATCATCCACTATATTGATCTTTGCGATGCCTCGTCACGATTGAGACTTCTTAAGCTTCAAAGAGTTTCCCAACAGTGACGTTCAGCAGTCGCCTGACCAGCAAGAAAAATAAACAAATCTAGTAAATTGGAGGTCAGAAGTATTTAAATTTATCAACTCAACTTTAAATGTATGGTAAGAGAATAGTGTACACAATCTGATTTGAAAGAGAAACCGTAGCCAAAGAATAATGTAAAAGGTGTGGAATTGTTTTGAAACAAGGAAGCGCTAGTACAAATCCATAGTTATAAGACCCATCAATATGGAAAGGCAATTAATCAAGAAGTGAAATGAAAGAAAAAACAATTAAATAAGCATATTAATGTTGTAGGCGTGTACTGCCAGGCCCATTGATATTTTGGCCTTCATACCCGATAATCATGGGGGTAAAAGCATGTGGCTAGAAGAAAAAAACCAGAGGAAGAGAAAAACAAGAAGAAACAGAGGAGAGGGTGTTCGTTCGACCAGTAACCTCGCGTCTTTATCGCCAGGCCCAGCGCCAGGTAACTCTACCCCCGTTTTGCAATTTCATATAATCATATACAGTGCAGAGCATGATTAATTCAGGCGCCCCTGCGTGGTTTGAACACTAGGCCGGACCCATAATCAAGCTAGACTGGTTGGATCTCCAACCCAAAACGGACAAAGAAAACAGTTGAGATCAGAGGCCCAGCAGGCTCAATTTCTTTTGAGCCAAGAATGTATTTGGCAAAATACTCCTTTATATCCTCTTCTTTAATTTCTTTTTTTATTTTTATATATCTAGCTAAAAATCCTATATTAAAAAATTCCAAAAAAACTGTGAATTCTTCTTAATATATTTGTGGCAAAGTTAGGAATATTTATATTTACTAATGCTAAAGTTAGAAATATTCTCAGTATTCATTGATTTTAGAGTTAGAAATAATTGATAATTACTCTAATCCCTAATTTTCATGGACGTCAAAGTCAGCAATATTATTTTTTTCTTTCACGTAATATTTATCAACGCTAAAGTTGGAAATATTCGCAATTAAATATTTACTTACATCAAAGTTATGAATATTAAAGACAACTCATTAAAAGCATAATACAACAAATCCTTAGCAATTTAAGACAAAATTATCAATGCAGCCTACCTTAGGTAGAATGCTTAAGGGATGATAATATCTTCTTTTTTGTGTAACCAATCTCGAACCATATAATTTCTATTGACCAGTTAAGATTTCTAGTAATCATAATACCATGTAGTGATTTTTTAAACAAGACATTTAATATTTATCAATGCTAGAGTTGGAAATATTCGTAATTAAATATTTATTAACGTCAAAGTTAAGAATGTAAAAGGAAAATTATTAAAAGCATAATACAACAAATCCTTAGCAATTTAAGACAAAACTATCAATGCAGTCTACCTTAGGTAAAATGCTTAAGAGATGATAATATTTACTTTTTTGCATAACAATCTCGGATCATAGAATCTTTGTTGATCAATTGGGGTTGTTAGTGATTATAATATTATGTAGTGATTTTTTAAACAAAACATTTTCCTTGCAAGAACAAGATATCAGATATTTGTTGTTTTCATATGAAAATTTTAAAGGTCGTTGCAATATTAGGTATAATAAAAGGTAATAATGCATCATAATTTCTTTATAAAAGTCTTACAATTAGGCAATTCAATCGATTCTGAAAGTTTTGGCTGGTCAAGTTGGCAACTTTAAATGAATGAATGTGAAGCTTTAGATTTTTAAATAGAGCAAGATTTGATTCAAATGAAATTTGTTTATCCCCTATATCACCTTCAGGTGGTCTCATGTGATAATGACATCAGAATTTCTCCAACGAAGTCTTGATAGTAAGCAACTCAGTCATCCAAAGTTGAAACCCAATTATGTAAAAAACTAGCTTTCTTTTCTTCTATTCCTACTCAAACGCTTCCTATATGTTCTTATCAAGGGTTCACTACCTTTCGCTTAAGATCAAGGGTTAAAAATAGATTCAAAATTCTTCCAAAAACCCTATAAATAACCTCCTAAAATCCAAGAATAAGGGATAAAAAAATAAAGGAAAGTAGCTATTCTAAATATCCTTCCAATCTAAAAGCAAGCCCTTGTGGTTTGCTTTAATTATCTTTAATTTATTTTTGTGTTTATGTTTAGCAAGCATAACAAAAAGGTTTGGAATGCTTAATAAATGATGTTTCATTTATCTCTTTGTTGTTATGATATTCATTTTAATATTGTTATTTTCTGAAGTTTTTGATGTTTTGATTCATATTTTTGTTGTTTTAAGTTTGTTTTGGTACATAATATTGTTTTAGTTTGTGTTTTGACCTACTTTATTTATGTTAATGCAAAGACGTTTACCATAGCTTTGTTATGCATGTTTATGCACAAAATGGGTTCAAAAAAATGTTTATTTTGAATTCATATTGCATGAACATATAGGTTGTGTTAATATTATTGTTTTGGATTTAGTACCTCAAGCTTAATTTTGGTGTTTTGATATTTTTTGTTATTTTTTTTGTTCAAATATGTTTGTGTACGTTAGTGTGACTTGTTGGGATAAAGAAAACATGTTTTAGAAGCAAAAAATATTTATTTTGAAGGCTTGTTAGTTACTGTATTTTTGGCATGTGATTGAGTTTTGGTTGGCAATGTTCTTCATGTTTTTGTAAAGAACATTGCTTTAGCTATATGATTTAAACAAATTTTATTCCATTTCTTTGCCTAGAACTATTCTTTAGACTTGATTAGGTAATAATCTACAATCCATTCACATCACTAACATGTTTAAATATGTGTAAATCTGTTGGTTTGGTTTTGATGCTGACATTTTTTTGGTTAAATCATGTTGATTCATTTAAAATTAAAGTAAATAGACATTTGATTATTAAATCTTGCATGATTTCCAATATGTATATGCCTTTAGTTTGTCCATTTTGGGTATAATTTGAAAATCTCGGCTATTGAGTTTTAGTTTTTGGGTTTCTTTATGTTCTCCCTATAAACATTGTCTTAGTTACATGATTTAGACAAGTTTTGGTCATTTTGTTTTTGCACAACACTTTGTTGGGCATTATTAACAAGCAAACTAATGCTTATTTGTATAAGTAACATGTTTAAAATAGATTTTAAGCCTTGGGTTTTGATTTTGAACCAAAACTTATTTCACTAAAAGCGTGCATTTTTAGTGAAAATCGAAGAGATTGAATGTTAGATTCTCGTTTCTTAAATCATTTCCAACAAGTATGTGCTTTTTATATGACTATATTTGGTCTAAATCCGAGCCTATATTGTTAGGCTTTGTTCGGCTCCTGATATTATTCTTTTTTTTCTTTATTTTTTATGTGTTTGATCTGTTTTATTTAAGTTTTTTTATGTGTTTTTGACAAGTTTAATCCATTTCTTTCTTTGGTTTCATTTTTTATCTGTTTACGAGTTTAACTAGAATTATTTTGTTCGATTTATGGTTGAATCAAAGATTTCAAGTGAACTAAAGTGAGCCAACTTAGTCGAGTAAAAAACAAGGGTCTTATATCCTGTTTGGTTTTTGCCACTTTTTCGACAAAAGGTCTTATGGCTTATTCACATTTCATTTGATGGTCAGAGGTGAATTGAAAGCTAAACAGTGGGAATTCTAAAGATTTTCTGGGGGAAAAATAGAGATGTCTCCTACGTTACCCCTAATATGTGGAAGTATCAACATAATTTCATAAAGTCATTTGGTCTGAATGCTACATGAAGAACATAAGCCAAATGAAGGAACGAGAAGATCTAGGATGTAAAAGAGCATAACATGAGTGATTTGACAGATTTTGATTCCTATATATCTACTCATGTAGTACTTGACTTCATTATATGATATATAAGATCTATCCGTATAGATATCATCATCTATACCCAAAAAGTTGCATGCTTTAAAAGAAGCTTGTACAGTTTGGGAAGAGGTTTTGATTGATCAAAAAGAAAAATCTACTTCAACCGATATGCCCTTAGTCACAACCATATATAACATAGAAATCACACTTAGAAAGGGTGGATAATTAGCTAAAGCTGCAATTGCTGTAGCGAAACTAATTGCAAAAGAGAGGAAATCGACCACATTAAAATTAGTTTATGGGGAGGTACGTTTAATATCCACAAAATAAACAAAAAATTAAAGATTTAATTACCATTAGAAATACACTTTTTTGTCTTTATCCATAGGCCCTTTACTCATACTTATTCAATTGGAAGTACTGATCCAATAAAAAAAAATTATGTTTTGTAATCTTATAATCAAAATTTTCAATTTATAATTGATTCTTGAATACAAATCACGAGAATATATATTCTTCCTTGAATTTTTCATTGAGAGGTAAAGGATTTAATCCTTTTAGGAAATAAAGTTTTTGATTAGTCAAAATCATCATATAATAATCCAGAAATTGCAATAGAAAAGAAAAAAAAAAGAGGTTTGTGATGATTTTGAAATCTTTTATACTAGGTAATCTAGTATCCTTATGCATAAAGATAATCAATTATGTCATTGTGGTCAGACTCTATTATGGATTTCTAATCACATTCGCTATGGGACCCTCTTATCTCTTTTTTCTCCAAGCTTGAGTTATAGAAGAAAGAGAAGAAGGAATCGAGAAGAAGGTATAAAAAACAACAGGTTTTATTACAGGGCAGTTCATGATGTTTATATTGATCGATTATACACCTCTACATTTAACATTGAGTAGACCTCATACAATAACTGTCCTAGCTCTACCGTATCTTTTGTTTCATTTCTTCTGGAACAATCATAAACACTTTTTTTATTATGGATCTACTACCAGAAATTCAATGTGTATTCCTGAATAATCTTATTTTTCAATTATTCAACCATTTTGTTTTACCAAGTTTAATGTTAGTCAGATTAGTCAACATTTATACATTTCGATACAACAACAAGATGTTATTTGTATCAAGTAGTTTTGTTGGTTAGTTAATTGGTCACATTTTATTCATGAAATGGGTTGGATTGATATTATTTTGGATACAACAAAATAATTCTCTTAGATATTAGTATACCAATTTGATCCAAGATCTTTTATTGAATTGCTCATTGAATGAGCATTCTTAATATTATGCCTTGAAGAGGACTCAAACCTTTATGCTCTTTAGCACGAGATTTTGAGTCCCGCATGTCTACCGTTTCACCACCAAGGCATCTTAAAAGTGAATTGTGTTCCATAAATATGATATCTATCTAGTGTGATGTATGGAATATATGACAAAGGTGGAGTGTTGGAGTATTTCTATTGATCAGTCATATCATATAAGCTTGAGTCAGACATCCAATTGCTTCAATTTGAATTATCCAGAAGATGCCTTATCTGTATTATATCAAAAAAATGGATAATCAAACCTATTTCTCGATTTAATAGAAGCCAAAAAGGGTGAATAGAATAGGGAATAGGGTCCCAAATAAGGAGATATATATATGTGTGTGTGTAAAAAACAGGTCCGATTACGTCTATTCTTAATCCTAAATGGAATGCAGCGACGAGGGGATCCATATGTAAACATAGTCTTTATTTAGATACGCTTGAATGACCTTTTCTCATAATGAGAATGTATATAAGCCTATTCCGGTCTGGTCTGGTATGAAATGAATTTATAATTATGGAATCAACTCGATTATAGATTATAAGTTAATAACCCTAGCCCATTCCTATTTTTGGTGGAACGGATCTACTAATTCTTTGATTCCAGTTAGTAAGAAGGATCTTGAACTAAGAAATAGATTCTAGAAACTAAAAAGGGGTATCTTGAGCAATTTCAATAATCAAGCTCATTGATGTTCCTGGTATAGTAGATGCTATCACTCATACAATCATACTCAATTTGATGGAATTGTTTGATTTTAAAAGGGATCCTCTATAATTTCGCACGTGAGGGGTTATTTCTTGGTTTTGTCCAGTCATTAATAACTTGATTATTTTTAGATAATAGTAGATAGAAAGAACGCTCGTAAAGAGTCCTGTTGAAACCAAGAAATATAGGATTGCCTGTCATCCACACCATTTGATTCAAAATTATGGTGTAACATGTATCCCCTTACCCCCGTTTCGATCATGGAATAGATGAAATAAATTAAAAAATGGATTTTTGTTCAAGAAAGAAATCTTATTAGAACTGTCCATATCCAGTTCATCCTTCAGAACCATATCACATCCCGGATCTGATGAAATAAGATGAATTGAGATGGTATTTTGTAAATACGTAATTGTCTTGAATATATTAAGTGCTTTCTTCAACAATTTCTAATCTCTAGTGGACCTCTTAGTAGATGCGAACCCAGATGAAGTTCTGACCATCTGTTAAAGAAAAAAGAACAAATGGATCTTGTAGGATTCCCAATAAATTCTTCGATTTCTTTTGAAAGTAGATGATTATTCATCTCCTACGCACCTTTCATGAATAATTGGGACATTAAGGAATATCCAGAAAGGCATTTAGGGAATCAGTCTGATTCTATCTATGTTCGTTCCGTTTGAAGAAAGGAAGGATCTCAAAGAATCGATCTTTCTTTTAGTTGTTGAATCTCTCTTTCATTAATCAATGTGTGATATTCCAAATCCTCTACTAGGGTATCTAATCCCATTTGCTCCCCTAGCTTTCATCTCTCAGTGTCAATGTCGGTGCAACAGAGTGCTTTCACCGTTGGTGTTCTTTTCGATCTCTATGCATTTCACCGCTCCACCAAAAATTCCATTTGCCCCTATTGTGCTCTAGCTTGGCAGTTTCTATCGCGTGTTTAGGGTTGAGCCCTGATATTTGATGGCGGATTTAAAAAGCCACCTACAGACACTTTACACCCAATCATTATAATCTGGATATGCTATTTTAGGGTTAATTTATTAGGAATAGGACTACATAATTATGGTTCATTTATATTAATATCTAATTGAATTGAAGAAAGAGTTTGACAAATATAACCATAGGATAGCTTAATATNTCAAAAGGTTCTCGCAAATGCTAAACATATCTGATTATAATTTCTTTTTTTATAATATTTTTTATTTTATAATAACTAATAACTACCTATAAAATTATAATAATTACCTATAAAATAAAAAAATTAGCTATAAAAATAATTAGATAGAAAACTTCAACCTTGTTAACTAATAATGAGGAAACAA
This sequence comes from Populus ilicifolia, assembly GCA_015708895.1. Lineage (NCBI taxonomy): Eukaryota > Viridiplantae > Streptophyta > Magnoliopsida > Malpighiales > Salicaceae > Populus > Populus ilicifolia. Next base: position 269,172 of record SRLM01000169.1, read on the forward strand.
AATCCAGATAAATACCAATATTGATTACAGGCAAAAGGATAACAATCAAAACAAATAATTCTCATGGTCTAAAATTAAAAAAAAATAAAAATTTATGACATTAAACAGCTTGTATCCATAGAACATCTGGCGTAACATAGATAATAAATAAATAGGAGTCAATATCATTCCAATAAAAGTCCTTTTGTTTCATTTATAAATATGAATTCAATTCAATATTGAATAAAGAAATTCAATCAAGACAAAGAATGAAGAGTTCGAATTCAAAGAATGGTTTGGAACAAAAAAAGAAATGGAAAAATAAAAAGTTGTATGAATTCTATGAATTCACAAAAACTTTGTGGATAGGAACTATAGAATAGATATCGATCGTTATGCCAAAAGAGAGAGAAACCCCATCCCTCTCTTTCCTTCTTACATCCCCATGTCGCCGCGTGGGAGAGACACAAGGGCGTAAAAAAAAGGATCCTATCAACTTGTTCCAACCTAGAAAAATAAGCTTATGAGGTTGGTCTTACTTCACCGTTGAGAAACGAAAGAAAGGAGCTGCATATGAGTTAAACTTGTTGATGAAAATCTTTTCTTAATTTCTTAAAAAGAAGAAAATTTTTGTTAGAAATTTTGTATGATTAAAAAAATTGTGAAAAGACTGGTTTATTTTGTTATATTATGTTACAATTTCTTCTTTAACCAAACAAAGCCTAAAAAAATAAAAAAATATATTTTTTTAATTTTACATATGGCCAAAAATCCTAAATTTCAAGCATCTTTTTTTTTATAAGAAAATTAAATCATCTTTGGCATTGTTGTAAAAACAATATTTCATTGAATTTTACAACAAGTTTATAAAATTCTAAATGATTGTGGTTTATATTTACAAAATATTTTATTATTTTTTACAAGAAAATATTATTTACTTTTAATATAAGAATAAAAAAATAAATGAAAGACACCACCCTTGAATTGTCATCGTGACATTACGCTCTCGCTAGGAGGGTACAATAAAGAGAAAGGTGGATGGTTAGGCAACTGAAAAAGGTTTGAAAAGGCTAATTTTTAACTTACTTTCCATTCGGATTTCTCCTTCTCTTTTGTATGAAATTTACCCTATTTATAAGGGTTAAAAAGGATACATATGATCTTTATTAAGAATAAATCCTAGCTTTTGATTCAAACAAAAAGAATATCAACCATTGGTCAAAAGTCATCATTATAAGCTGCAAAGGCTAATCAAACTAACACAACTAAAAGATTAATGTCTTCTTCTAGGTGCAGGAGTGTCGAAGTAATAAATAACTCAGTAAGACTGGGGTCGAACCACAGGGAGGTTAATTGTATAAATTATAGACAACAACAACAACAACAACAATAAAGAAAAAGAAAGAGAAGAAGAAGAAAAAAGATGAGAACTTTGAGATGAAATATTAATATAAGGATTAAACAATGATAATAACAAATGTCAAGGTTAGAGGTTCCACTAATGGTATGTCAAACAAGTATAATATAAACTCTTATTATTCAATTGAAAACCACACACAAAGGAGGTTCTAATCGGATTATAGATTGTTAACATGATTACATTAGTCATCTTATTCAATTAATGTTAATACTTGTAAATTTCATCAACCATTCATGATTATAACTTATGTTAACAACAAATCAAGTTCCTTTCATAGCTCAAATGTTGGTTATACCATACAATATGAACTATGAAAGTGCCAAGTATTTGTTGTACCAAGTGTTATATAACATAAATCAAGATTAGTTATTTAACAAGCAAAGTATTAAAAAGTGAACAAGATAACAAATACAAAACATGTTAATATCAAACATTAAAGTCCATATTAAGTTTATACTATACTTATTCTTACACTATTAGTATAACCTTTTCACCTTGACATAGTAAACTTAGCTAGACATAATGAATGAAAGAAATAAACAAAATATAAATATAAATAAGATAAAAGTTAACTAAGTAAATAAAAGGAAATGAAAGGCATAAACTTAATATTAATAAAAGCAAAACTTAAACATTACAAAAATACAAAAAGAGAAAGCAAGAGTATGATCTTGATCTGGACACTAAGATGCTTAAATGCATGAAAAATGACTCCTTTTATAGGTCAAAATTGGGAATTATTGATTTGATGACTAATTGATAAGTAGGTGACCAACTTTTGACTTGGTGACAATCCTTATCTTCTCTTGTCTGCCTAAAACATCATTGATAACATCAAAATTAGAGCCACTTGAAACATGAAAGTTGTAAGAAATCATCTTAGCTTTCTTATGTAAAAACTTTAGATTATTTCAACTTCTAGAACTCCAGATATAGCCAAAATAGTAAACAGTACTCAAGTTGGAGGACAAATTTGGACTTCTTTGTTGTTGCTTCAGTTTGAACTTGAAAATGACCTTTTTAGATTTGTGCTCCATATAAAAGTTATAGGCCTATGTCTTACCTTTTCATCCATATAAAGTAAACCTAAATCTGAGATCTACAGCTTTAAATATGACCCAATTACCAAACAGTGTTTCGGTTTGGACTATACCAGCATTTCTTTTCTAAGTTTGACCATCTCTTTGTCCTTTCAATTTTTGTTCTTAAATTCATCAATCAATCCTTTTATTTATGTGATAGACTTGCATTTAAAATGAATATTTACTGTAAATTAAAGGTATCTTATATTATTAGATATATTATTATAAAACATGCTTTAGTTAAGGAGTTATTAATACTTCAAGTACAGAATGATGATATAAAATCTTGATAAAAATATATTTTTAAGTATTAATCACAAACCAACCTCTTTGAGGTGGTGTCATGAAAGCAATAAAGGTTACTAACCAATAAGAATCACGCTGGGAGTGTGGAATAATGTTAGGCTATAAAAGTGATGTTTTCTATGTCTTGTTTGGTAGAGAGATGAAACATTAAATGCCTTTGAAAAGTAGCCACCCGAGCATTCTTTCAGGTATAAAAGATTGAAGATGATGAGCAGTGACTAGACAATAGGGTGTTTGACACTCCCCTTGTTTTTGTGTCGGTACAAAATGACGTCGTTTTGTACAGAAACAAACTCTTTTGGTCAAAACTCAACGTTTCATTTAAATGAAACAACACCGTTTTAGCATCCTTAAGATTTTAATTTAGGATTTGACTAAAACTCAATTTAGTTCTTTGTATTTTGATTTTTTTTTAATTACATTCCTAATTAACTTCAAATTTTTAATTTTATACAAATTTACTTTTGCTAAACTCAAATATCAATTATAAAGTTCAATGCCTTTTCCTTTTAATTATTAGTTTTGAATTTATGAAAATTAATTTTTAATTAACTATTTAACTTTAATTTGCTTTAATTTTACCCTTATTTACAACCAAATTGAGTCCTTAAAGTTTAATGTATTTTTCAAAAAGGTTCTTGGTTGTAATTTGACCCTTAATTATCCTTAAACTTTGATTTTCTTATAATTTTGTTATTGATTTCAATCAATTGACTTTATAAAAATTAAATTTATTCATCTAAAATTCCAATCCTCTTGATTAGTATTTAAAAGTCAATTTCTATCATGATTTTATATTATCATTTTGCACTTCAAGTATCAATAACTCCTTTAACTAAATTATGTTTTGTAATAACAAGTCTAACAATATAAGATACCTTTAATTGATAGTAAATGCTTATTTAAAATGCATATATTCTGATAATTCAAAGGATTGATTGTTATGATTAACTATTGGAAGTGTGAGGACAAAGAAAATGCTAAGTTTAAGAAGGAGATGTTGATTCAATTCAAATTTGAATACTGTTCAGTCATTGGATCATATCTAGAGCTATAGATCTTGAATTTTAGATTAATTTATATGGCCTACAACTTTCATAGGTATGGAAAGATCTAAATTTTTTATTTTTAAATTCAAAGTTTGGCCATAAAAGAGAAGTCTGAATTTGTTCTGCAATCCAACCCAAACATTAATGATGTGAAATTTAGTGGGTGGAAGGAAAAGATAATGTCCAACAACTTTCATGAAGAAGAACAGCTCAAATTTGGATGGTAGAAATGACATTTCATTAAGATAAATGCATGAGAGCTATCCACCACGTCTATCAGCAGCACTGTTTAGTATTTTAGACATATATCGAGCTACAGTGCTCCAAATGAAATGAAATTTTATGGGTGAAAGGAAAAGACAACTTTCATTAAGAACACTTTGTCAAATTCTGATTGCATCAATGTCAATTCATTCAGCCAAAATGCTTAAATGTTCTTGTCCACCAAGTCCACTAATTAATAGTTGGCCACTATATCAATTATTAATTATTAAAATGAATAGTTTTAAATTTTAGCCTATAAAAGAAGACATTTGCCTTTCATTTAGACATCTTGTTTGTCATATTAAGATCATGTTTTTGCTCTTTCTTTTTATCTTTTTGTAATGCTAAAGTTTTTTTTTATTAATCTCTTGTTCATACTTTTCATTTCCTTCACTATACTTAGTTAACTTATATTATGTTTATGTTCTTATATTGTTTATTTAAGTTTTTCTTCTTCATAATGTATATTTAAGTTAATTATGTCAAGGTGAAAAGATTTCACTAATGATATTAGGATAAGTATAATATAAACTTAATATGGACTTCAATGCTTATATCATAAACAACTTGCTATTGACATGTCTTATCATTTTATCTTATTAATTTTTAATACCTTATTAAATGGTTAATCTAGATTTGTATCGTATAACACTTGGTAAATCAAATATTTGATTTTTCATAGTTTTAGGTTGACATCGTTATTATGAGAAGAATTTGATTTGTTATCAATATAAGTTAGCATCATGAATACTGATAAAATTTATAAGTATGATGTTACTTAAAGAAGATGATTAATATGATCATGTTGATAATTTATAAAGAGTTTATACTTTAGTTATCTTTAATACTATTAGTATATCATCTAACTTTGATATTTGTTTTTATAATTGTATAATCTTTATATTGATCTTATATATCAAAATTCTCTCTAACTCATCTTCACCACCACCATCATTGTTGTTATTGTTGTTATTTTTGTTATTCGTATTATTATTATTTATAATTTATATAGTTAACTTCTTTGTGGTCAACATCGGTTTCGCCAGATTATTTATTATATTTGATACTTTTGCATGTGGGATAAGACATCAACTTTTTGATTGTGTCACTTCTCGATTAAGCCAAATTAGAGTCTTGAATTTAATTTTTCACCAATTAAGTCCTTAATAAAATTAATTTAATCCATTAAAAGTACAATTAAATTCTTGCACCTAATTAAATCTTTAATTTGATCCAAATTAGTTCTTAAACATAATTAAACCTTTAATTTGACCCATGATTAAATCAAATTAGGTTATTAATAACCTAATTAATTCCATTTACTTAATTTTTATACACATTTATCCTATAATCATTTAATTTGATCTTGAATCTAGATTGTGTCTTTAGTCTTGAGCACAATACAGTACAGTTGGACTCTCATTTTTGTTCAAAACTTTAGTTTGATTTCTTTATATATTTGAAATTATTCTCAATCTGCTTTTTTTAAGTTCTTAGTCTTGGTTGTTGTTGTTGTTTTTATTATTATTATTATTATTATTATTATTATTTATTTTTAGAAGAAAAAAAAGGGTAAATTTAGGAGGAATCTAAAAATAGATTATAACAGGGATGATGAAGGATAAGTAAACCCAACAAGGTTGTCAAAAATATTTTTTTTATATGACATGAAAAATACAATGTAAATTCAGATCATAAAATCGGATTGTAAAATTATAAAATTATAAGTAATTTTTTAACTAATTATATAGAGAATTTCAAAAAAATTATAAATTAGAATATAATATAATTAAGATAAACATAAAATAAATAATATAAAAATTCAAACATCTTAAAATATATAATTTAAATAAAAATTTATATAAATTTAACTTAAAAATCTCTAAATAATAATAATGAGATGATGTAGATGAATAGTTAAATAATGATATTTTTTAAAGATTATAGGTAATTAATTCTCTCTCTATATATATTTCCTTTTAAAAAACAACATTTTACAACTCTTTATAAAATATAAATATGTAGAATAAAAATAATATTTTAGAAAAACAAACACATAATTAGGAACATTAAATATTTTTGCGACATCAGGAGAGTAAAAGAAGCATGAAGAGAAATTAAGAGGAAAGAAAAAGGTATAAAAACCAATGAAATAGGTGGCCCCTGAAGGAGTATAAAGCAAAGTTGAAGAGTCAGCACAGACCATCTGGTCACACCGTCAGAGGGGCAGAATGTTTTATTGGGATTAGAAAGCATCAATAGAAACAGCTGGCAAGCGAGCAAGCAAGCAAATCAAAGAGAACAGGTACTAAAACATCAATTTGGCTTTGTGAAATGACGATAATGCCCTTAGACTCTGTTGGAAAAGCTTTTGTAATTTCTGAAACTAATTTTCACCCTGGAATTACAGAGATTACGTATAGAAGATTAAATTTGTATTGTAAGTAAAAAAAACATTCAAATTAGGAATACTGATAACGTGATGAGACCAAGAAATGACTCAATCAAATCCCAATTCCAAACTGTTTGAGTTTCAGTTCAGAAAGAAAAATTCGTTGGGTTTGGCTGCATTTTCATTCTATTCTGTTTGGGGCTGAACTTTGAGTCGTTTTGTTGCTAAATTGTCTTTTAACAATTCAGCATGGTCAACATAGTCGTTTTGTTGCTAAATTATCTTTTACCAATTCAACATAGTCAATGCTGCTTAATGTGCTCTTGTTGTGCATGTTCAAATCAGTTCACGTCACCCTTTTACTTTTTTGGTTCTCCTAGGAGTGCCTTATGCTATTATTCCTGGCATGCTAAAGTGGCTATGGAAGTTTTTCATTTTTTATCTGCTTCAATTAGCTCAAAGCCTGTAGCCCCTGGGATGCTCCTCCGTGTTTCAAAATAAACCACGTAAACATATATAAAGCTGCCTCTGGGATGCTCCTCCGTGATTCAAAATAAACCACGGAAACATGTATAAAGCCAACCTAAGAAATGTAGACAGGTTCTGCATATGATTTCTATCAGATTTTGGAATATTTCAAAATACTCCTAGTTACAGGAACTAAGGAAAATTTGCTAGGTTCAAACATTGGCTGAGCAGCAACTGAAATTAACCTAATAATAGGACTCGATACTTATTTTAAAAAAATAATGCTGATACTTGGGATTAGTGTTTATAATTCCAGAATTCCTTGGGGATTGGGATGAGTGTTTGAGAATATCTTTTACTCCAAGGCTGGGAAGGGTTCCTCTCTTCTGGGCATTGATGTGGGAAGATTGCATTATGCATTTTTATGGCATGATATTTCTGGTTGTGGTCCGCTGTGGTTATATTTTATAAAGATGAGGCAAATGACTGCTTATGAATACCAGATAACTTTTTTTTTTCATTTTTTTAATTTTTATTCTGATGTCTTTATCAGGCACAGAAACATAAGGAATAGAGGCAGAAGATAATATCACATTATAGGGTATGAGACATGATAGCACCTGTTTGCATTTTCCTACTCTACTAGTGTGTAGGTGGAGGACTGTAGGTTTTAAGTTTCTTTTCCCCTGTTTCCTGAATTTATGCGCTCATTGGCTGGAGGCAGAGCTGCAAGAAGTTTTTAAATGGTCATTTTGTGCTATTCCCCTTTTATAACCTGCTATGATGTCCATCTCCTTTCTAGAAAAATAAGAGAAGCCTTTCTTATGAAAATTGAGATTCCTCCTTGCCCAAATTAGTCCTCTCTGCCATGTAGAATGCTAATGGTTATCAGCAATACCCATTTTTGTGATTCTTTTCTTTTCAATAACTGATATGAATTGTTTTGCAACTATCTCTTGACAATTTGTAGATTGCTTGTTGCAAAGATTATACAACGTAGGGAAAAAGGCATTTTTCAGAGCATTCATCTCTTGAAAGTGGTCAAAGAGCGAGAAAATGCTGAGAGGTTGGGTCTGTCTGAAGATGGTAGTGAGGTAAATAGACTGAGATATTTTGTATCGTAAATTCTGAGTCTTTTGAAGAAATGAAGTTGGGGACTTCGGAATTGATTTTTGTGTTTATACTTCATGAATGCTGCCATCAAGTAAAAATCTGTCTGCCCTACTCATATCCTCTGTCATATTTGTGCAGCCTTTGAAAAGAGAGTTATACTCAATGCACCCTGTAACTTTCTTTGTCCCGTCCTTTATGAAAGTAATCAATGATAACATAGAAGAAAGCCTTAGAAGCATAATATCAGAACCCACTCCTGGTGTGCTCTCATTTGAGATGCTTCAGCCACGCTTTTGTGAATTACTAGTAGCAGAGGTGAATAGCACATGTAATTGCATGCATACTTGAAACCCCCCAGCAACCCCCCCCNCCCCCCCACCACAAAAAAAAAAGAAAAAGGAAAAAGAAAGCCTTGTATGCCAGATGCTCATCTACTCTCTTGCATTCTCTTATTTAATGTGATTTTCCAGGTTGAAAATTTTGAGGCATGGGTTAAGGATACAAAATTTCGAATCATGCGACCAAATACTATGAACAAATATGGAGCTGTTCTTGATGATTTTGGCCTTGAAACAATGCTTGACAAGCTTATGGATGGTTTTATCCGTCCTATATCTAAAGGTGATACATATGTGCTGATACCAGATAATAACACAGATTATATGATCATTTTCCCTGCCTGTCTGTTGTGCAGTTTTTTCTTTTCATGAAGTTGGTGGTGCAGCTCTGGATTCTCATCATGGTTTTGTTGTTGAATATGGAAAAGATTGGGACATTGACTAAGGTGTGTACCTTATTCACTGTATTCCTTTGTCAACTAATATTTGTGAAGGTTTTCTATTACTTTCTTTTTAGATTTTGTTTTTGCACTATGCATCACCAAGTGGTTTGTAGGTTGTCAAACATTTTCTGACATTGTGACTCTAAACATGCTTGACTGTGGGCTGTCGTGTGGCTTTATTAGCTGCAATTTGTATTCTACTATGTGGTCTAGTCAGAATCTGTGAATGTGTTTGATGTATATGCCTACCGGTTACAGTCTCTCACTGTTTCTTAGCAATAACAATAAGTAAGTTGACATGCTATGTAGAGGAATCTCTCCAATTTGTATTTCAAGAATGCAATGGCAAATAATTCAAATAATTAATTGATTCTCTTGTTCTGTTTCCCTCTTTAAATATCCTACAGCTAAGGATGTAGTCTAATATGTAAGTGAAACGTAATACTAATTTAACTAAGAACTAACAACTATTCTAGGGAAATAATAACTACAGCTAATGAGTTCTAATCGGGTTCTATCAAGATTATTTGATTTCCCCACATTTCCGTTTCCTAGTAGGATTCATGCATTATGGGGGTCTCTTCTCAAGCCTCCTGATTTGCATCAATTGCCAACTCCCTTGAAGAACTTGACTCCGGCAAGTTACAATGAACATCCGCAACAAATAATTCTGGGTGTAGTCACTGAAGCTCTGTGCCTTTGATCCAGGCTGAGTCTGAAAGGGAGCGATGCCTCCATTGGACTAAGAATTTATAAGAACCCCCACGATGTGTAGAGACAAATTGATGCCTCCATTGGACTAAGAATTTATAAGAACCCCCACGATGTGTCGAGACAAATTGATAATCACTGATGGAGGCAATGTCCTCTTGTGGTGCACTGGTTGTGGGGACTTTGGGAAGGCATGCTGGCATGTCCTTTGTTTGTGGCCTATGATCCTGATTATTTATGTTGCCTTTAAATGCAGTGATATCCTCAATGTTAAAAATTGGGCTAATACCAAATTTTGATGGTAAGTCAATGACATAGGCATTGCTACCCAACTTTTTAGTGATCTGAAAAGGTCCTGCATGTCATGCGTGCAGCCTGGTGAAATTTCCGAGAGAAAAGCATTCTGGTTTTAGGCGAACCAACACCATGTCACCACTATTAGATTGTTTGTCTTTGTGTTTAATATTGGTAGCAGCTACATATAAGTCAGTACTGTGGGATAATCATCTTTTAACCTCTGCATGAACATCTTTCATATGTTCAAAAAAATCAAGGCCAACTTCACTGGGTCTGGAAGGCAATGGTAATGGAGTGAGATCCATAGGAGTATAGGGTCGTCTGCCTCATGCTGCTTCAGGATCTATTCATAGAGTTATTGATAGCAAATTCTGCATGTGGGAGTATAAGTTCCCAGCTGGTTGTATGGTCAGCAATGAGGCAACGTAATAAGTTTTCTAAGCTTCTGTTGAGAACTTCGGTCTGACCGTTGGTTTGGGGGTGGAATGCACTGGAAAACATTAACTTTGTCCCTATTTTTGTCCATAAGGTCTTCCAAAAATAGCCAACGAATTTGACATCTCTGTAGGATACAATAGAGAGTGGTACACCATGTAGCTGGATTACTTCTTGTAGGAATAAGACTGCCACTTTGGAAGCATCAAAGGTCTTGTTGCAAGGGATATTTTTGAGAATCGATCCACTACTACCATAACTGAGTCATGTTGCTGAATAGTCTTGGGTAATCGTAGGACAAAATCCATGCTAATGTGCTACCATGGTTGGTCTTGTGTTGGCAGAGGGGTGTAGAGTCCCGCTTGGATCTGTCCCTTTGTTTAGTTGACAAATTCTGCACCAATCAACCATTTTGTGTACATCCTTGCGCAGCCGGGGCCATTAGAATTGATCAGCAGCCAAGGCAAAGGTTTTGTCATAACCAAAATGTCCAGCCAAGCCACCATCATGAAGTTCTGTGATGAGGAGCTCGTGGAGTGAACCTCTGGGAATGCATAGTCTAGTACCAAAATATAAGTATTCATCCCTCAAGGAATAATTACGTCCTGTTATAGTGATTTTGGACTTTAAGTTGCTCCACATTGTGCCAAAATCATCATCATCTATGTATTATGTCTGGATGTCTTTGAGACAAGTAGTATGAGCTGAGAATACGTGCAACAAGTGAGGTCATCAACTTAATGCATCAGCCACCTTATTCTCTATTCCTGCTTTGTGCTTAATGACGAAATCAAACTCATGTAAATAATTCATCCATCGAGAATGTCTTGAGTTGAGTTTGTTCTAGGAGCTAAGGTGTTTCAAAGAGTCATGATCAATATAAAGAATAAACTCTCTATGGATCAAGTATGGATGCCAATGCTTAATGGTTTGAATCAACACATAAAATTTCATATTGGATGCTGAATATCTCTGATGGGTGTCATTAAGCTTTTCATTGTAGAATGCAATAGGGTGACCTTCCTGACTTAGAATTCCCTTGATTCCTATATGTGAAGCATCACAAGCTATCTCAAAGACACTGGAAAAATCCGGTAGTTTCAGAATTGGAGCATGTCTTAGTTTATCTTTAATCTTGTCAAATGCTTTATTGGCTACTGCTGTCTAAGTGAAGTTGCTGCTCTTTAAGCACTCAGTTATTGGGGGCCATTATGGTGCTAAAATTATGAATGAACCGCCGATAAAACGTAGCTAGTCCGTGGAAGCTACGAACCTCGGAAAAGGTCCGAGGTGTTGGCCAATTCTGAATAGCATGCACCTTAGCAGGATCAATTTCTACTCCTTTATTAGAAATGATAAAGGCTAAAAAATAGACTTTCTTCTTCAGGAATGGGCATTTGGCATGATTAATATAAAGTTACTTTGCCTGTAATGTTGTTAATACATGCTTTACATGGGCTAGATGATCCTGTAAATAGTTACTGAATATTAATATATCGTCAAAACACACCACAACACATTCACTAGGAAGGGTGTGAGGATTTATGTCATAACACGCATGAAAGTACTTGGTGCGTTGGTTAACCCGAAAGGCATGACTAGCCATTTGAATAACCCCTTTTTGGTTTTGAAGGCTGTCTTCCATTCATCACTAGGACAAATGCAAATTTGATGATACCCGCTATGAAGATCAAGCTTTGTAAAAACAAAGGCGCCATTTAGTAAGCCTAGCATGTCGACAAGCCGTGGATTTAGGAATCAATATTTTTCTGTTATTTTATTAATTACCAGACTGTCTACACACATTCTCCATCTCTCATTTTTTTTTTGGTTTAAGTAGTACTGGAACAACATAGGGGCTAATGCTTTCACGGATAAATCCCCTATCTAGTAACTATTGGATCTGTTGGTTGAGCTCCTCATTCTTTGTAGGGCTTATTCTGTAATGAGGTAGGTTGGGTAAAGAGGAACCTGGGATTAGATCAATTGCATATTGTACATCTCGCATTAGATCAATTGCATATTGTACATCTCACATTGGTGGCAGTTGGTTTGGCATTTCAGAGGGCATGATATCTTGGAATTTGTCAAGTATTGCTGCTAGTTCTTCGAGTACGACACCATCTTGTTTTACCTCCTGTCTCACCACAAAAAACAACATTTCGTCTTCGCTTATAGCTTGAGAAAACTGATGCATGTTCAGTACTGGTATCTTTTTGTTGGTAGTTTCAAATTCTCAATCAGTAATGGAACTAGGACCAACTTCTTGCCTTTAAAATAGGAGTAGGTGTTGGTATAGCCATTATAGAAGACTCTACGGTCATACAACCATGGTGGTCCCAATAGCATGTGGTAGATGATCATTGAGATGATATCGCACCATGCTTCATCTACATACTCTGGTCCTAATGAAAATTGCACTAGACATCAATGTTTCACTGAAACTGAGTTATGTTCATTGACCTAGCTGATTTGATAAGGAGAGGTGTGTGTTTTGATCTTCAGATGAAATTGCTCTATTGCTGTCTCAGAGATCACATTTATGCCATTACCATTATCAATGATCACATTTAGTGATCTGTCCCCATGTTCTAGTCGTGTGTGGAAAATGTTGGGTGCAACAATTCCTGATTGGTTTTGAGTTCCTTCTTGTTTCCTGTTAATATTCTGTGAATAACACAGCTTGGTAGGTTGTGAGGCATCCAGGTGTTCCTCCTCCTCAGCTGTAACTTCATCAGCTGCTCCTCCTGCAGTGTCCTCCATAACTATTAATTCCTTCTCACATATAAAAGCAAGGTTTTTTTCCTAGTGGGATACACCATAACATAGTGTCCAAACCCCATGCATTTGTAGCATTGTGGACCATTATTTGTTCTATTTTTTTTTCCCTTTTGTTCTCCTAGTATTGAGCCCCCTGGTTTGTCTTGTGATGATTGTTGTTTTTGCATGGAAAAACTTGTTGTGTGCCTTGATTTCATATCCATTGGCATGGTTTTTTTCCCTGTTGTGTTTGCTATCTGCTTCTCAATTCATAATGTTAGTTGGTATGCTTCTTCCACCATGATTAATTGTGCTATCAACATTTCTTTATGTAGTTCACCACGTAAGCCATTACAATACCACGCCAATGTTTGTTGATCGATCTCTACAATCTTGCTGCGTATGGTGAGTTCATGGAACTTGTCTGTATATTGTTGCACTGTAAAGGTCCCTTGTTTTAGTTGCAACATTTTTTCAAACATCATCTGCTCATAGTCAATGGGTAAGTATTTTTCCTTTAGCCGTTCCTTCATTTCTTCCTAGTGTGAAATAGGTGGGCATTGAGTTTGCTGCAATTGTTCTTCCATGCTCCCCCACCAGACACGAGCATGTCCCTTTAATTTCATCCTGATATACTGAAGCTTTTGATCTTTTGACAAAGCAAACCAATCAAATTAGTCTTCAATGGCGGTTAGCCAATCTTCAAAAGCATGTGGTTCTAGTTTGCCATAAAAGTCAGGCACATCCACCTTCATTCGCTTATTGAGTTCATCAATGGGTTAATTCTCCAGCCCTTGCCTGTTACGGTGTCGTGGAAGTTCCTCTCTGTGATGTTGTAATCGGTGGTGCTGGGGTTCAACGTCTATACTCAACATCCAGGTTTTCCCTTAGTGTCTCCTCACGAAGTTGTCCGCGCCCCCTTCTATTGAGAGAACTTGCTCTACGTTCATCCACAACATCTAATTGGTTAGAAAGCTATTCTAATACAGTGGTGATATGGATGATTTGTTGTTGTAAGTCTGCATGTTCACATGGGGAATTATGCATAGTTTTAGATAAAAACTTGTTTACTTTTTTTTTACTTGCTTTCTTTCACATCTTTTACTTTCTCTTCTTCTACACTCATTTTCTTTTATGCATAGTAGTAGATAGAAGAAATTTTTTTTTTTTAAGTTTGGAGGTCTAGTATCCACGATTTATTTTTATTTTGTGAGTTTGTTACATGTCTCCGTCTATAATTAAGTTTAGTTTCTAGTTATGGTTTCTCAATGTTAAAAGAAAAAATTAAACTTGTTTGAGCTGCACTTGATGAACAATTAATACAAGCAATAGAGAGGACCTAATTTCTTGGTCGTGAGGAACCTAATATTCCTTCATCACCTTCTATGGATCAACCAGTGTTAAACGTGACATAAGAAGAATATTTATTATCTAACTCACCTCTACAATATAAAACTGCATATTTATAAAACTATATTGTCCCCATTTAATCACTCACATTTCTATTTCCTCCAACCATGTAATAATCACCATAAACATAGATAAGCATTTAAGTATATCTATTTCTTAAACATAACCATGTGCATATCCCTTCTACGAGTTAGATGCAGTATAAAGTGGTCATAACCAGCAGCTATATCAAGTGCCAGTTAGATAATCATAATTGTTTCTTAAGGAGTATCTTTCTACCAATATTTAAATCTCTTTAATATTGATATGAGGGTTATTTAGACAAAGATGAACACAACATACATGACTTGCCACAATAATATCATAGTAGTCAATTGAACTATATAGGCTATAAATGATCAAAATGAATCAAATCTCAAATGAACTATGACAAGGCATATCTAGAGTTTTATGGACTTATACACTTAGAGGGCAAGTCTTAGAAGATTCTATAACCATAAGTACTCCACTAAAGGTTGATGAAACTACAATGCCTCATGTAATGGGATGAATGCCAATGTATTAGAAAAAGTAAAAACAACCTAACTTGGCCGTGATAGCCCTTAATACACTAATTGCCTTGTAAACATATAATCTTATAGGCCCCATAACCTTATTATCATGCGTGGAAACTTGTTACTAGGTAATTTAACTATAAACCCTGAAATCATAAAGAGAAAATAAGTAAATAAACATTAAAATGAGTTTAAATACATGATCAATAAGTAAGAGAAAGTAGACTTTTGTTTTAAAATGTATGAAATTTTATCCAAAATGGTAAAGAATTTCAGGAGAGAAAATAATAATTAATATGATGTTTAATGGAGAGGATGATCTCTATAAATAAATGTAAAGGTATTATTAAATGTGAAATGAGGATTATGAATTTTAGGTTAAAATTCATAACATCGATAAAACTAGTAATGAGTTTTGATGGATTAAAAAATAAGGAAAAATAAGAGAAATTATCCCAAGGAATTAGCAGGGTAAAAAGAAAATGGTCTTAAGGAGTTAGTAAAATAATTGGTATAATTTAAGCAAGGATTTAACAAGATAATCCAGATTTTAAAGTAAGATTACCTATTGATTAGTTTTATACTATCGTGTATAACTTTCAATTTAACTGTTGGATTGAGCTGAAATCTTACGAGGAATCTTTTAAAGCATTATTCTAAAAGATCTTAAATAAGGTCGAAATCTAGGTATGTTATCTAAAAAAAAAATACATAAAAGTATTATAACAAGCTTCCCTTTATATTGTATTTGGACAGATGAGAAAAAGCCATAAAAAATAGCTAAAAGATTCTCTTCTTCATTTCTTCTCCAAATTTCTTTAGAAAACCTCTAAAATGGATAAATGAATTACACAACTTGATTTTTCTTCCAATTAACAACAACTTGCAAACCAATCTTTTGTTTGCTTCATAAAAAGAACTTGAAAGCATGTAATTAGAATTATCAAAGAGTTTTTAATAAAATAAAATAGTATTTATAGAATCCACCACTCATTGTCCTCCTAGTTTCTAAAAAGCTAGTAACATAGTGTTTAATTATAATATAAGTTGTTATGTGTAGTGTCTTGGGTCAATGTTATAATTCTAAAAAAAAAAAATAACATGTCATTTATTACTTTATCTTGAAGTTTTCTAATTGCAAGTCTTGATATGCCTTTCTAGAAAAGATCTATTATGGTCTGGTATGGAGTACGTAAATACTTAGG
Source organism: Populus ilicifolia (assembly GCA_015708895.1). NCBI lineage: Eukaryota > Viridiplantae > Streptophyta > Magnoliopsida > Malpighiales > Salicaceae > Populus > Populus ilicifolia. The sequence goes on from SRLM01000169.1 coordinate 285,398, forward strand.
TATAACATTCTTTATTATATAAATTGATTAATATTCAAAATAGATCTAAATGAGCATATCTTTAGAAAGCTTAAATTTTCTAACAGAATCATATGGTGACAAGTCATGTTAGTAGAATATTATATTATTTATATGACTAAAAAGTCAGTGAAAGATAGTATCATAACAAATCATTTGGTAGATAATACAATTTATGACAACGAGCCTTTATGATTCAAATTTATAGATAAAGACATTGTGGTGGTGTAAAATGAAGAACTAAGTGAAGATATATGGACACATACAATACTTTGATGAAGTAGTAAATGTTTGTGGTGATGATGTAGGAGCAGTACTTATTTCACCAACTGATGAGCAGTATTCCATAGTGATTAGGTCACAATTTAAATGCATCAATAACATAACAAAATATAAACCAGGTATCCATAGGCTTGAGAGTACTTTAGAAAGAAAAGTTGAAAAGCTTGATGTATATAGAGATTCTTTATTGATAATTTATTAGGTGAAAGAAGAATGACAAACAAAGGATGAGAAAATAAATTTATAGTGTAAGTACTACTGAGATAGGAGAAATACTATATAATAAAGGATTTAATGGGATGCTACTAAGATGTTTAGATGAAAAGAAGCGAAAAAAGTTCATGAAAAAAATGCATGAAATCTTATATGCCACACACAACAATAGCAACATGCTGACATGGCAAATGCAAATGAGTGGATACTTTTGGACCATAATGAAGAACAATTGCAATAATTATGAGTGAAAATGTCCAGTTTTTGTTGATGAGATATATGAAATGTTAATTTCTCTCCATAATATGACAATACCTCAGTTATAATGTGAGGATTGTATGTGAATGACCCAACAAATCCAAGGGTAAGAAATGAAAATTGATTCATTTTGGTATGAATTTTCTATTTCATAAAATGGACAAAAGTGGCTTCCTAAACTTATGTCATTCAAAAAGTGGTCTAGAGATTTATTGAGAAAGACATCATTTGTTAATATAATTTGCTAGAATTAAGAGAGATAAAAAATTCTTAAAACTTTAATGCAAATATTATTCAGTAAAATCAAAGATCAAACATCTTAACTCCTCATCTTATTGACCTAAAATGAACAATGTTGTAGAAGAGAGAAATAAAAATATAAATAAAATTTTACAAAAAATGGTTGCAAGAACTGCTCTAAAAACTCCTTACTCTTTAGTTATGTAATAGAGGCAATGATACCTTTCAAAGTAGAGATACCTTATCTAAGAGTACTAAACAAATTGGAGTTAAAAGAGTCTGAATAGGCCAAGGTCTAGTATCAATTGTTAAACCTGATTAATGAGAAGATTAGTCGTGATTTGTCATATGTAATTATATTAGAAAAGAGTAGCTAGAGCTTATGATAAGAAGGTACAGCCATATGATTTTCATAAATGAGATTTGATATTAAAAAAGATTTTGTGAATTCCTTAAAAATACATGTCAATGTAGATGAGTGTCTAATTATTAAGGTCCTTGTATAGTAAATAAAGAATTTTTAGGAAAAGCCATCATTTTATCAAATATTGATGGAGGAGTTTTGTCAAAACCTTTGAATTTAAATGTTATTAAGAAATACCATGCTTCAAGTTGTATTTTGTTTTTCCAACACATTAAAAATAAAATTTGGCCAGATTCTAATCAAAGTATTATTTAGTCATGTTCATTCTTTCTCCTTGACTCAACCATTTATATTTTTTAAAAAATAAATCATATTTTTTTGGTCCAATGCATAATCAATATTGTTATTAATTGCAAAAATTCAAGAAAAAAACAAAAAAAACAAAGGGATATATTTTATTTCTAAACTTAATAAACAACATGGATACCAAAAAACAATTAAAGACTTAAGGACAAAATAAATGTTTAACAATGAAAGAAATCATGTTAAGGTATCAAAAGGATTTATATCAAAGGGTTGAATTGTAGAATAATACATAGTAAAGAAACGAGAGTCAGATAATTTGATAAAAATATATAGAATTGTGTAAGGTAACCTTAGGGGCAATTTTAGGCACAAATGAAGCCTTGATAGCCTTGATAGATAGGAAATAAAGACCATGATAAAAAAGCTCAAAACTAGGATATCTACTTGGAAATCAAACTTAAGTAGCTAAGTAAACTTGATATCATGATAAAAAGATATGCTGATACAATTAAGAGTATAAGGTGACGTAGGGAAGTTCATATATTTTATGAAGAGTTAGTTTAATTTTGAGGTTAGTTACCTTACAATGAGACCCTTTTATTTTTATTATTATAGATCTCAAGATGACTCTTTTATTTTTCATTTGTATGGATCTTAAATTGATCAGTTCCTTTTTATTTTTATGGATCCCAATTTGATCCTTTATTTTGTGATAATTCCAAGTTGATCTTTTTTTACATGGATCTCAAGTTGATGTATTCATTTTATTATGAATATCCTAAGCTGATCCTATCATTTTTATTTGTATAGGTCCTAAGTTGATCCCTTTTTATATGGATCCCAAGTTGTTCTTGTTATTTTTAATTGCATGGATCCTTAGTTGATACCTTTTCAAGTAGATCTCAAGTTAATCCTTTCATTTTTTATCAAACAAATTTATAGTTGATAATATCATTTAAATGGATCCCAAGTCAATCCTTTCGTTTTTGTTAAACAGATCCCAAGTTAATCATGCCATTTGTTTAGATCTCAAGTTAATCTTTTTATTTACATATATTCCATGTTAATCCTTTCATTTTTTATTTGTGTCGATTTTAAGTTGATCCTTCCATTTATAAGAAAGATGGATCTCAAGTTGATCATTTCACTTATTTTTGCTATGATCATGGTGTTATTTAGTGTTATGTCGTACTCTCTATAAAAGAAAGAAAATCTTGCTTTTCAATAATGTTTTTATTTTCTTTATAAATTACTATACAAAATCAAAGAAAAATAAATTTTTAATGTTTTTGTAACATAAGTATTGTGAAGAGAGGGCATTTGTTATAATTGTTTTTACCCTCTTTACCTTAATTAAGAAAAAAAGAAGAAGAAAATTTGATAGAAAATTAAGAAAAAGAAAAGAAAAAAAAGGAGTAGGATAATAAGGATGAAAGAAAAAAGGACAAAAGTGAAGTTTAGACCCATTTGCAATTTATTAGGAGAAATAAAAGAAATTTGAAATTTAAAAAAAATTATGAATTTTTAAAATTAAAGGATAAAAGATGAAAAAACAAAATATAAAAGGAATCCAAAATTTAATATATAGAATGAGATAAGGAAGGGTTTAAGAAATTAAAATTTTACATGGAAAATAAACAACATAAATTAAAAAAATCAATCCATACACAAAAAAAATCCTATGAGTGATCAAAGTGAAAACACCAAAGAAAGAAGCCATAAGAAATCTTGTTTTTTTTTCTCATAAAAAAACCACAACCACTACTATTCATCGAATCTCTTCCCTTTAACAGCTAAAAACTGCCAGTATATATAACCTTTAATCTCTTCCTCTTATAAGTTTGACCACTAGCTCATTTTCCATTTTTTTTTCACTAGTCACATCAACAATATAAACCTACTAATTAGCTTCCTTCTTTCTTGTTCCTTTCCATACTATCAATAACAACAACTAATCCCACCATAACTAAGTAAATCTTAGCCTCTTTGAATCTCTACCATAAAAATTTATAGTCTCTCTTTCAAATAGCAGAACTGAATCTTACCTTTCTTATGAAAGTGTTAGGCTTATATCTTAAATTTTCATTCATATAAAACAGATCTAAATCCAAGTTCTACAGCTCCAGTTATGATCCAATTACCGAGCAGTGTTCTAATTTAGGTTAAAACAATATATCTTTTCTAAAATTAGCCATCTCTTTGTCCCTTCAATTTCAGTACTTAAACTCATAAATCAATCCTTTTATTTATGTCATAGGCCTACATTTAAGATGAACGTTTACCATAAATTAAAAGTATCTTATAGTATCAGAATTGTTATTATAAAACATGCTTTATTTAAGGAGTTATTAATACTTTAAGTGCAAAATGATGATATAAAATCTTGATAAAAATACACTTTTAAGTAGCAATCACACCTCCCCAACTAACTTATTACTAGTCCCTAGTGATTAGTACTCAAAAGTGCATTTTTATCATGGTTTTATATCATAATTTTGCACTTGAAGTATCAATAACTCCTTAACTAAAGTATGTTTTATAATAATCTATCTAATAATATAAGATACCTTTAATTTATGGTAAATGTCCATTTTAAATGCAGGCCTATCACATAAATGAAAGGATTGATTGATAACTTTAAGAACTTCAATTGCAAAGGCAAAGAGATGATCAAACTTAGAAAAGAGATGTCGGTGCAATCCAAACCGGAACACTGTTTGGTAATTGGGTCATATCTGGAGCTATAAATCTCAGATTTAGGTCTAATTTATATGGATGGAAAGGTAAGAAATACGCCTACAACTTTCATATGGAGCCCAAGATCTAAAAAAGCCATTTTCAAGTCCAAATTGTTGTAACAATAAAGAAGCCCGAATCTGTCCTCCAGCCCGAGCACTTTTCAGTATTTTGGCCATATCTGGAGTTCTAGAAATCGAAATGAGCTGCATGTTTTACACATGATAACTGAGACAATTTCCTACAACTTTCATGTTTTCAAGTGGCTTCAATTTTGACGTTATCAATGACGTTTTGGGCAGACAAGAGAAGATAATGATTGTCACCAAGTCAAGAGTTGGCCACCCACTGATTAATTAGTCATCAAATCAATAGTTCCTGATTTTAACCTATAAAAGGAGGCATTTGCCATGCATTTAGGCATCTTGGTTTCCAGATCAAGATCATGCTCTTGTTTTCTCTCTTTGTATTTTTTGTAATGTTTATGCTTTGCTTTCATTAATATCAAGTTTATGCCTTTCATTTCCTTTCCTTTACTTAGTTAACTTTTATGTTCTTATTTTGTTTATCTATTTTTCTTTCTTTCATTATGTCTAGCTAAGTTAATTATGTCAAGGTGAAAAGGTTACACTAATGTTGTAAGAATAAGTATGGTATAAACTTAATATGGATTTTAATGTTTGATAATAACATGTTTTATATTTGTTATCTTGTTCGCTCTTTAATACTTTGCTTGTTAAATGATTAATCTTGATTTATGTTGTATAACACTTGGTACAACAAATGCTTGGCACTTTCATAGCCCATAATGTATGGTATAACCGACACCTGAGCTATGAAAGGAACTTGATTTGTTGTTAACATAAGTTATAATCATGAATCCTTGATGAAATTTACAAGTATTAGCATTAATTGAATAAGATGACTAATGTAATCATGTTAAGAATCTATAATCAGATTGGAACCTCCTTTGTGTGTGGTTTCCAATTAAACAATAAAAGTTTATACTATACTTGTTTGACATACCATTAGTGGATCCTCTAACCTTGACATTGTTTGTTATTATTTTTTAATCCTTACTTTAATTTTTCATTTTAAAGTGCTCATCAACTTTTCTTCTTTATTATTGTTGTTATTATTATTATTATTATTACTATAAGTATTACTACTACTACTACTACTAGTATTATTATTAGTATTATTATTGCTACTATTATTATTGTTATTATTATTCTTGTTGTTGTTTATAATTCTTGTTTATAATTTGTACAATTAACCTCCTTGTAGTTCGACCCCGGTCTTGCCGGTTTATTTATTACTTTGACACCCCTGCACTTGGGAGAAGATATCAATCTTTTCGTCGTGTCACTTAGTAATCAAAGCTTTAAAACAATTTACAAATTTTACAAACCAAGACATTCATCATTCAACATTCATTAATCTATCTAGATAAACAAACTCTTATTGAATTTATATACCTGCTCAATATCTCTTAAACAAGATATTAATAAATCTTCCTTTTATGTTCAACATATCAACACATAACTATAGAGCTTTACTTGAAAGAAAACAAAATTTTTGTTCTAATATTTAATGTTAACTTACTTATATTGGAATTATTATCTTTTTCTCTCTTTTTTTCCCTTTCTTTTTATTAATATATATAACTCAAAACATAATACATCTTTAACCTATGTAACGTATTTTTGGCTAACGACTCCTAAACCAGTTAGTCTTAAGACATTAGGTGTTGAGATATCCTTACAAGGTTAGTAACTTGGGTTCCAGATATTAATACATAGATATTGCAATGTTTGATTCTCTTAAATATTTCTCCTTAACCCATATAACAAGTGTTGAGTCAATAACTCCTAACTCAGTTGACTTTATAGTATTAGGTGTTGAAACATCTATTCAAGCTTAATTTCTTAGATTAAGGAGGCTACAAAACCAAAGTTATCTATATTTTTATTATTATCATTTTTTTCTTGCTTTTTTGTTTTTTTTGGCAAATTATATACTATATATTTCCCTTAGTTGTTACCTTTAACATAAGAATATAAATAATGTAAAAATGCAATGTGCAACCTATAATCATATATTAAAATGCATGTGTAAAAATCAAGGTTTAAAAATACTTGTTAAATAAGTATATAAGTATAATTAAGTAATAAAAATGCGAGAGTTTATAAACCTGAATATTTCAAGAAGTATTTTAATAGATCGTGTTAAGAATATTTACTAAAATGGATCTTAAAAGTTACTTTAACAAAAAAACTCCTTTACTCTACCATCATTATAACAACAGTTTTGCAAATGATTTATGAAATAGAAAAGACAGTTAGTTTTTTTTTTTGTAATATCAACTGCTACCCTTTTTCTTCAACTAAAAAGGGACATTGTCCTTAATATTCTAAGGTGGAAAGATAGAGTATGAAAGACATCACCTTAAACAACGAATACTAACAAACCTGAAACACACTTAAACAAATATAAAAAGTAATAAAATAAAATAATATGCTATTACTAACACCAAAAGACACAAGGATTCGCAAATGAAGGCTCAAATCTAATCTAAATTATTTACAACTTTTCTCAGTTAACCAATTTATATGAGTCATGAAGGGATCAATTATAGAAATAAAAGATTATAGTTGGTCAATCAATTATTTAGCAATAGTAGTAGAGATTATAATTTGTTGTGTCGAAGGTATTAGAAATTCTTATTCCATAACATGATTAAGAAAAGACAACAACTTATCATAAAAATAATTAATATTGAGCAAACTTATAGGTTTATAGTGAATGTGAAGATGGGACCAAGAGAAAATATTAAAGATTTCTTTCAATGTGCTCAGACCACCTGATAAGGTAATAAAAGCATCAATATGTTTAAACATTGTATTTATTCGATCAAATATTATGGAGACTTGTAGTTCCTCTCTATTTTTTTTTCTAATAATGTTCCCATTTACTAAAGCTTTAGGGACGACTTCCAAAACTTGACTATCTTTTAAAAATGTAGCTATTGACACTCCTCCCATTAATTCAAGGCTGCCTCTGCTATACACAAAATGAATCTTTCTCTTAACTAGTACCTAACTAAGATGATTTGTTGATTCTAAAAACTCCTTTTCTTTTCTAGGATTGGATCCATAAAAAGTATAAATATTTCTTATTTGGTGACTTGAGGAACTTGCCATTTCTACACATATATATATCTGTAAATATGTGGATTGAGTAGAAATAAAGGAAAAAAAGATAAGATTTTATAGATAAGAAATTAAAAACGTAATCATACCACCTATATGTAGCCTAGCTGGAGTCTCACTCTTTTTTTTTAAAAAAAAAAACATATGTATGTACAAGTAGTTATGATTGTGGCTCACATTTTTTTTTGGTTTTACATCTAAGAATAGTTTAATGTACGTGACCATACTCTCATACATGTGTGAGAAAAGAATAAAAAAAAAAAAGAAACAAAGTTAGATACAAGAAAAGAGAAAAGAAAAAATAAAATAAATACTATAATTTATACAAGAATTTACCTCCTTAACAACGATGATAAAAACTTGACACTACTAAAAGATTGATGTCTTCTCTTAAGTGTAGGAGTGCAAAAGTAATAAATAATTCTGCAAGACCTGGGATTGAATCACAGAAAGGTGAACTGTATAAACAACAACAACAACAACAATAACAATAAGTTAAAGAGGAATTTGAGATATAAGAATAATATGAAGATTAAATAATAAAAAAAATCAAGGTTAGAGGATTCATTAATAGTATTTTAAACAAGTATATTATAAACTCTTTTTGTTACTCAACTAAAAACCACACACAAAGGAGGTTCCAATCAGATTATAAATGGTTAACATGATTACATTAGTTATTTTATTTGAATAATACTAATAATTGTAAATGTTGTTAGGTATTCATGATTATAACATATGTCAACAAAAAATCAAATTCTTTTCATACCACAAGTGTTGGTTATACCATATGGTTGAGCTATGAAAGTGCCAAATATTTGTTGTACCAAGTGTTATACAACATAAATCTAGATTAACCATTTAACAAGTAAAGTATTAAGAGTGAATAAGATAACAGATATAAAACATGTTAGTATAAAACTTTAAAGTTCATATTGAGTTTACTCTATAATTATTCATACACCATTAATGTAACCTTTTCAACTTGACATAATAAACTTAAGTAAATATTATAAAGAAGAGAAATATAAATAAACATATAAGAACATAAATACAGTAAAAGAAATGAAAAGTATAAACAAGAGATTAAGGAAAATATAACATAAAATAAAACTTAAACATTACAAAAATATAAAGAAAGAAATAAATAGTATAATCTTGATTTAAAAACCAAGATGTCTAAATGCATGACAAATGCCTCCTTTTATAGGAGAAATTAAGAACTATTTATTTGTTGACTAATTATTAAGTGAGTGACCAACTCTTGACTTGGTGACAATCCTTATCTTCTTATTTAAACAAAACATCATTGATAATGTTAGAATTTGAACATAATTAAATAGAAAAGTTTTAGGAAATTGTTTAAGCTTTTCAGAGAAAAAATAAATGGAGGTCATTTAGGCTTCTAGAACTTAAGATATAGGCTAGACACTGAACAGTGTCTGAGTTACAGGACAAATTCAAACTTCTCTATTATTGTTAAGATTTGGACTTTCAAACAGCAAAATTGAGTCTTGCCTCTTTATGAAATTTTTAAACCCATGTCTTAGCTTTCCACCTATACAAAGTGGACTTAAATTCAAGTTTTATAACTTTAGTCATGATTCATTTACCAAACATTATTTCATTTTAGGTTGAACCAGCATCTCTTTTCTAAGTTTGACTCTCTTTTTGTTCTTTCAATTTCAATACTTAAACTCATCAATCAATCCTTTAATTTATATGATACACCTATATTTATGATGAATATTTACCATAAATTAAATGTATCTTATGGTATCAAACTATTATAAACACATGCTTTAGTTAAGGAGTTATTGATACTTTAAGTGCAAAATGATGATATAAAACCTTGATAAAAATACATTTTTAAGTACTAATTAATTATGGTGAGTGGATTTTAAATTTTCATGTGGGGATGTAATTTGCATAAGTGTGAGTTTGAAATATTTTTAATATTTTTTCTAATTTTGATAACATGGTAGGAATATTTTTATTAGAAATAAAAAAATTAGTTTTGTAAATTTTGATTTTTATCAAATAATCAATCAATCTGTAGTATAATCTAAAAAGAGAAAAGAAGTTCTACCATTTAAATGTTGACACATTGTTAAATAAAATATGTAAAGCAATAATAAAAAAATGTGTTTATGTTATTGTATATGTGTGTGTAAAACTAAACCATTTTCATATGACTATGGATTTGTGAGTTAAAGGTGCCTTTAACAGTACCTTTTTTTTCTTATATAGTAACCTTCAATATGTGTGTGTGTTAATTATTTGAATTTTATTTATAATTATTTTATTACAATACATGTTTAGGAATATTTCATTTGTCATGAGAAGAAGATTTAGGTTGGGTTGATTTGACCCTATTAGTACCCATTAAATGTGAATAGAGGCCTACGAGCTCATTTTAGAAATTAAAACAAATAGGAATGAAAACCAATTTACCGCTTATCATATTTTTTTGGGTCAAATACAAGTATTTTAAAAGTGAAGATTGAGTCTTATTGTCAAGATCAGGTCCCAAATCATTATCGTAGGCTAACCCTTTAACATAAACATCTATATATACCTATTTAGGCAAGTTTTTAGAAAAAAAATATAATAGATGCTTCTATCATGAAACAAACAACAAGCAACTTACTTTAGAGGTAGAATATTTTAGGATGACTAAAATGTTTTCTTTAGCATAACTATCTTTTTACCCAAAGTTTTTTGAAGATTAGTTAGGATTCCTAGATATCATAAACTAAGTGGCAACTTCTTTTACAGTTGTGTCTTTAATTTGATTAGGAGTCTGTGCAACAATTCATATCAACAAATAATAAAGAATAAATAAAATATAAACAAAATTGCATTCCAAACAAATAAAAATTACATACACTGATTTTTTTGACTTCTATACATTCTAATTTTCTTTTCATACCGAAATAAAGGTTATTAGTCAATGATATTGTTTTAGGTGATCTAGTTTTCACTTTATACACTCCACGCCTACCTTTTTTTCCACTACTAATGTGGCCTTACTGTTAACATTATTAACCTTCTTGCCTCCATGACTAGTTAGGGCAGTATGCCTAAAATACTTAAACAAGTCTTTTCCTTATACAAAGGGTTGTTTATCCTCAAACATAGTGATATACTATGTTTTAAAACAACATTATGAAAGTGTATGATATAGTATAAGCCATTAAACTCGAAAAAAACTCTAATTTGTTTTCATGCACAAGCCTTACTCTTCTTCACATGTATATGATGATAAAATCTGCCTCACTGAAATGATAAAGTAGCACTACTAGAAAATTAGCAAATTGTAATAAAAACAATAATAAGAATTATTTCATCAACACTTTCTAATAGAAATATAAATAGAGATGAAATTTTTTTGTCATTAATTAGCAATGTAAATTATAAAGATATTATGTTTCGTTAGTAATTGCTGATGTAAATTGTAACATAATATGTTCCGACATAAATTTCAATGGAATAGATAAAATAAAAAATAAAAATAAAAATTTCATAAAAAATCTAACATGTTTGTATTTTCTAACAAATTTTTTGATATACATTCTTTTTTCTTCTTATTGATAGTTCTCTATTCCCCTCGACTTTCTTTTTCTTCTTCCTACCTAAGGACATTATAGCCCCTCCAACTATTTTCTCCTAAATCCAGCCACCATCTTCGTAAATTCACCATCCTAAATTGTCAGTGTCGATTTAAATCTATTAATAGTGTCAACATTCTTCTCTTGGTTTAATTTCTTGTGAAGATTTGCTATACCTAGCTAGCAAACTTACCAATATTTTTTTGTGACCCATTTATGTTGTAGGGTGATTTATTTAGTTTTCTTTGTACCTTTTGTAGTTTGTTTTTATATTTAAGTGTTTTATAGATTTAATATATAATTTGTATGTTAGGGCTTATTCAAGATTTAGGAGAAATTGATTTTATTTTTCATTTGATGAAATTGAGTTTTATTTTGTAATTTAAATATGTTTTAATTGAAGAAATGATGAGTTATTTAAGGGGAACCAAGCTGAAAATTTAGGGAAATTGATTTCTTTTATGAAATTGAAATTAATTAAAAGGTAATAATTTATATTAAATAAGTTTGAATTGAACTTCATAGATAATGGATAATTAGTTGAGTACCAATTATTTTTAATTTTATCGTTTAGTTTATAATTTGATGCAAAATTGAATTTGTGGAGAAATGTTAATTAGTTATTGGATTGTGAATTTATTTTGAATTAAAAGATGAATTTTAAATTGATAATTATATTATTAATACATTTGGTAATCGTTATTCTATATGACTTTTATAAGTAATGGATGATCATTCTTGAATGTATTGAGACGTTTCTTAAAAGTTGTATAAACGAGATTATCTTAAAGGGGTTGAAGTTTTTATTAATTTCTTACTTTTTAATCTAAAGAATATTAATGAAATGAAATTAGATGTCTATGTGTGAAGTATATGAATAAAAAGTTTCACTATAAGGATATTATAATGATGTATCCATTTAAAAAAAAAGTTTGTTAAGAAATACTTATGTTGGTTTGCAAATGAAAAACTCTATGTTCCTTCCAAAACCATTTTAGAAAGAATGATTAACTCAAGTTCTAGCAATATATATTGGTTTATAGATCATAATAATAATAATTATTGGAGTATAATAATGAATAAAATAAGAATGAATCATGATTATTCAGGTGAAGATTCATTTAACGTCTATTTAGATGAAGAAACAAATATAGACACATCTATGTTTTTCTGAACATTTGAAATATTCTAATAAACCATTATGAGATAAATATACAACTCATAATAAATTGTCAACCATTGTACAAATATTTGCCATTAAGTCAAATTATGGATTGAATAAGGCTACTTATGATAGGATTTTGGAATAAAAGCATGTTACCTAAAAAAAATAGGATACAAGATAACTTTTATACTATAAAATCCATGATGAAATCTTTTGGTCTAAAATACCAAAAAATTATATATGTATCCAAACTTTTGAGTGTTGTACCATGGTGAATATGCAACTTTTATCAGGTGCAAAAGTTGTTGACATGCTTGGTATAAATCTAATAATGGTAAAGTAGGGACATTTATCATATACAAAAAAATAAAATACTTCTTAATCTTTCATAGACTACAAATGTTATTTATATTTTCAAATACTATTGAGTAGATGACATGACACCAATCATATGATGAGGTAGATAGAGTCATGAGATACCTTTTTAATGATGAAGCTTGGAAGCAATTTAATTAGATGCATCTTCAGTTTTTAATAGAATCACAAAATGTACATAGTAGCTTGTGTATAAATAAATTTAATCCACTTAGATCCTTTGCTATACGTTATTCTTGTTAGTTAGTCATACTAATAATATATAATTTGCCCCAGATATATGTATAAAGTTAATTTGTGTTTTTATATATGTCATACCTAATCCTTATATTTGAGGTAATAATATAATTATTTTTTTTATCATTAATTGATAAGTTAAATTAATTATGATCAGTTGAAACTTTAACATATGATATACTAAGAAAACATAATTTTCTAATGTATGAGATTATACAAGGTTGAAGCATACATGTAAATTAGTTTGTCCAAATTGATCTCAATATATTTAATTTGTTTATAAAAAATTAAATTGTGAGCAATTTAAATAGAATTTTAGTTATCATAATACATAATAGTAAAATAAGATATGATGACTTTTATATTTGCAAATAATCAACCTAACTAAATAATAAACAATTTCAATTTCTATTACATGGCTAATTGAATATAGTTTTTACCGATTGAAAACAATTGAATATAGTTTTTACCGATTGAAAACTTACTTTGTAATTAAGTACTTTATTATTTATTATTAAAAATTAAATTGTGAATAATTTAAATAAAATTTTAATTATCATAATACATAATAGTAAAATAAAATACAATGACTTTTATATTTATAAACAATCAACTTAATCAAATAAGAAATAATTTTAATTTCTATTACATGACTAATTGAATTTAGTTTTTATCGATTGAAAACTTATTTTGCAATTGAGTACTTTATTACTTATCATTAACTTTTCTTTCATTCCTTCCTCTCTCCATTAAAGTAAAGTAATTATATACTAAGCATTGATTAGAGAACTAGCTAGCGGCCATATTGAACCTTTTGATCTTTTACTATGATGATAGGGAGCGTCATTGGATTCATGCCTTAGTAGACCAAACCAGGTGGTCTGGAGATATGCCGACCTTGTTTTTTCTAAAGTTAGCAGGTGCATGAACTTATAATAGACCAAACCAGAAAAGGACCCTCATGGTGGGCTCGTTGGTCTGCACACATCGAGAATATTCATTACCAGGAAGATCGATAAGTGGTCCCACCGAGAAGAGACAGACAATAGTGGACCTAGGTCATGAGTAGTCAGGCTATGACAATTGATTCTAGGTTTCGATTGGAACCAAAAGAAGAGCTTGTCTACTTGAGATTGGCAACTCTAAAGGTAAGGATGATTTGGCTTTCTATCATAATGCTGGTGACCTCGGTTTTGTATTCCAGATCTACATTCATTCGTCGTCAATGCACCCAACTACTGCCTTTATTGACTCAGTTTTAAAATTTGGCATTATTTGTGATTAATTTATCTAAAATTATCCTAAATTTTTGGTGAAACGAAATTTAGCCTCTGAATTTAAAATTTTTTATTTGAGTTTTGGGTAAAACATAGGCTCTTTTTTCCAGGTTTTTTTCCTTCCTTTTTTTTTTTTAAAATTGCATGTTTTCACAATGGGTGATGCATTTCTAGATTATCATTTGTGGTTAAAATTAACAGAAAAAAAAACTGATATAAAAAATATTGAAGTTCAAACTCCAAGTTTAATTTAACCAAGTTCAGGGTATTTCTTGATAATTTAGCCTTTATTTTTATTTCCTTACTTAAAATTTTCCTTAATTTAATTCAAATAAAATAAATCCTCCAACTCTTTTTTTGTTTTTTCTTATGTCTCATAATTGATCAAAATTATTTTAATATTGTAGCTTCAAACTTAAATTTCTTATTTTTGCCCAATCACGCTCGACGTTTTAGAATCATGGATGATTGTATTATTCCTACGTGAACTTGTCATGTGGAATCCAGTTCTATGAGCTCCCATGCTATAATTTAACTAACGAAAGATGGCAATAACTCTTTTTTCATGCACAATTCTAAAAGCCGAACTACCTTTGCTACACCACCAGAAAATTGAAAACGAAATCAACGAAGTATCTTATTGGCATTAAGAAAAACTTAAATATAAAATTACTATACTGATGAAAAAGCTGATGAACACATGTCGTCGAAGGGAATTTGCTTTTTGTCATCATTTTGACAATTATTTTTTAAAAGCATCATCAATGAAATATTAGCGCAAAAAATAAATAAATTTATCACTCATTTTCTACCAACAACTCTTTCAACAACATTAATTATCAACAAAATATATTTAATCGCATATTTCATTAAAAATTCACCTTAATTGCTGATGGAATATTTTATCCCGTATTCTCCATTAAAAATATTGTCATCTGTTTCAATTTTAAAAAATTATTTTAAAAAATTACTTTTTATAAAATTATCAATAAAATATTTTTAAGATTTGGAAATTCTAATATATTTTGTAATGTTTTGATGAAAAGTGACCTAACCTTAACAACAAAAATACCAATGATTACTTTTTTATTTTTTGTTATAATCCCAAAAATGCATTTAAAATTATAATTCTAATAACTCAAAACAAAACCACAAACATCAGTAACAAAAAAACTTGTTCAACAATAATTATATTAAAAACAATCATAAACAAAAATTATATTAAAATGAATTCCATGCAAAAACTATTTCAAATAGATTAAAATTTATAAAAAGATGAAAGAAGAGAAAAACATCTTCAATAAAAAACATCTAGAAGAGGAGGGAAATATAAAGCTAAATACTCATGTATTTCCTCCAATTTTCTATTATTTTCTTTTTTGACATCTAGTCTTTTTTTTTTTTTAGTTGTCACCTCATTTTAGTCATTTGTTCCTAAATCTTATCGCAGACCATCTTTGTTGTTACTTATTTTTGAGTCTCCACATAAAAAGAAGAAGAAAAAAAGAATAAAATTCTTGAAAGAAAACAAAAAATATATAGCAATAAGAAGAGAACACAAGGACACCTAAAAAATGGTTCAAGATTGGTTGAGAAAGTTTAAAAATATAAAGATTAAAATTTGATAGTATATTTTAACTGATGAAGGCTTTATTGATGAAGAAAATTCAATTTGAGAATGAAATGTCCAAAATCAAATGTTTAAAGAATTAGATTTTGTTGAATGGTTAATTGAGTTTATGAAGGGGTTAATTGTAAGAAAAATTATTTTAAAGTCAATTTAGGCTTTAATTAGAATAAATTAAAGTTAGGGTAATTGAGGACTTGATTAAAGATATCCAAAACTAAGGACCAAACTAGAAAAGATGTGTAAATATAAAGGTTGAAATTGACGAATCAGAGACCAAATTGAAGAAATTAAAAACTTGTTGATCAATTGATGGTCAAAATACATAATTCAAAACTAAGGACCAAAATGAAAAAGATGACCAACTTTAGGGTTAACAATTGAATTTGACAGGGGTGCAATTTAATTGATTGTTAAAATCAAAATATTAATCAAGAATTAATTTGAAAAATATACTTTTTAGTGCTCTTTTCTTTTAAATAAAACAACGTGTTTTGTATAAAAGATGTTTAACTTATAGTTTAATAAAAAAAAAGATGCAAACAGTGTTGTTTTGATGACACTATTTGCAATCATCTTCTTTCCTGGATATGCAAATACAGGGGAAAAAAGTGTTTTCCTCTCCTGTGCAAGACTTGTTTTCTCTCTCTCTTTCTCTCTGGAAACCTAAAAAACTGACATGACTCACACCCCTCTCATATCTATAATTAAAAGGAAAAAACAAAGGGGATAAGCCCTATAAACAACTTTACAATGGCTGCCCAGCCATCCTACCCATTTAGCATGATTGGATAAGAGTAGAGTGGCTCTCTCCCCCTTCCCCTTTATAAATACCCCCTCTTGAGGGATGAGAAGATGACGAAAAGAGGATGAGAAGCGAGAATGAAAAAGCAAGAAAGAACAAACAGAGGGGCAAAGAAAAAAAAGAATAAAACAAAAGCAAAAAAAGAAAGAAAAAACAAGGGAAAACAAGAAGGAAAAAAGGAGAGGAAAGACAAACATAGTTAAGAACAAGAAAAAATACTAAGGATAAAAAACAAACTAAAAAAGAACTAAGAGAGGAACAAGAATAGAAAAAAGAAAAAGAAAAAGAAAAAGAAGAAACTTATGCCTTTATATAGGGAAGAAAAACAATAACAACCACCACCAGCTTTTTCACGTTATCACCACAATAGCACCACTATGAGCCACCATTAATGACAATACCACTATCGCTAGGTCAACCCCTCCTTTTTCTTTTTCTTCTCTTTCACCTGCAATATCCACTGTTTTGCTAATGAATAATGGAGAGTGTATTATAATTCACTCTCCACTGTTTTGCTAATGAATAATGGACAGTGAATTAAATCACTCACCATTATTTACGTGAGCAGTGAAGAGTGAATTAATCCACTGTCCACCATTCGCATGCTACGTAAATAGTGGAGAGTCATACTACGTGAACAGTGGAGAGTAAAATACTATTCACGTTGCATGACTCTTCACTATTCACGTATCATGTGAATAGTGAACTAGGATCAATTCACTCTCCACTGTTCAAATGAATAGTGGAGAGCCATTGTTCATGATTTAGACTAGTGTTGACCCAAACAAAAAAGTTTAGGTTGGGCTCGACCCAATCCCTCTTAGTATAGAGTTTGTTGGGCCGATATTAGCCCAACTTGTTAGGCCAACCTCGACCCAATCACTATTTTGGGCTAACCTCGACCCAATTATGATTAGGCTAGTCTCAACCCAACCAAGGTGGGCTCAGCCCACATAACTGGGTCGAGCCCATCCTAATATATATATAAACAAAAAAATTTCACAAATACTTTCAAAATATTTGTGATTTTCTTGCATATTTTTTTACCAATTTTGATTAATATTGGTTTGTATTTTTATACTATAAAGATGCAAATCAAATATTTAAATACTTGATTTTCTCTGCAATGTTGCAAAAACATTATATAGAAAAAACAACAAAAAAATATCTTCTTTTCATGCATACGACTATGTTTTTAAAAAATATATGACATTTCATATTGCATTTTCATACAAAAAAAAATGTTAGCTTGCATTTTGGGCTTTAATAACCATTTTATTAAAACCATAAGATTTAAGCCTAAATTTCAAAAATACTAAAAGATATATTTGTTTTCTTTTAGTTGATTACAAACTTATATATAAGACATATTCCTGATATTAAAAAAGTAGTTTTTTTTTATTGATATTAGAAGAATTAGATTTTTACTTGATAAAATAAGAATTTTCTTATTGAGGAGGATTTGTCTTCAACCTTAGACAATTCAATAATCAAACAACTAGTTTAATTAAACAATGTAGTTTATTTCATGTAAGACATATTGGGAGTGCTAATACATTCTGTTTATATAATTAGTCTCTAAGTCCAATCTTTAAGACTAGTTAGGGTTTCTAGTGACCAAATACAAGATAGTGACTCTTATTCCTTTTTTTTTTCACTAATAAAAGAAAAGAATTGATTGTCATGTCCATTCCATACATACCATATACACTTAGATTATACTAGGAGGATGTTTGCTATGATACCGCATACGTGCTATAGAATAATGACTTCAGTGGGGACCCTTATGGACAAAGCATTTTTATGTTTGATTATCATGTTTTATTGTCTGATTTATGTGTTTATTATTAATATGCATTCCTTTTATTATTTGCTTTTATGCCCCAACTTTTATACATATTATTCATACATTGTATAAAATTGCTTCATGCTTCACATGTCATAAATTTTCAAGCACATATAAGATTCAAAGTTAGGTGAGAGATTATCAATTTTTCCTATGACTATTAGTTAGGATTCAGATGCATGAAACGCCCAAATTATATCTGAGTGTCTACTTGGTAATGGTGGGCATATGTGTCTTTATCATTTTTTCTAACGCCCCCGTACTGTTTTTATAAAGATTGTCACTAGACAAATATGAGATTTTTTTGAGAATAGGTAGAAAATCTACCTATAGTCACTTAATGAATAAAACATTTTCTTAGGTTGTATGTGTTATCTTCATTTTGCATTAAGGCAAGCTCTTATTGAAACATCTTGAAATCAAGACTTTCAAGTGACATAATGGTTATCACTTGGAAAATTTTTGTTATAGAATTTGAGCAAGAATCAAAATTCTTGTTTCATTATGCAAGAGTCATGACCGTGTATCATCCCTTGAAGAACGAGTTCATCATATAAAACATGCTCATATGTTTAAACATGCATGCTTGTAGTTTCAAATAAAAGTCCCTTAATTTTGTTTTCCTCTTTAAATTCTAGAGTTACCGACATCTGATGGTGTTACGAAGGATTCGCTCAAACATCCAATCAAGAAACATAGCTTGTAGTAATAAGAGTCTATACTTTACCATGGACTCAGCTTGTGACCTATGACGGGACACAATCTATGCAATTCTCACACATTCATTAAAAGAGAATGTGGAGAAATGTAGGCTTCTTTTTAAGGAATACAACAAGTTAACTTATGAGTTTACATTCACAAAATTACATAGGTAAAGAACTAACATTTTCTCTGGTTTCCTTATCCAAAGTATGATCAAGAATGAATATAATGTTTCCTTTATTTGGACTGACACTTTAAAGAACCATCCTACAATATCTTTTGATTTTCTTCCTGGCTATATAGAAATTATGTCATTGACATATCAAAGAGTTTTACTTTGCCATACATGTATATAACCATTTTATTATGAATATCAAACAATGGTAAAAGATCTTGATTCCAAAAATACAATATGATACTGTAGCATCTAGCCTAATGATTGAAAGGTCAAAGCCTTTACATCACAAGATTGTGAAATTCTCAAAGCCTAGTTTCACTTATATAATAAAAAAAATTCTATATGTACCATTGTAGTAGAGTCGAATTGTTTGAAT
Source organism: Populus ilicifolia (assembly GCA_015708895.1). Classification (NCBI taxonomy): domain Eukaryota; kingdom Viridiplantae; phylum Streptophyta; class Magnoliopsida; order Malpighiales; family Salicaceae; genus Populus; species Populus ilicifolia. Next base: position 305,226 of record SRLM01000169.1, read on the forward strand.
CAACAACTTGGAAATGAAAGATGTTGGTTGAAGTGAAGTTACATCATAAAGTGTCCCTTCAACGCATAACAACAGCATCCGAGAATAGCTCACTTTATGGCTCATTTGGAAGAAAAACATCTTTTCATTTGATGTGAAAATGAAGTGTCACTATTTGTTTCCATTTCCCCTACTAGCCTTTAAGGGCAATGATAACAAAGAAATTAGACTTGTTGAAAACAAAGAAAAGCTCGTTATGACTTGTATTGATAGAGAAAGTAATTTCATGGAAGTATGGATTATGGAGGATCATCACAAAAAACAATGGAGCAAAAGACATTCGATAAATATAGGGGTTTTAACAAAGAACAAACCCATGCAAGTTCTTTGGCTTTTTGTAATGCTGATGTTATACTAATGAGAGAATATTTTTCAGCAATTCGATACGATATGAAAAATTAGTCAATGATTTTGAAATAGTTGCATTGATTTTTTTTTTAATTTTAAATTCTTTTAAAATTTTTTTGAAAATGAAATAAATACATCAAAAATATATTTTTCTAGAATTTGTTTATTTGTTTTTCTATTTTTGAATTTGTTTTTAAAAGTATGACAAAAGGAGTCAAATTTGGGTTATGATATAAAACAACAAACACATAACAACCCTAAAATTAGGGAAATCACCATTCCAATTAAGTCAACCAACTCCTAAATTGGCAAAAACGATGATGGTGAGGTGGTATTGACAAAATTCTAACCAAAAAAGTATATTGCAATTGGATCCCTTATCAAAATTGGATAAGCCCTCTCATTTTTATGATTTTTCAAAATGCCATTTAAATTTTCAAATTTATTGATTAAAGACAAAATTGGCTATTAAAAACATGAAATCTTTTCAATTAGAATCTAAATTGAATTAATAGAACCTCCCAAGCCATATCAAATTGATATTTGATCCTTGGTCCTTTAATTCATTAAATTATAGCCAAATCTAATTTGAACTCCTTGAATGCCTTTTAAATAGCGTTTTTTTTCTTTCAATTTCTTTTGTTTATTTTAACATGAGAAAGTTTTGTAGAGCTTATTTGAAAAGAAAATTTCTAAAATTTTTTAAATATGTTTTTAGCTATTTTTTAGAAAAAAAATTAAAAGTAAAGATAAGTTATAATAAATGCCCTCTCTTTACAATGTTAACAGTACAAAATCTTACAAAAATGATTTTTCATATGCTTTATATGATTAGTATTTGATATGACGAAAAGATTGATGTCTTTTCCCAAGTGCAGGAGTGTCGAAGTAATAAATAACCCGGCAAGACCGAGGTCGAACCATGGGGAGGTTATTGTATAAATTATAAATAACAATAATAAAACAACAACAATAATAATAACAATAACAACAATAACAACAACAATAGTAGTAGTAGTAGTACTAATAATAATAGTAGTAGTAGTAGTAGTAATACTAATAATAACAATAATAAAGAAAAAGAAGATGGGAACTTTGAGATGAAATATTAAAGTAAGGATTAAACAATGATAATAACAAATGTCAAGGTTAGAGATTCCATTAACGGTATGTCAAATAAGTATAATAAAAACTCTTATTATTCAATTGAAAACCACACATAAAGGAGGTTTCAATCAGATTATAAATTGTTAACATGATTACATTAGTCATCTTATTAGATTAATGCTAATACTTGTAAATCTCATCAAGCATTCATAATTATAACTTATGTTAACAACAAATCAAGTTCCTTTCATAGCTCAGGTGTCGGTTATACCATACAGTATGGGCTATAAAAGTGCCAAGTATTTGTTGTACCAAGTGTTATACAACACAAATCAAGATTAGTCATTTAACAAGCAAAGTATTAAAAAGTGAACAAGATAACAAATATAAAATATATTAGTATCAAACATTAAAGTCCATATTAAGTTTACATTATACTTATTTTTACACTATTAGTGTAACCTTTTCACCTTGACATAATTAACTTAGCTAGACATAATGAAAGAAAGAAAAATAGGTAAGCAAAATAAGAACATAAAAGTTAACTAAGTAAAGGAAAGGAAATGAAAGGCATAAACATAATATTAATGGAAGCAAAACATAAACATTACAAAAAAATATAAAGAGAGAAAAGAAGAGCATAATCTTGATCTGGATACCAAGATGCTTAAATGCATGGCAAATGCCTCCTTTTATAGGCCAAAATTGGAAACTATTGATTTGATGACTAATTAATAAGTGGGTGGCCAACTCTTGACTTGGTGACAATCCTTATATTCTCTTGTCTGCCCAAAACATCATTGATAACGTCAAAATTGGAGCCACTTAAAACATGAAAGTTGTAGGCAATTGTCTCAGCTATCTTGTGTAAAACATTCAACTCATTTGGACTTCTAGAACTCCAGATATGGCCAAAATACTTAACAGTGCTCGGGCTGGAGGACAGATTTGGGCTTCTTTGTTGTTGCTACAATTTGAACTTCAAAATGACCTTTTCAGATCTAGGACTCCATAGGAAAGTTGTAGGCCTATGTCTTACCTTTCCATCCATATAAAGTAGACCTAAATCTGAGATCTATAGCTTTAGATATGACCCAATTACCGAACAATGTTCCGGTTTGGATTGCATCGACATCTCTTTTCTAAGTTTGATCATCTCTTTGCCTTTGCAATTGAAGTTCTTAAAGTCATCAATCAATCCTTTCATTTATGTGATAGGCCTGCATTTAAAATGAATATTTACCATAAATTAAAGGTATTTTATATTATTAGATAGATTATTATAAAATGTACTTTAGTTAATGAGTTATTGATACTTCAAGTGCTAAATGATGATATAAAAACATGATAAAAATGCACTTTTGAGTACTAATCACACCCCTCAACTAGCTTATTACTAGTCCCTAGTAATCAAAGCGTTAAAATAGAAAAACAATTTGGAAATTCCACAAAGCAAGGTATTCATCATTTAACTTCCATTACTTTATCCAGACAAACAAACTCCTGTTAAATTTATATACCTGCTCAATACTTCTTAACAAAATATTCATAAACCTTTCTTTTGTGCTCAATGTATCAACATATAATTATGGGGCTTTTCTTGGAAGAAAATAAAATTTTTGTTCTAATGTTTAAAGTTAACGTCCTTGGGTTGAGATTATTATTTTTGTCTTTCTTTTAATATACATATAATTTAAAACACCATGCATCTTTAACCCATATAACGAGCTTTCAGCCAATGACTCCCAGACGAGTTGGTCTTAGGGCATTAGGTGTTAAGACACCCCTACGAGCTTAGTAACTCGGGTCCCAGATACTGATATATAGATAGTGCAATGTTTGATTCCCTTAAGCTTTTCTCCTCAACCCATGTAACAAGCGTTGGGTCAATAGCTCCCAAGTCAGTTGACTTTAGGGTATTAGGTGTTAAAACACCCCTTCAGGCTTAATTGCTTAGGTTAGGGAGGTTACGAAACCAAACTTATCTAAATTTTTATTATTATCATTTTTTTCTTTTTTTTTCTTCTTTTGTTTTTCATTTTTTTTAGTTATATATACAATCCCTTTCCCTTAGTTGTTACCTTTAACAAAAAAATATAAATAATGTAATAATCCAATATGCAACCCACAATCATATGTTAAAGTGTGTGTGTGTGTGTGTAAATTAAGATTTAATAATACATGTTAAATAAGTATATGAGCAAACTTAAGTGATAACAATGCAAGATTTTGTAAATCTGAATATTTCAAGAAGTATTATGATAAACCTTGTTACAAATGATTACTAAGATACATCTCAAGAGTTACTTTAACAAAAGAGCTCCTTTACTCTGTCATCCTAATAACAACCATTTTACACATGTTTTATGAAATAAAAAACATAGTTTTTTTTTAGCTACTACCCTCTCCCCCCAACTAAAACAAGACATTGTCCTCAATATTTAAAGGTAGAAAGATAGAGTATAGAAGATATCACCTGAAATAACGAACACTGACAAACCTGAAACACATTAGAAAAAAAAAGAAACAACAAAACACAATAATAAAATCAAAAGACATAAAGATTCACAATCTAAGCTTTTTACGGCTTTCCTTAGTTGACCAATTTATGCGACTCATGGAAGGATCAATTACAGGAATAAAATATTGTAGTTGGTCAATCAATTGTTCAGCAGTAGCAGCAGAGATTATGATTTGTCATGCAGAAGATGTTAGAAACTCCTGTTCCACAACTTGATCAAGAAAAGACAACAACTTATCATAATAACCATTAACATTTACCAAACCTATGGGTTTATGGTGAATGTGCAGTTGGGCCCAAGAGGAAATATGAAAGATCTCTTCCAATGTGCCTAGACCACCTACTAAAGCAATGAAGGCATCAGCATGGTTAAACATTGCATTCATTTGAGCTGACATTGTAGAGACCTGAAGTTCTTCTCTAATTGTTTTTTCAATGATGTCCCCTTGTGCTAAAGCTTTGGGGACGACCCCCAAAACTTGACTACCTCCTAGAAATGCAGCTATTGACACACCTCCCATTAACCCAAGACTGCCTCCCCTATATACTAAATGAATCTTTCTCTCAGCTAGCACCTGACCAAGATGATTTGCTGATTCTAAAAACTCCTTTTCTTTTCCAAGACTAGATCCATCGAAAACACAAATATTTCTTATATGATGATTTGAGGAACTTGCCATTTCTACACACTTCTGTATTTGTTGAATGTATGGGTTGAGTAAAAATGAAAGGAAGGAAGAGAGGGTTTTATAGATGAGAAATTAGAAAAACAATCATAACACCTATGTGTAGGCCAGTTGGAGTCTCATACACACACACTCTCTCTCTCTTTTTATTTATATATTTATTTACTTTTTTAAAAAAAGCATGTATATGTATAGGTAGTTGTGATTTTGGTTCACATATTCCCATGGTTTTACATCTAAGAACAACTTAAATGCCCTCTATGGGTCAGGGATAGGCTTCCCATCCAGTTTTCTTAAAAACTGGCAAACAAGGTCTTTTTTAATCAGATTCCCAAGACTAAGTCGATCATGTTTTTTATGAAATAGTGGCCATAAATCATGAATTGCACGATGCATATCTCCACTATGATACATCTCAATAGTCAATAGAAGGTTATCTAAAGACTCCTTACTCAGGCCATCCTTAATGAATTGTATTTTATCTTCACGGTTTATAGATACCATTCCTAAAGAATGACATTGTGTATTACAAGTCCATCTAGCACATCGATGACAGACTTTCAGTCGTTTTGCACGACGCTTCTTTGCAAAAGTGCTTTTACCTGTTCCAGGCATGTGTGAAATGAAGAAGTTAGAGGACTCACTTGATAATTGGACTTTTGCTTCAATCAACTAGCGAATATCTTCAGGAATTCCATGATTCATTAACAATCTCAATCTTACACATCTAGCATGGTAAATTTTTGTAATTGCATTCTGAGGTAGAGCGGAAAATACTTTTTCAATTTTGCAAGATTAGTGTCCATTTTCAAATGAGAATTGGAAAAGAGATTCAAAAAATTACAGAAATGTATATACAAATATCAGTTATTGTGGGAAACTGAAAGAACTAACTTAAGTCACGGAGTATCGTTATCCGCCATTTGACCGGGGTGAGAGAAACTAGCAAAAACCACTTAAAAAAGAAACACAAAAAAAATATGAGAAAAATAAAATAATCAACCTTTATCCATAAGATCATTCCAACTAGTTGATTCATTTTCACTAGAGAAATTATCAAAGTAAGCTTTCAAACGATGTCCATTTTCCTTAAAATCATTGTCATTCAGTGAATTCTCAATATCACAAGCCCCATAAGGATTGCTCTATCTTGATCTTAGCTCGCTAGGGAATGCACAAAATTGAGAATTATAAAACAAAACTTTTTGACCAGTATCAACTTTTTGACAATTTTCACAAGCTTTGCAGAATGCATGCGTGTCCTTGAACATGGTGGGCCAATAAAATCCATTTTGAAAGATTTTTGTAGCTGTCTTTTTTGACAAAAAATAACTTCCACATGCATTAGAATGACAAAGTTTAATAACACTACTTACCTCATTGTCAGGAATGAATCTTTAAAATATTTGATTAGGATAATATTTGAATAAGTTAGGGTCATCACCATAAAAGTTCTTCACTTCGTTCATAAACTTTTCTTTGTCTTGGGTACACCACTCAACTAGCAAATCTCCTAAAATAAGAAAATTGATATTTTTATCATACCAAGGCATTGGATTGAGAGAAAGTAAGGATTCGTTAGGAAAGTAATCATCGATTGGTGTGAAGTCAGATGTTGAATTTGTTGTCATTGTTGACAAAACATTCACATCAACATTTTTAGTGCATTTTACATCCATGATTTCTTTCTCAGAATAAATCATTTGCAAATCTTTCAATTCATCCAACTCATTTTTACTTAAAGTAGATTCAAGTTGATCATAAACTAATTCATCAATATGATCTACTTCTTGTAAATCATTATCATCTCCAGGTTGCTTGCAAATGTTGAAAATATTCATCTCCAATGTCATGTTTCCAAATGATAGCTTCATCAGTCCATTCCTACAATTAATCAATGCGTTAGAAGTTGCAAGAAACGGACGTCCTAAAATAACAGGAAATGAATTACATGCCTCAACAGGTTGTGTGTCCAAGACAACAAAATCCACAGGATAAATGAATTTATCGACTTGTACTAACACATCTTCAATTATTCCTCTAGGCACTTTTACAAATCTATCAGCAAGTAAAAGAGTTATAGAAGTTGGTTTTAACTCACCTAGATTGAGACTCTGAAAAACTGAATATGGAAGTAAATTCACACTAGCACTAAGATCAAGTAAGGCTCTTTCAATTTTATGCTCTCCAATAAAGCAAGAAATTGTAAGACAACCAGGGTCTTTATATTTCAAAGTATTATTGTTCTGAAGAATAGCACTTACTTGTTCGGCTATAAAGGTTTTCATTTTCACATTCAGTTTTCTCTTTACAGTGCATAGATCTTTAAAAAATTTAGCATAGGAAGGAATCTGTTTAATAGTATCCAACAAAGGTATATTGATTCTTACCTGTTTGAAAGTTTAAAAAATTTCAGAGTTGTGAATGACTTTCCTTTGCTTGGTCATCACTTGAGGAAATGGAAGTGCTAACGGAGAATCAATCTTTTATTTACAATTTTCAGGTTCAACCCTTTTTTTACCCTTAGAGATTGACTCATCATCTTTCTCATAAGGTTCAAGAGAGGGTTTTTCAATAACCTTACCACTGCGAAGAGTAGTGGTTGATTTGACTTGATCCATGTGTTGGCTTTCGAAACTACTTGCATTTGCATTGTATTGCCCCTTGGGATTTTGTTGTGGTTGAGATGGAAACTTACCTTTCTCTTGGAAACTGAGAGCAGGTGTTAATTTTGCAAGAGTATCTTTAAAATCTGTCATGTTTTGAGCAAGTTGAGTATTGATTGTCTCTTGCTTTTCAATGAATGCATGCAATGTTTCCTCAAGATTTCTTCTAGGAGGTGGAGCAAAAGGAGGTGCATATCCATGAGAATTTTAGAAATTATGGTGTGCTTGAAATGGTGGTTGTGAAGTTTGTGCGTCACTCTTCCAGCTAAAATTTGGATGATTTCTCTAACCAGGGTTGTATATTTATGAGTATGGGTTATGGTTGGCTCTTTGGAAACTATTTAAAGCATGGGCTTGTTCATGAAGACATTCCTTAAAACAAGGCAAGCTTGGACAATTATCGGTTGAGTGTTCATTTGTTTCACATATTTGACATGCAATGTTTTCAACAGATTTTAATTGACCACTCTTTTTCAATTCTAGTGCCTCGACTTTTCTAGCTAAAGATGCAAACTTGGCTTGAAGGTCATGATCTTCCCTAAGGTTGTGCATACCTCCACTAGATGTATGAGGTTGAGTTTTACTCGGTGCCTCATAAGTACCAACAGTGTCCCAATTTTGAGCATTTTCAGCTAACAAGTCTATATACTCCATTGCTTCATCAGGGTCTTTGTCTTCAAAAGTTCCATTGCACATCAATTCAACCATTTGCCTATCTTTAGGTGTTAACCCTTCATAAAAATGTGAAACCAATCTCCATATTTCAAAACCATGATGAGGACAAGTACTAAGTAAGTCTCGATACCTATCCCAACATTGATAAAATGTTTCTCCTGGTTTTTGAGAGAAAGTGATGATTTGTCTTTTGAAAGAGTTTGTTCTATGAGATGGGAAAAACTTCTTTAAAAACTGTTGTTGCATTTCATCCCAAGCACGAATGGATCCTGGTCTCAAATTTTGTAGCCATGTTTTAGCTTTATCTTTTAATGAAAAAGGAAAAAGCTTTAATCTGATGGTGTTTATGCTACAATTTAAATTATTATATGTGTTGCAGACCTCTTCAAATTCCCTTAAATGCAAGTATGAATTTTCCAATTCTAAACCATGAAAAGATAGTAAAAGTTCAATAATGTCTGGCTTAAAATTAAAAGGAGATGCATCGGGAGGAAAAGCTATACATGATGGTGCATTTGTTCTTGTTGGATTCATGTGGTCTCTAAGTGTTCTAGCACGATTATTCTCATTATTCTCATTATGAAGTGATTGATTATCTTCTTTAGCCATATTTTCTGAAAATGATGAGAATACCCTACAAAGTCACTTGATGTACGTGACCATACTCTCATGCACGTGTAGGAATAGAATAAAAGGAAAAGAAAAACAAAAGAAGAAAAAATAAGAGAAAAGAAACAAAGTTACATACAAGAAAAGTGAAAAGAGAAAATAAAATAAATATTATAATTTATACAAAACTTACCTTCCCAGCAACGGGGCCAAAAACTTGACACGACGAAAAGATTGATGTCTTTTTCCAAGTGCAGGAGTGTCGAAGTAATAAATAACCCGGCAAGACTGGGGTCGAACCATAGGGAGGTTATTGTACAAATTATAAATAACAATAATAATAACAATAACAACAATAACAACAACAACAATAATAATAGTAGTAGTAATAATAATAATAATAATAATAATAATAATAATAATAGTAGTAGTAGTACTAATACTAATAATAACAATAATAAAGAAAAAAAAGATGAGAACTTTGAGATGAAATATTAAAGTAAGGATTAAACAATGATAATAACAAATGTCAAGGTTAGAGATTCCACTAATGGTATGTCAAACAAGTATAATATAAACTCTTATTATTCAATTGGAAACCACACATAAAAGAGGTTCCAATCAGATTATAAATTGTTAACATGATTACATTAGTCATCTTATTCGATTAATGCTAATACTTGTAAATCTCGTCAAGCATTCATGATTATAACTTATGTTAACAACAAATCAAGTTTCTTTCATAGCTCAGGTGTCGGTTATACCATACAACATGGGCTATGAAAGTGCCAAGTATTTGTTGTACCAAGTGTTATACAACATAAATCAAGATTAGTCATTTAACAAACAAAGTATTAAAAAGTGAATAAGATAACAAATATAAAATATATTATTATCAAACATTAAAGTCCATATTAAGTTTACATTATACTTATTTTTACACCATTAGTGTAACCTTTTCACCTTGACATAATTAACATAGCTAGACATAATGAAAGAAAGAAAAATAGATAAGCAAAATAAGAACATAAAAGTTAACTAAGTAAAGGAAAGGAAATGAAAGACATAAACATAATATTAATGGAAGCAAAGCATAAACATTACAAAAAATACAAAGAGAGAAAAGAAGAGCATGATCTTGACCTGGATACCAAGATGCCTAAATGCATGGCAAATACCTCCTTTTTTAGGCCAAAATTAGAAACTATTGATTTGATGACTAATTAATAAATGGGTGGCCAACTCTTGACATGGTGACAATCCTTATCTTCTCTTGTCTGCCTAAAATGTCATTTATAACATCAAAATTGGAGCCCCTTGAAAACATAAAAGTTGTAGGCAATTGTCTCAGCTATCTTGTGTAAAACATTCAGCTCATTTGGACTTCTAAGACTCCAAACATGGCCAAAATACTTAACAATGCTCGGGCTGGAGGACAGATTCGGGCTTCTTTGTTGTTGCTACAATTTGAACTTCAAAATGGCCTTTTCAGATCTTGGGCTCCATAGGAAAGTTATAGGCCTATGCCTTACCTTTCTATCCATATAAAATGGACCTAAATCTGAGATTTATAGCTGCAGATATGACTCAATTACCGAACAGTGTTTTGGTTTGAATTGCACCGACATCTCTTTTTTAAGTTTGATCATCTCTCTGCCTTTGCAATTGAAGTTCTTAAAGTCATTAATCAATTCTTTCATTTATATGATAGGCCTGCATTTAAAATGGATATTTACTATAAATTAAAGGTATCTTATATTATTAGATAGATTATTATAAAATGTACTTTAGTTAAGTTATTGATACTTCAAGTGTAAAATGATGATATAAAACCATGATAAAAATACACTTTTGAGTACTAATCAGTATTTAAAAGTACAATTTTATTAAGATTTTATGTCAGTATTTTGCATTAAAAGTATCAATAACTTGTTGCTAAAACATATTTTATAATAACAAGTCTGATACTATAAGATATCTTTAATTTATGGTAAATGTTTATTTTAAATATAAGCTGATTAGTATTTAAAGGTGTATTTGTATTAAGATTTTATATTATCATTTTTGTGCTTGAAGTATCAATAACTTCTCAACTAAAGCATGTTTTATAATAAGAAGTTTGATGTCATAAGGTACCTTTAATTTATGACAAATGTTCATCCTAAATGCAGGTTTATCATATAAATGAAACCATTGATTGATAAGTTAAAGTATTGAAATTGAAAGGACAAAGAGAGGGCTAAATTTAGAAAAGAGATGCTGGTGTTGTCCAAACTGTAACACTATTTTGTAATTGGGTTATATATGAAGTTGTAGATATCAGATTAAGGTCTGTTTTATATGGATGGAAAGTTAAAACACAGACCTAAAAATTTCATGTAGAAGTCAAGACTCATTTCGACTGTTTCAAAGTCCAAATCGTAGCAACAACATAAAAGTTCAAATTTGTCATGTGGCCCAGACACTGTTTAGTGTTCAACCCATATCTCAAGTTTTAGAAGCCCAAATGACCTTAATTTGTTTTTAAAAAGCTGAGATAATTTTCTAGAACTTTCATGTAAAAGTTTAATTCAAATTCTGACATTATCAATGATGTTTTATTCAAACAAGAAGATAAAGATTGTCACCAAGTCAAGATGTGGCCACCTACTATTCAATTAGTCATCAAATCAATAATTTTTAATTTTGGCCTATATTAGGAGGTGGGTTTCATTCATTTAGGCATCTTGGTTTCTAGATCAAGATCATGCTCTTGCTTTTTCTCTTTGTATTTTTGTAATAATTAATTTTTACTTTCATTAATATCTTGTTTATGCTTTTTCTTTCCTTTGCTTTACTTAGTTAACTTTTATTTAATTTATGTTTTTATCTTATTTATTTATGTTTCTTTCTTTCATTATATTTACCTAAGTTTATTATGTGAACATAAAAAAGTTATACTAATGATGTAAGAATAAGTATAGTGTAAACTCAACATGGACTTTAATGTTTGATACTAAGATGTTTTGTATTTGTTATCTTGTTCACTCGTAATACTTTACTTGTTAAATTGTTAATATAGATTTATGTTGTATAACACTTGGTACAACAAATTATTGGCTCTTTCATAGCCCAACTATATAGTATAACTGATACTTATGCTATGAAAGAAACTTGATTTATTGTTAACATAACTTATAATCATGAATACTTGACAATATGTACAACAAATTATTGGTTTTTTCATAGCCCAACTATATAGTATAACCGATACTTATGCTATAAAAGAAACTTGATTTGTTGTTAATATAAGTTATAATCATGAATACTTGACAATATTTATTAGTATTAGCAATGTTCGAATAAGATAATTAATATAATAATGTGAATAATTTATAATCTAATTGGAACCTCCTTTATGTGTGGTTTTCACTTGAATAATAATAGTTTACACTATACTTGTATGAAATACTATTAATGAATCTTCTAACTTTGACATTTGTTGTTATCATTATTTAATCCTCATATTAATTTTTTATCTCAAAGTTCTCATTAACTTCTTCTTCTTCTTTTCTTCTTCTTCTATTATTGTTGTTGTTGTGGTTGTATTGTTGTTATTTATAATTTATATAATTAACCTTGTTATGGTTCTACCTCGGTCTTATTGGGTTATTTATTACTTCATCACTTCTGTACTTAAGAGAAGACATCAATCTTCTGGTCATATCACAAGCCTATAATATAAATCAAAGGATTGATTGATGAGTTCAACTACTTAAAATTGAGAAGACAAAGAAAGGGTGAAGCTTAGAAAAGAGATGTTGGTTTAGTTTAAACAAAAACACTATTTAGTTATTGGGTCATATTTAGAGCTTTAGTTTTTAGATTTCAATTTGCTTTATATAGCAAGTAAAAAATTCATGGAAATGCAAGACTTAATCTTACTGTTTTTAAGTTCAAATCTTAGCAATAACGAAAAAGTCTGAATTTATCTTGTAACTCAGACACTATTCAGTGTTTAGCCTATATCTTAAGTTCTACAAGTCTAAATGACCTATTTTTTTTTGTTGGAAAGCTGAGATAATTTTCTAAAACTTTTATAATTCAAGGCTGTTCAAATTCTAATGTTAGTAATAATGTTTTGTTTAGATAAGAAGATAAGAATTACTATCAAGTCAAGATGTAGCCACCTACTCAATAATTAGTCAACAAATTAATAGTTCTCAATTTTGGCCTATAAAAAAAAAGCTTTTTTTTATCCATTTAGACATTCTGGTTTTCAGATCAAGATCATGTTCTTACTCTTTTTTTTTATTGTAACGCTTATGTTTTGCTTATATTATTATCTTATTTATGCTTCTTATTTCCTTTCTTTTCCTTTACTTAGTTAACTTTTATCTTATTTATGTTTTTATTTTGTTTATTTATGTTTGTACCTTTTATTATGTTTAGTTAAGTTTATTATGCCAAAGTGAAAATGTTACATTAATGGTGTAAAAATTAGTATAAACTTAATATGGACCTTAATGTTTGATAATAAGATATTTTGTATTTGTTATCTTGTTCACTTTTAATACTTTGCTTGTTAAATGGTTAATCTAGATTTATATTGTATTACACTTGGTAAAATAAATACTTAACATTTTCATAGCCCAACCGTATGGTATGATCGACACTTATGCTATGAAAGGAAATTTATTTGTTGTTAATATAAGTTATAATCATGAATACCTACCAACATTTATAAGTATTAACATTATATGAATAAGATAACTAATGTAATCATATTAATAATTTATAATCCGATTGGAATCTTCTTTGTGTGTAGTTTCCAGTTGAGTAATAAAAAGAGTTTATACTATATTTGTTTGAAATACCATTAGTGGATCCTCTAACCTTGACAATTATTTTATTCTTTTTTTATCATTTCATTAATCTTACATTTTGAAGCCACCGCCAATGTCGTCATCTTCATCCTCATCATCATCTTTATTATTATATAGTTAATCTCTTTGTGGTTTGATTTTAGTCTTGTTGGGTTATTTATTACTTTGACACTCCTACACATAGGAGAAGGAATCATTCTTTTGGTTATGTCAAGTTTTTGGCGTCATTGTCAAAGAGGTAAATTCTTATATAAATTATAATTTTTATTTTATTTTCTCTTTTCTCTTTTCTTGTATTTAACTTGTTTATTTTATTTTATTTCCTTTTCTTTTATTTTCTTTGTCCTTGTATTGTCTTCCTACATGTGCATGAGAGTTTTGTTGCATACTTTAAGTGGTAAATTTTGTATGGTATCCTCATAATTTTTAGAAAATATAGCTAAAGAAGATAATCAATCGCTTCATAAAGAGAATAATGAGAATAATCGTATCAGAAAACTTAGAGACCATATAAATCCTATAAGAAAAGGTGCACCTCATGTATATTTTTCCCTCCTAATATATCTCATTTTAATTTTAAGTTAGACATTATTCAAATTTTACCTTTTTTTATGGCTTAGATTTAGAAAATTCATACTTGCATTTAAGGGAATTTGAGGAGGTCTATAACACCTACAATGACTTAAATTATAGCATGAACATAATCAAATTAAAGCTTTTCTTAGTCATTAAAAGATAAAGCTAACATGGCTATATAATTTGTGACCTGGATCCATTCGTGCTTGGAAAGAAATGCAACAATAGTTTTTAAATAAGTTTTTTCCTTTTCATAGAACAAACTCTTTCAAAAGATAAATCATCACTTTCACATAAAAACTAGGAGAAGCATTTTACCAATATTAGAATAGGTATCGAGACTTGCTTAATACTTGCCCTCGTCATGGTTTTGAATCATGAACATTGGTTTTAAATTTTTATAGAGGGTTAACACTTAAATATAGACAAATGATGGAATTGATTTGCAATGAAAATTTTAAAGATAAAAAACCCTAATGAAACAATGGAATACCTAGACTTGCTAATTGAAAATGCTTAAAATTAAAACACTATAGACATTTATGAGGCACCAAGTAAAACTTAACATCATACATCTAATGGAGGAATGTACAACCTTAAGGAAGATCATGACCTCCAAGCCAAGTCTACATATTTAGCTAGAAAAGTCAAGGCATTAAAATTGAAAAAGAGTGGTCAATTAAAACCTGTTCAAGACATTATGTGTCAAATTTGTAAAGCCAATGAACACTCAACTAATAACTGTCCAACTTTGACTTTTTTTGAGGAATGTCTCCATAAACAAGCACATGCTTTAAACATATAACCTTAGTTAAAGAGATCATCTAAATTTTAGTTGGAAGAGTAGTAACAATAATACACAAACTTCACAACCAACATTTCAAGCACGCCATAATTTTCAAAATTCTCATGTATTTGTACCTCCTTATGCTCCCCTTCCCAGAAGAAATCATAAGAAACTTTATATGTATTCATTAAAAAGTAAGAGAAAATCAACACTCAACTTGCTCAATGCATAATAAATTTTAAAAATACTCTTATAAAATTCACATATACTCTTAGTTTTTAGGAGAAAGGTAAGTTTCCATTTCAACCATAGCAAAATCCTAAAAGACAATACAATTCAAGTGTAAGTAGCTTTAGAAGCCAACATATGGATCAAATCTAATTATTCATTACTCTCTATAGTGGTAAGGTTATTGAAAAACCAATTCTTAAACCTTGAGAGAAAGATGATAAGTCAATCTCTAAAGGTAAGGAAGGGGTTAAACATGAATACTGTAAAAAAAATACTAACTCCCCACCAGTACTTTAATTTTCTCATATCATGATGAAACAAAGGGAAGTCAATCACAATTCTAAAATATTTAAAACTTTTAATTAGAATGAAATTGAGGATGAAAAAGGCACCAAAAATATTGATATGAATCATTTGTTAAGATTGATAATAGATTCGACATCCTATATCATACCAATTGATAATTATTTTCCTGATAAATCTTTACTTTTTCTTAATTCAATGCCTTTGTTTATTAAAAATATCAATTTTTTTGCTTCAAGATTTTTGCAGACAAAGTTTTTGAATGAAATGAAGAATTTTTATTGGGATGATCATTATTTATTCAAATATTATCCTGATCAATTATTTTAAAAATACATTCCCAACGAGGTAAGTAGTGTAATTAAAATTTATCATTCTGATGCATGTGGGAGTTATTTTTGTAAAATAAAGATAACTATAAAAATCTTACAATATGGATTCTATTGGCTCCCCGTGTTTAAAGATACACATGTGTTTTGAAAAGTTTGTGAAAATTATCAAAAGTCAGGATTTATTTCAAAACATAAGAAATCTTTAGATAATCTTTTATTGAGTTTTGAGATATATCCTTGTGGAGATATGATATACATTATACAATTCATGATTTATAACCCAATTTTCATAAAGAACATGCTCATCATAGTTTTGAAAATCTAATTAAAAAAACCATGTTTGCTAGTTTATAAGAAAACTGGATGAGAAGCCTCTCTTTGATCCATAAAGGGCATTTCAGTCATTCTTGGACTTAAAACCAAGAAAAGATATAAGCTATAATTATAACTACCTGTATATACATATGTTTTCAAGAGAGAGAGAGAGAAACTCTAACTAGCTTACATATAGGTGGTATGATTGCATTTTAAATTTCTCATCTACATATCTTCTCTTTCTTCCCTTTATTTTTACTCAACCTACACATTCAATAGATATAGAAGTGTATAAAAATGACAAGTTCCTCAAGTCATCAAATAAGAAATATTTGTGTTTTTGGTGGATCTAGCCCTTAAAAGGAAAAGAAGTTTTTAAAATCAGCAAATCATCTTGGTCGAGTACTAACTAAGAGAAATATTCATTTAGTGTATGGGAGAGGCAGCCTTGAGTTAATGGGGGGTGTTAGCAAATTGGGATATTATTGAAACAATAATTAGAGAGGAACTACAGGTCTCAATAATGTCTAATCGAATGAATAAAATGTTTAAACATGTTAATGCTTTCATTGCATTACTAAATGGTCTGGGTATATTGAAAGAGATATTTCATCTTTCCTTTTAGGCCCAACTGCATATTCACCTTAAACTCATAAGTTTGTCAAATGTTAATGGTTTTTATGATAAGTTCTTGTCTTTTCTTTATCATGCTGTGGAACAGAAATTTCTACCTTCTTTGACATAACAAATCATAATATCTGTTGTTGTTGCTAAATAATTGATTTACTAACTACAATATTTCATCCCTGTAATTGATCCCTCTATGAGTTGCATAAATTAATCAACTAAGAAAAGTTGTAAAAAGCTTAGATTAGATTTGAGTCTTTATTTGTGAATCCTTGTGTCTTTTAGTTTTATTAGCAGTGTATCATTTTGTTTTGTTATTTTTTATATTTGTTTAAGTATGTTTTCAAGTTTGTTAATGTTCGGTGTTTTAGGTGATGTTTCCTATACTCCATCTTTCTATGTTGGGACAAGTCTCATTTTGGTTGGGGAAAGAGGGTAGTAATTGATATATATATATATATGTATATATATATCAACTAACTATGTTTTCTATTTCATAAATCATTTGCAAAACTAGTATTTCCAGGATGACAGAGTAAATGAGTTATTTTATTAAAGTAAGTCTTGAGATGCATCTTAGTAAACATTCTTAATAATCTCTATCAGAATACTTCTTGAAATATTCAGTTTCATAAACTCTCACATTGTTATTATTTAATTTTGCTCATATACTTATTTAACAAGTATTCTTAAACCTTTATTTTCATATATATATATATATTTACATATGATTATGGGTTGCATATTAGATTATTATATTATTTATGTTCTTTTGTTAAAGGTAACAATTAAGGGAAAGGGATAATATATAATTTATAAAAAAAATAATGATAATTTAAACATATATAAGTTTGGCTTCATAGCCTCCCTAACCTAAATAATTAAACCCAAAGGGGTGTTTTAACACCTAAAACCCTGAAGTCAACTAACTTAGAAGCTATTGGCCCATCATTTGTTACATAAGTTGAGGAGAAAAACTTAAAGGAATTAAACGTTGCACTATCTACGTATCAATATTTCTTACCTGAGTTATTAAGCTCAAAGAGGTGTTGACACAACTACAAGATTAATGTCTTCTCCAAAGTGCATGAATGTCGAAGTAATAAATAACCCGACAAGACCGGGGTCAAACCATAAGAAGGTTAATTATATACATTATAGATAACAATAACACAACAACAACAATAACAATAACAATTGTAGTAGTAGGAGAAGTAGTAAAGAAGAAGAAAAGGAAAAGAAGAACAAGAAGTTGATGAGAACTTTGAGATGAAAAATTAATGTAATAATTAAAAAATAATAACAAAAAATATCAAGGTTAGAGGATCCACTAATGATTTGTCAAACAAGTATAGTATAAACTCTTATTATTCAATTAGAAACCACACACAAAGGAGGTTCCAATCAGATTATAAATTATTAATATGATTACATTAGTTATCTTATTCAATTAATGCTAATACTTGTAAATCTCGTTAGGCATTCATGATTATAACTTATGTTAATAAGAAATCAAATTCCTTTCATAGCTCAGGTGTCGGTTATACCATATAGTATGAACTATAAAAATATCAAGCATTTGATGTACCAAGTGTTATACAACATAAATCTAGATTAGTTATTTAACAAGAAAAGTATTAAAGAGTAAACAAGATAACAAATATAAAACATGTTAGTATCAAATATTAAAATCCATATGAAGTATACACTATACTTATTCTTATATCATTAGTATAAGTTTTTCACCTTAGCATAATAAACTTAATTAAGCATAATAAAAGAAAGAAAAATAAATAAACAAGATAAGAACATAAATAAGATAAAAGTTAACTAAGTAAGGGAAAGGAAATGAAAGGCATGAACAAGATATTAATGAAAACAAAACTTAAGCATTACAAAAATACAAAGAGAGAGAGCAAAAACATGATCTTGATTTGGAGACCAAGATGCCTAAATGCATGGCAAATGCCTGCTTTTATAGGTTAAAATTGAAAACTATTGATTTGATGACTAATTGATGAGTGGGTGGTCAACTTTTGACTTGATGACAATTTTTATTTTATCTTATCTGCCCAAAACATCATTGATAACGTCAGAATTGAAACCACTTCAACATAAAGTTGTAGAAAATTATCTCAGCTTTCCAGGAAAAAAATAAAGATCATGTGGACTTCTAGAACTTCAGATATGGACCAAATACTGAACAGTGTGCAGGCTACAGGATAGATTTAAACTTTTTTGTTGTTCTTATAATTTGGACTTGAAAATGGTCTTTTTAAATCTTGAGCTCAACATGAAAGTTGTAGGTCCATGTCTTACCTTTTCATCCATTTGAAGTAGACCTAAATCAGAGATCTATAGCTTTAGATATGACTTAATTACCAAATAGTATTCCGGTTTGGACTGCACCAACATCTCTTTTCTAAGTTTGACCATCTCTTTGTCCTTTCAATTTCAATTTTTAAATTCATCGGTCAATCCTTTCATTTATGTGATAGGCCTGTATTTAAAATGAATATTTATCATAAATTAAAGGTATCTTATATTATTAGATATGTTATTATAAAATATGCTTTAATTAAAGAGTTATTAATACTTTAAGTCCAAAATAATGATATAAAACTAAAGTGCACTTTTATGTACTAAATAGGTGTCTTAACACCTAATGCCCTAAGACCAACTGGTCTAGGAGTCAATAGTTGAAAGCTCGTTACATGGGTTGAAAATGCATTATGTTATATGTATATGTATATGTATATATATATATATATATATATTAAAACAAAATAATCCTAACTCAAGGAAGTAAACCTTAAACATTATAACAAAATTTTGTTTTCATCCAAGTAAAGCTCCATAACTATGTGTTGATATATTAAGCATAAAATAAAGGTTTATTAATATCTTGGTAAAGAGGTATTGAGTAGATATATAAATTTAATAAAAGTTTATTTATTTGAATAGATTAATGGAATTTAAATGATAAATGTCTTACTTTGTGGAACTTGCAAATTATTTTTTTATATTAACACTTTGATTACTGGGACTATTAATAAGCTTGTTTTTGGATGTGATTAGTACTTAAAAGTATATTTTTATTAAGGTTTTATATCATTATTTTGCACTTAAAATATTAATAACTCCTTAACTAAATCATGTTTTTATAATAACAAGTCTGATACCATAAGATACATTTAATTTATGGTAAATGTTCATCTTAAATACAGATATATCATATAAATCAAAGGATTGATTAATGAGTTTAAGTACTGAAATTAAAAGGATAAAGAGAGGGCCAAACTTAAAAAAAGAGATGTTGGTTCAATTCAAACTAGAGTACTGTTAGGTTATTGGATTATATCTAGAGTTGTAGATCTTGGATTTAAATCTATTTTACATGGACAAAAAGCTAAGATATAAAATTTATAGGAATGCAAGACTCAATTTTGTTGTTTAGAAGTCTAAATTTTAGCAATAACGGAGAAGTTAAATCTATCCTACTCCCTAGATACTATTTAGTGTTCAGTCTATATTTTGAGTTCTAGAAGTCGAAATGACCTTAAAATGTTTTATTGAAAAGCTGAGATAATTTTCTAGAACTTTCATAATCAAGTCTGTTCAAATTCTGATGTTAACAATGATATTTTATTTAGATAAAAAGATAAGGATTGTCATAAAGTCAAGATATGGCCACCAACTCAATAATTAGTTAACAAATTAATAAATCTAAATTTTGGCTTATAAATGGAGGTAATTGCTATGCATTTAGGCATGTTGGTTTTTAGATCAAGATCATGTTCTTGCTCTCTATTTATTGTAATGTTTAAGTTTTACTTATATTAATTTCTTCTTCATGCTTCTCATTTCCTTTCCTTTACTTAGTTAACTTTTATCTTATTTATATTCTTATCTTGTTTATTTATGTTTTTTTTATTTTATTATGTTTAGTTAAGTTTATTATGTCAAGGTGAAAATATTATATTAATAGTATAAGAATAAGTATAATATAAATTCAACATGAACCTTAATGTTTGATATTAATATGTTTTGTATTTGTTATCTTATTCATTTTTAATACTTTGCTTATTAAATGGTTAATCTAGATTTGTGTTTATAATACATGGTACAACAAATACTTGGCACTTTTATAACCCAATCATATGGTATAACCGACACTTGTGCCATGAAAGGAACTTAATTTATTGTTAAAATAAGTTATAATCATGAATTCCTAACAACATTTACAAGTATTAGTATTATTCGAATAAGATAACTAATGTAATCATGTTAATAATTTATAATTTGATTGAAACCTCCTTTATATGGTGTTTCCAGTTGAGTAATAAAAAGAATTTATACTATACTTGTTTCAAATATGATTAGTGGATCCTCTAGCCTTGACAATGATTTTATCCTTTCATTAATCTTATATCTCAAAGTCATCGTTGTCATCATCATCATCATCATCATCATCATCATTATTATTATTTATAATTTGTATAGTTAACTTTCTATGGTTCGACCACAGTCTTGCTGAGTTATTTATTACTTTGACACTCCTAAAGTTAAGAGAAGACATTAATGGTTTGATCATGTCACTATATGATCAATTTGTAAATAAAAGATGGTGCATATGAAACTTTGAAAAATAAGTGAAAGTCAAAAAGTAACTCTGCTAGAGCATATTGAGTTTTGTCTAAATTACGAGGTGACCAACCTCACTAAGTGCTTTTTTTATTTGAGAATTTTAAGAGGTGACTTACCTTATGGTCTTTTTGATAGGGGACCTACCTCCTAGTCATTTCAAGAGGTGACTTACCTTATGGTCCTTTTAATGGGAGCCCTACCTCTTAGTCATTTCGAAAGGCAACCTACCTCGGGTCCTTTCAAGAGAGGGGCCCATCTCATGGTCATTTTAAAAGGGAATGGATATGCCTCGTGATCCCTTTAAGATGTAACCTATCTTATAGTTATTTTGAGATGTGACCTACCTCGAGATCTTTTTGAGGGGGGGCTTCCTCATAGTTATTTTGAGAGGTGACCTATCTTATAGTCATTATAATTGTTGGACTGAAATTTTCTAATAATAGAGTTGGATTTTTATGACAAAAAGACTTTTTGATATAAGACTGCAATCCCTTTTTGGTATTGATTTGAAGTACAATAATGCATACTCAAGTTTCTTGGTACTTACTAGTAATAAGGTTGTATCTTTTGATGTAAGATTAAGTTAGAAGAAACATTGTGAGATCATTGTTGGCTTTTTAAATTTATTAAAGCATATTTTTGACATACATAAGGGATTTCTATAAAACATTGCACATTGCTAACATTATAAATAGATGGCATTCAAGTATCTTTATCTAGTTAGAAATATAGTTTTCTCCTTTTATAATCCAACTACAAATTTTATAATAGGACCTACCACTTCTATTTAGGGTTAGGTCTACTAGTCACTCGTCTTACCAACTTACTTGAGTTTACCCATATAGACCATCTATATAATCATCTTTGTGTCATTTAACCTCGACCTTTCACTATAATTATTGCTCTTTTAAGTGCACTCATAAAAAGTTCTATAGTATTAACTATTTTATTAACAGTGATAAATTGTTTCTCAGCTATTATGTTGTCCACTCAACTTGATTGTGCCCTTTAAGTTAGCCTATTGATGGCCTAAATCAATAGTTTTTTTTATCATATCCTTTCCTCATAACATTTATCTTTAATTTCATTAGGAATTCTTTACTCATGATAATTTTCCAAAATTTAACTATGTTATCTTTTGAAAAACAATATTCTAATTTAAGCTTAAAAATTATTGTTTTGAACTTTATGCATTCATTTACAATTACAATTTACAACATACAAGACAATTCTCAAAGTTGTTTCAGGGGAATTAGGGGAATAGGGATTTGGCCCATTCATGCAATTGACATAACTTAATTTGTATTCCTTATAAAATTTATATTCTTTCTAAAGGAACAAAAAACTTTTTTGAAAAAAACATTTTTCAAATAAAAGTTTTCAAAGAAAAGGTTTAGGTTGTAAATAAGCAAGAATTAATTTGCAATTGGTTAGAAATTAATATGGGCCAATAATTTTAGGTTTAATTAAAGAATTTGGAAAGAGGGTTGGAATTTATCATAATTGAAAAATTAAAAGATTAAGGGTCAAAATGGAAAGATGGAAAAGTTTGGAAGTCCAATTCATTCAATAAGGGCTTAGTTGCAGAGAAAAAAATAAACTAAAGGAAAAACTAGATAAATTTACAAGCCAAAGACTAGAATGAAAGGGATTAAAAAGTTTAAAATTCTAATTAATTTAATTTGAGGTGTAGTTGAAGAAAATAGTTGAGATTTGGAGTCAATTCAACCACCCAAAAAAAATTAAAGGTCCAAGGACTAAAGTGAAAAGGTATTTGAATAAGAAGGGTATTTTTTTTGTTTTAATTAGAGACTTAATTGAATTATATTTTAGAGATAAAATGTAACTTTAGTTGCAATTATATAATTTGAGGAGCTAAAGAACATATATTAACATATGCTAATATACAGGGACAAATCAAGAGTGATATAAGGCCAAAATGAAAGGATTTCTAAAATAAAACTAATATTGGGCTAAATTGTTAGTTTCTAAAGGCGGGCTGAAATGAAAAAGAAATGAAAGTGACAAACCTAAAATAGATTAATGGAATTGATGTCATTTCAGGTAATTAAAAATCTTAATCCCTGTAAGTAAACATCTTATTCAACCTTTTTTTTTATAATAATATATAGCATGTATTATTGGGATGACTGACTATAAAACCTAAAACTCTTATTTGACATTTAGGAGCCATTAATGGGTATTTACAATACTAGGTTCATTAACTTAGTACTCTTAATTAACCTTTAAAAATACAATGACTAATTAAGGTTTATTTACAATAAGGAAACCTTGATGAACACTATATCAAAAGGATCATGTGCTTTTAAAATAAAACATTTTCAAGTCTTAAAAACTAAAAGAATTAAAGTATCACTCCTCATCAAAACCAAAAATAATAGTTTGCTATAAGTCTATTTACCATAAATATTATGAGTGAATAAAAAAAATTGATTTTTAATATTTTATAATATCAACAAAACTCACATCAAGGTCTATTAAATAGTAGCCATCCAGAAGATATAAATTATGACATACATTTAATAAAAATTATAGATAAAATATATGCAAAAAATTCAAGCTTATACAAGCGATATAATTTTCTTAAACTTAACTCCTATACATGTAACTAGTTTAATTCTTTTCAAAACATAGTCCTTGCTCATGCAATTAGCTTAATGCTTTCAAAAAATAGCTCTCATTCATGCAACTAACTTAAATTCTTTTCACATAATTTTTCATAATTTATCTCAATATTCATTTCATATATAGAGAAATTTTAACAACATTTCAATAACTAAAAAGGTGAGGTAACAAGCACCTATCTAGTACTTCAATGATATGTGCTTTATCCACTACTGGTCTAACCTCAAATATCCTTCCTAATTTTCAAGGAAACACCTTTAACTAGTACCCAAACAATTCCAACCCATTATTTATGCATATTCAAACACATCCTTGGGTATGAACCTTATAGATATAAAGATCCAAAAATCTACAAGTAAGAATGATACAATTCTAGAAAGCTAAAAATCATATTTGAGATTGAACCTTAATTAAAAAATAATCATATATTAGAGAACTAAAGGTAATGAAATTGACTTGGACCCATTGATTATAAAAAATTATGAACCTAAAGTATGCATACGAAGAACACTAAAAATTATTTATACTTTGATAAGTTGGATTGTATTTTATTTAAATAAAGGGCAAAATATGTTGCTCTAAACAAAACACCAATTTTATTCAATAATCCATAGCTTCTAAAATTTGATAACTATAAACAACTTTAATTGATTGAATGAATAACATTATTGTCTCTATTGGATCATAGACTAAAGACCCAAAACAAGACCCAACTAAAACTAAAGTTGAACATACATAATAAACTATAAACAATGACTAATGTACTCAAAACTTAAAGGTTGCTATAGATTCATTTACAATTTAACTCAAAATAAATCAAATAAACTTTAAAACTTTAAAATGATAAAAATGAAAAGTTTGACCCTTATGTTAATATTGTCACGTACAAAGAAGTAAAATAACTTAAGATAATATAATTCCCTAACTTAAATAGTCTTACAGCTAAAATTAAATCCTAGATAGGCTAGGATAACAATTGCTACCTTGTAGGAATTTCCTATAAGTTAGAAGAATAAGATCTAAAATTGTTGTCATTTTG
Organism: Populus ilicifolia; assembly: GCA_015708895.1. Lineage (NCBI taxonomy): Eukaryota > Viridiplantae > Streptophyta > Magnoliopsida > Malpighiales > Salicaceae > Populus > Populus ilicifolia. Next base: position 330,245 of record SRLM01000169.1, read on the forward strand.
TTTCCTTTCTTAGCTAGGACAAATTAAATTATACCTTTAAATAATCCTCTCAAAGTAAAAAAGGTTGATGTCTTATTAATCCTCTTTGTAGGACCAGATAACTCCCTAAAATATGATGTTGAATATCCTTATATCATTAAAAGAAAATCATTTTCAGAAAAGAAATACATAAGTTAAAAGATAATAAATAATAAAATTCATACAACATCTTCTAACATGTATTGTTATATCTTTTCAAACCTTAATTGATCTTAAATTTTTATCCAATATAACAAAATATATCTAAAACTTCTAGTAAAATTTCATCTCAAGCCAACTATCAGATTGAGAATTATACTCGTTAACATAAACTGAATAGTATGAGACATTTTGCTAAAATCCAAATTTAATTATTTGACTTTTTTTTTCATTGTATCATCCTTATTCTTTTTTATACTACTTCTTTTGTAATTCAAATGCAATTTCACCATTTCCTATATTTCTAACTTGCATTAGCATATAATTTCATATTTCTCACTATCATTATACATCAAATATATGCTATTTTATTTTTTATTTTACCATTTTTCTAACCAAGATATCACACACAGACATAGACACACACACACACATATAACCATCAATCAATTTCTAAGCATATAATGTTATTTAAATACTTCAAACTTACACAGTTTTTATGTCTATAAATTTCTATATTTTCATTTTTCAACACCCAACAAACATAACCCGTATAAACCAATTTTATTTCGCATTATCTTTTTCCAAACCAATTTCACACATTCCATAACATCATTGAAACATTATAATAAATACGATTTAGTTCAATTTTAATGCTTTCATCATTCCTACATATAATCATAATAAGTAAATTTTCTATAATATGCATTACATCATTCACAATCAATCTTAGGCATTCTCAACATCATCAAAATACCAAACCTCAAATAATTTAATCATATTTCTAATTTCCCTCCATTTATCTAATTACAGCCTACCATTAGAGTTCAAAATTTTCCATAATTAGTTTTTGATTACTCCAATTTAATCCTTAATCAGGTCATGTACAACACAATTAACAAACAATTAATAGAAATTAGCATTTCTCTTAACAATTCATATAAACCCTAAAATTCTTTGGATTTGCGTCCTCCTAAACTAAAAACAAAAAAAACAAAAACATGGATTTAGTTGTAATAGAACACCTTATCAATATTAATTAACCCACTGTAATTAGCTTTTTGTGATACTTTCTAAAGATTTTCCATATCCTCTTTTAATTTATCACTTTATCTCTCTATCATTTAAACTTTCAACCACTCTCTATGTCTCGGTAGTTTTTTCATTAAATTGGTGAGATTACTTTGATAGGAATCACTCAACTCTCTCTCTCTATGCTTTAAGTCTGTATGTTTTAAGATCTATGAGTGATTAAAGATTTGAAGAAGAAGAAATTTTTCCAAACTTTGTCCCTCTCAAAAGTCCATTTGCCTTTTATATTAAGAAGGAATGATTTTTCCTTTAATTTACCAAAATAGAACTTATTTAATGTCCCAATTATTATTTTTGTCAATTCTTATATCGGTGATATTTTTTTCATAATAATTTTTTTATGTTATTATTATTATTATTATTATTATTATTATTATTATTATTTATTTCATCCAAGTTTTTAAATTACTTAACTAAAACTTTTCACCTTTAGTCAAAAAATCTTCTTTTTAATTCATTATTTTTTGATTGAAAATTAAAGTATTTAACATGACATTTACATTTATTACGCTTGACCAAACAATCTATTTACTAGAGGAAAGGGAAAAACTAAAATTAGGACCATTGGAAGAAAATTAGCGAATCATCATCATAATAAAGACAAATATAGGATAACCAATTGCAGCATGGGGGTTTAAACCATTATTTACAGGCTCATAGTGAGAAAATCGTTGAGAGGAAAGAGTACAATATATGTTAGACTTGTGTCTTGAGTCAGAGGACAACCACAAACAAAAACAACTCTAAAATTAGGGAAACTGACATTCTCATCGAGTCAACCAACGTTCAAATTGGTGAAAACAACAATGGTGAGGTGGTATTTGGTTGAGAGGGAGGAGATTAATCATTTGCCTAGGTTCTCTTTGACTTTAATGTCCTATATATTACCCAAGGGATAAAATGATGGCATTTGATGGTGTTAAAGTTCACAATCATCCACATATTTCAATGCCATTTTATCGTTAATCTCTTCAAACTTTTGATTAAGTATTTAGGGACAAAATCTAAATAAAAATAAAAATTAGGTCCTTCCCTAAAGTTAAATAGGTCCTTTTAATTATTTTTTTCAAAATATCTTCTAAATTTTTAAATTTCTTGAGTTGAAGGTAGAATTGAACATTAAAAACATGAAATTATTTGCAATAGTATATGAAAAATTAACTAGTAACAACTATCAATTCTATTTTCCATTAACAATTAAATACCCCCCTCTCTTAAGTTTGAATCCTTTAAAATTTAAGTTTTTATTCTCTTTTCAAGATGATAAAAAAATCTTACGGTATATTTTATGAGAGTACAAGAATTACCAAATCATTTCTTATAATTTCAACCCACACAACAATGTTAGATAAGGGAGGGAGATTGAGTAAGGTGGGTCTCCTATAAAGATAAAGCACCTAATAGCACTCTTCATATTTAAAATTATATGGAATCCCCCCCCTAAGTGAACTCTAAATAATTACATACATATAAACAAATAAATAAATACATAAATAGATTTTATTGTTAAATAATATAGGTGTTATAACTCAATTTTTTTACCTTAGTTTATGAAATATTTTCCAAAAAAATCCAAAAATTACAAAACAATTTCTAATATATATATATATATGATGTATTTGTGTTATTTTTGGCATTTTAGCATCGTTTCATAATAATTCAAAATTTAAAAATGTGTTTTTTACACGTTCGGCTATTAATTTGTTCATTTTAAAATTATTGACTATTTTTTCTCATCAACTCAATATTGACATTTCCTTTAAAAAAAAGAACACAAAAAACTTAAGAAAAATAAAATGAAAAATAAAATAAAAAATAAATATAATAAAAATGGATAAAAGGACTAAAAGTGAAAATGAAAAAAATGAGGTACCAAAAAAGATTTAAGTTGTTTGGGGATCAAGTAATTGATAGGAAAAAAAAACAATTATTTTACCTATAAATAGTGGAAGAATCTCACAAGCAAAGAGGAGAATTAGTTAGGGAGACCATTTAGAAAAAAGTACTAAAACAAATAACCCTAGGTTACAAAAAAGAAATAACCATTTCCCTGACCCACGCTGTATAAACACTAAAATGAAATACACCAAAAGACCAAAGACCAACCACAACCTTCCTTTCCTTCAACATCTCCCAAAGAGATCTCCATCTTCTCCCTTTCTTTTCTCTCCACATGATCTAAATTTTCCCATCTCATTATCGACCCATCAATAGTAGTGTCACCACTAGCAATGACCAATAAGGATAACCACTACTCCTCGTAACCTCCATTAAACCAGCAACCCACTCACTCTCGTTAACCCAACCAACCAGTCACTTCCTCTCCTATAATGTAACTAACACACATGACATCTTCCTTCCATAACAACTATCATCCATGTATAACTTGGTATACATTAAAAATAATATAATAGATATTATAGTGTAATAAAATAAAATAAGATTAAATAATTGAAAAAAATAGGAAAATAAAAGTTAAGAAAAATAAAAGTTTTATGGCTAAATATGCAGATTTTAACAAAAACAGAAATAGTCTAGCCATTTTGAGAAATGACTAGACCAATTTAAGAAAATAGTCAAGTTGTTCCTAAACTGGTCAATCCATTTTGATTATTGTCTTTATTATAAAACGATGGTTTGCAACATGAGAGAAAAAAAATATTTTCATTTTTTCTTCATTTCTTTCACCTTGAAGGGTTAGAGAGTAGGGTTTTGAACAAGACTTAATTGATTTTAAACACATTTTAGCAAGATTGAATTAGGGTTCTTAAGATGAAATTCAAGGGGAAAGTAATTTTCATAGAAATTAAGTTTTTAAGACTTTGCAAGTAGTTGTGGGAGTGAAATCATGATGAAGAAAATTGATAGGTAAAGAAGGACTATTTCGTCAACCATAAAGAGAACAAAAGGAGAATATTATGCATTTATGGTACTATCTATTCATTATGTTATAAATTAGAGTAGGATCATACGAATAATAATTTTGATTGAGTTAGATTAATGAAACAATGAAATATGGAGTAATTAAATGGATGTGCTTAGAAAGAAAAAATTGTAAATTGTACTTAATTATATAAAATTGAATATAGATTGAATGATGAACTATTTTGTTATGTTTGATTTATGTTACGTAACATTTTATATAAATAGGTAACATTTGGATAAATTGAAGAACTAAGAATTAAATTGCTAGAAATAAAATGACTAAAATTGAATCTAAAAAATATGTTTGGTAATGATGTTACAGGCGAGGCTGTATAAGTTGTGCACATAGTAAGGATTGTTATGTGCAAGACAATAGCAAGTCCTTGCACCTTGACTTTTTATTTTATGCATTTTTATTCAATTTGTGAATTCCTTAAATGTAAGAGTACATGGTAATACCGTTGATTGATACTTAAAAGTGTATTTTTATCAAGGTTTTATATCATCATTTTGCACTTAAAGCATCAATAACTCATTAACTAAAGCATGTTCTATAATAATATATCTAATAATATAAGATACACTTAATTTATGGTAAATATTCATTTTAAATGCAGACCTATCACATAAATGAAATGATTGATTGATAAATTTAAGAACTGAAATTAAAAGGATAAAGAGATGGCCAAACTTAGAAAAGAGATGTTGGTGCAATCGAAATCGGAACATTGTTCGGTACTTGGGTCATATCTAGAGCTTTAGATCTCAGATTTAGGTCTACTTTATATGGATGAAAAGGTAAGACATAGGCCTACAACCTTCATATGGAGCCCAAAATCTAAAAAGGCCATTTTCAAGTCCAAATTGTTGCAACAACAAAGAAGCCCAAATCTATCTTCCAACCTCAGTACTGTTCAGTATTTTGGCCCTATCTGTAGTTCTAGAAGTCGAAATGATCTAAATGTTTTACACAAGAAAGCTGAGATAATTTTCTACAACTTTCATGTTTTAAGTGGTTCTAATTTTGACGTTATCAATGATGTTTTGGGCAAACAAGAGAAGATAAGGATTGTTACCAAGTCAAGAGTTGCCACTAACTCATCAATTAGTCATCAAATCAATAGTTCCTAATTTTGGCCTCTAAAGGAGGCATTTGTCATGCATTTAGGCATCTTGGTGTCCAGATCAAGATCATGCTCTTGTTTTCTCTCTTTGTATTTTTTTTTTATTGCTTATGTTTTGTTTTCATTAATATCAAATTTATGCCTTTCATTTCCTTTTCTTAGCTTTGTTAACTCTTATCTTATTTATGTTCTTCTTTTGTTTATCTATTTTTCTTTCTTTCATTATGTCTAGCTAAGTTTATGATGTCAAGGTGAAAAGGTTACACTAATGGTGTAAGAATAAGTATAGTATAAACTTAATATGGACTTTAATGTTTGATACTAACATGTTTTATATTTGTTATCTTGTTCACTCTTTAATACTTTGCTTGTTAAATGACTAATCTTGATTTATGTTGTATAACAATTGGTACAACAAATGATTGGCACTTTCATAGCCCATACTGTATGGTATAACCGACACCTGAGCTATGAAAAGAACTTGATTTGTTGTTAACATAAGTTATAATCATGAATGCTTGACGAGATTTACAAGTATTAGCATTAATCGAATAAGATGACTAATGTAATCATATTAACAATCTATAATTTGATTGGAACATCCTTTATGTGTGGTTTCCAATTGAACAATAAGAGTTTATACTATAGTTGTTTGACATACCATTAGTAGAACCTCTAATCTTGACATTTGTTATCACCATTGTTTAATCCTTACATTGATATTCCATCTCAAAGTTCTCATCTTCTTCTTCTCCTCCTTTTTTTTCTTTATTATTGTTATTGTTATTATTATTATTATTAGTATTACTATTACTATTATTGTTGTTCTTGTAGTAGTTATTGTTGTTGTTGTTATTGTTATTATTGTCATCTATAATTTATATAATTAACCTCATTGTAGTTCGACTTCGGTCTTGCCGGGTTATTTATTACTTCGACACTCCTGCACTTGGAAGAAGACATTAATCTTTTAGTCGTGTCTAGTTTTTGGCGCTGTTGCTAAGGAGGTAAGTTTTATATAAATTATAATATTTATTTTATTTTTTACTTTTTACTTTTCTTGTACATAACTTTGTTTCTTTTCTCTTGTTTCTTTTTTTTTTGTTTTTTTTGTTTTCTTTTTTCTTTTATTCTATTTCTACATGTGCATGAGAGTGTGGTTACGTACATCAAGTGGTAGACTTTGTATGGTATCCTCATCATTTTCAAAAAATATGGCAGAAGAAGATAATCAATTACTTCATAATGAGAATAATCGTGCTATAACACTTAGAGATCACATGAATCCCACAAGAACAAGTGCACCATCATGTATAATTTTTCCTCTTAATGCATCTCATTTTAATATTAAGCCAAACATTATTCAAGTGATATTCTGACACGACTAAAAGATTGATGTCTTCTCCCAAGTTATAGGAAATTGTCTCAACTTTCTTGTGTAAATAATTCAGCTCATTTCAACCTTCTAGAACTCTAGATATGGTCAAAATACTGAACAGGGCTCGGGCTGGAAGATAGATTCGGGCTTCTTTGTTGTTGCAACAATTTGGACTTGAAAATGGCCTTTTTAAATCTTAGGCTCCATACGAAAGTTGTAGGCCTATGTCTTACCTTTCTATCCATATAAAATAGACCTAAATCATCTGAGATCTATAGCTCTGAATATGATCTAAGTACCAAACAGTGTTCTGGTTGTTTGGATTGCACCGACATCTCTTTTCTAAGTTTGACCATCTCTTTATCCTTTCAATTTCAGTTCTTAAATTCATCAATCAATCCTTTCATTTATGTGATAAGCCTGCATTTAAAATGAACATTTACCATAAATTAAAGGTATCTTATATTATTAGATATATTATTATAAAACATGTTTTAGTTAAGGAGTTATTAATACTTTATATGCAAAATGATAATATAAAACCTTGATAAAAATACACTTTTAAGTATCAATCACACCCCTCAACTAGCTTATTACTAGTCCCTAGTAATCAAAGTGTTAAAATAAAAAATACTTTGTAAATTCCACAAAACAAGGTAGTCATCATTTAACTTCCATTAATCTATCCAGATAAACAAACTCTCGTTAAATTTATATACCTGCTCAATACCTCTTAACAAAATATTCATAAACCTTTCTTTTGTGCTCAATGTAACAATACATAATTATAGAGCTTTTTTGGAAGAAAACAAAATTTTTATTCTAATGTTTAAGGTTAACTTCCTTGGGTTGAGATTATTATTTTTGTCTTTTTTTTAATATATATACATATAATTTAAAACACCATGCATCTTTAACCCATGTAACGAGCTTTCAGCTAATAACTCCCAGACTAGTTGGTTTTAGGGCATTGTTAAGACACCCCTACAAGCTTAGCAACTCGTGTCGCAGATACAGATATGTAGATAGTGAAATGTTTGATTCCCTTAAGCTTTTCTCCTCAACCCATGTAACAAGCATTGGGCCAATAGCTCCCAAGTCAATTGACTTGAGGATATTAGGTGTTAAAATACCCCTTCAGGCTTAATTGCTTAGGTTAGGGAGGCTATAAAACTAAATTTATCTATATTTTTATTATTTTCTTTTTTTTAATTATATACTATCCTTTTCCCTTAGTTGTTACCTTTAACAAAAGAAGATAAATAATATAATAATCCAATATGCAACCCATAATCATATGTTAAAGTGTGTGTGTGTAAATTAAGGTTTAAGAATACATGTTAAAGAAGTATATGAGCAGAATTAAGTGATAACAATGCGAGAGTTTGTAAATCTGAATATTTCAAGAAGTATTATGATAGACCTTGTTACGAATGATTACTAAGATGCGTCTCAAGAGTCATAAAAGTTTTCTTTACTCTGCCATCATAGTAACAACAATTTTGCACATGCTTTATGAAATAGAAAACACAGTTAGTTTTTTTTATTTATTTTTAGCTGCTACCCTCTACCCTCAACTAAAACGAGACATTGTCCTCAATGTTTAAAGGTAGAAAGATAGAGTATAAAAGATATCACCTGAAATAACAAACACTAACAAACTTGAAACACACTGAAACAAATATAAGAAACAACAAAACACAATAATAAAGCCAAAAGACACAAAGATTCACAAATAAAAGCTCAAATCCAATCTAAGCTTTTTATAGCTTTTCTTAGTTGATCAATTTATGTAACTCATAGAAGGATCAATTACAGGAATGAAAGATTATAGTTGGTCAATCAATTGTTTAACAATAGCAGCAGAGATTATGATTTGTTGTGCAGAAGATGTTAGAAATTCCTGTTCCACAACATGATCAAGAAAAGACAACAATTTATCATAATAACCATTAACATTTAATAAACTTGTGAGTTTATGGTGAAAGTGCAGTTGGGCCCAAGAGGAAATATGAAAGATCTCTTCCAATGTACCTAGACCACCAGGTAAGGCAATGAAGGCATCATTATGGTTAAACATTGCATTCATTTGAGCAGACATTATGGAGACCTGTAGTTCCTTTCTAATTGTTTTTGTAATGATATCCCTTTATGCTAAAGCTTGGGGTACGACTCCCAAACCTTGACTAACTCCTAAAAATGCAGCTATTAACACACCTCCTATTAACCTAAGACTGCCTCCCCCATACACTAAATAAATCTTTCTCTCAGCTAGCACTTGACCAAGATGATTTACTGATTCTAAAAACTTCTTTTCTTTCCCAGGACTAGATCCATCGAAAACACAAATATTTCTTATATGACGACATGAGGAACTTGCCATTTCTACACACTTCTATATTTGTTGAATGTATGGGTTGAGTAGAAATGAAAGAAAGGAATAGGGGATTTTATAGATGAGAAATTAAAAAGACAATCATACCACCTATATGTAGGCCAGCTAGAGTCTCACACACACACACTCTCTTTATTTATTTATTTATTTATTTACTTTTGAAAAAGCATGTGTATGTATACATAGTTATGATTGTTGCTCATATCTTTCCTTGGTTTTACATCCAAGAACGACTTAAACACCCTCTATGGGTCGGGGATAAGCTTCCCATTCAGTTTTCTTAAAAACTGACAAATAGGGTCTTTTTTAGTCAAATCCCAAGACTAAGTTGATCATGTTCTTTATGAAATAGTGGCCATAAATCATGAATTACACGATGCACATCTCCACTAGGATGCATCTCAAGAGTCAATAGAACATTATCTAAAGACTCCTTACTTAGGCCATCCTTAATGAATTGTATTTTATCTTCACGGTTTATAGATATCATTCCTAAAGAATGATATTATGCATTACAAGTCCATCTAGTACATCGATGACAGACTTTCAGTCGTTTTGCACAATGTTTCTTTGCAAAAATGCTTTTACCTATTCCAGGCATGTGTGAAATGAAGGAGTTAGAGAACTCACCTGATAATCAAACCTTTACTTCAATGAACCAGCGAATATCTTCAGGAATTCCATGATTCATTAACAATCTCAATCTTGCATATTTAGCACGGTAAATTTTTGTAATCGCATTCTAAGGCAGAGAGGGAAAATACTTTTTTCAATTTTTCAAGATTAGTGTCCATTTGCAAATCAGAATTGGAAGAGAGATTCAAAGAATTGCATAAATATATACACAGATATCAGTTATTATGGAAAACTTAAAGAACCGACTTAAGTCACGGAGTACCATTATCCGTCATTTGACAGGGTGAGAGAAATTAGCAAAAATCATTCAAAAAGAAACACAAAAAAATGTGAAAAAAACAAAATAATCAACCTTTATCTACAAGATCATTCAAACCAGTTGATTCATTTTCACTAGAAAAATTATCAAAGTAAGCTTTCAAGCGATGTCCATTTTCCTTAAAAACATTGTCATTCATTGAATTCTCAATATCACAGACCTCATAAGGATTGCTCCATCTTAATCTTAGCTCTTTAGGGAATGCATAGAGTTGAGAATTATAAAACAAAACGTTTTTACTAGTATCAATTTTTTGACAATTTTCATAAGTTTTGCAGAATGCATGCGTGTCCTTAAATATGGTGGGCCAATAAAATCCATTTTGAAAGATTTTTACAATTGTCTTTTTTTACAAGAAATAACTTCCATATGCATTAGAATGACACTACTTACCTCATTGTTAGAAATGAATCTTTGAAATATTTGATTAGGAGAATATGTGAATAAGTTAGGGTCATCACAACAAAAGTTCTTCACTTTGTTCAAAAACTTTTCTTTATTTTGGATACTCCAATCAGTTGGCAAATCTCCTAAATCAAGAAAACTAATATTTTTATCATACCAAGGCATTGGACTAAGAAAAAGTAAGGATTCGTCAGAAGACTAATCATTGATTGATATGATGTCAGATGTTAAATTTGTTATTATTGTTGATAAAAGATTCATATCAATATTTTCGGTGCATTTTTCATCCATGATTTCTTCCTCAAAGCAAATTATTTGCAAATCTTCAGATTCATCCAACTCATTTTTACTTAAGGTAGATTCAAGTTGATCATAAACTAATTCATCAATATGATTTACTTCTTGTAAATCATTATCATCTTCAGGTTGCTTGTAAATGTTGAAAATATTCATTTCTAATATCATGTTTCCAAATGATAGCTTCATTAGTCCATTCTTATAATTAATCAATGCGTTAGAAGTTGCAAGAAACCAACATCCTAAAATAACAGGAAATAAATTACATGCTTCAACAAGTTATGTGTCCAAGACAACAAAATTTACAAGATAAATGAATCTATCGACTTATACTAACATGATTAGTACTCAAAAGTGCATTTTTATCATGGTTTTATATCATCATTTTGCACTTGAAGTATCAATAACTCCTTAACTAAAGTATGTTTTATAATAATCTATCTAATAATATAAGATACCTTTAATTTATGGTAAATGTCCATTTTAAATCCAAGTCTATCACATAAATGAAAGCATTGATTGATGACTTTAAAAACTTCAATTGCAAAGGCAAAGAGATGATCAAACTTAGAAAAGAGATGTCGGTGCAATCCAAAACGGAACATTGTTTGGTAATTAGGTCATATCTGGAGCTATAGATCTTAGCTTTAGGCCTACTTTATATGGATGGAAAGGTAAGACATGGGCCTACAACTTTCCTATGGAGCTCAAGATCTAAAAAGGCCATTTTCAAGTCCAAATTATTGCAACAACAAAGAAGCCCGAATCTGTCCTCCAGCTCGAGCACTGTTCAGTATTTTGGCAATATCTAGAGTTCTAGAAGTCAAAATGAGCTGAAGTTTTTACACAAGAAAGCTGAGCCAATTGTCTAGAACTTTCATGTTTTTAAGTGGCTCTAATTTTGACGTCATCAACGATGTTTTGGGCAGACAAGAGAAGATAAGGATTGTCACCAAGTCAAGGTTGGCCATCTAGTCATCAATTAGTCATCAAATCAATAGTTCCCAATTTTGGCCTAT